>DF239019.1:210526-339429 GCA_000507305.1 Breviolum minutum Mf 1.05b.01
ACTAGGTAGTGGTTGAACCAACCCATTTGAAAAATATTCGTCAAATTGGATCATTTCCCTCAGGCAGGGCCCAGGTAGGGGTGAAAATAAAAATATTTGAAACCACCACCTAGATTCAGTTTTTGGGGGAAGGCGAAGGATTCCAGGATTCAAAGTTTCTTTATTCCAACCAGTTTCATGATCTCTGAACAAATATGAGAGATATTTTGATGGGATGCTATTTCACCAGACTCAAAAAAACGTGCCAATAGAGAGTTGTCAGATTTTCCAAGATCTACCTGTTTTGGGGTTGATATTACTAGCCGGGTCGTGGTATTTGGCTATGATACTATGTTTTTCCTTTGCGCATCTGTGTAAGTTCATCATTCATCTTTGTCTTCCTGCCGAAATGGCTGACTCATGGGGGTGGCTCACTCATGAAGGATGAGCAAACATGTTGCGAGTAGAAACTTACACGTTGTTGGATTTAATTGCTTACATGGGAAATTGGTTTTTGGGGAGAAGAGGGGTTGTTTCACTTGGCCATACTTCTGGGTAATTACTTCAAATTCAAATTCGAAACCAGATTTTTTAGCTGGCCAACAGGAAGGTCAATCTTTCCCTAAGCTTCAACTTTGGAGACATCAACAAAACCATCTTGTGAACGAAGCATGGTAAAACAAAGGTTTCGTTGGTGTCGCTTCTACTCCAGAGTTTCCAGCTGTCAAAACGGGAAAAAAAACATTCAAAATCACCATTAAGAAACACCCGCAGTGAGACAATGGAGGATGGTTCCAAAATAACCCCAACGTGATTTGTCATTACACCATGCCCTCCCAAATTCGCTTGGATGTCACACCATCTTCATGCCAAATCGACCTGGGAAGCTATGGGTATCATGGTGGGTTCCTGATGGACGAGGCAATAAAACCATGAGTTCCTGTATATTGTATATACTGACTAGTGCCATAAGTTAAAATGATATGCAAGAAGACCCATAAATCAGGATAAGACTACTGGAATGATTGCAACTCTCGGGATTACCTAGGCATACCTTCTCAAAAACAAACAGCTCGCCTACATCGATGGATTTCATGGTGGATTTTCCAGCCATCACTATGGTAGTATATCAAGTGGGCAAGTCACCTGAGGAGTGGAAAAAAAGACGGGTTCTTTGGGTCATACAGTGCATGGGGAATAAATGGCACCATGAAATTGACCCAAGGAAGAAACGTGCAAAAGAAACACAGAATGTACATTTCATCCCCAAGATCTCCAGATCAAGGTGATTTGTGGCACCCTTAATTTCACCAAACTTGGGGGACCATCTCGATCTACAGCGCCATTGACTTGAAACCAATGAAACAAAAACATGGAAAAAAAGTTGCATGAATGAATGATGCTGGGTGAAAGCAAATGGTTAGCTACTCGGCTTTGTTTTAGGGGGTGTTGGACGAGCACCATTTCCTTATAATCTTATCTATTACGTCAGGTGAGATCATGACATCAATTGCCTAGATATCTGGATCATCCGAGTCTGCGGATAACCTATAACTTATCTCTCGAGAATGCTTGAGACGTTGACAATGTCCACCATGGGCTCTGGGGCCCCGGCCAACTAGCACAAGTGCGCCGAGTGGGCAGCTTTGTTTCAAAGGTTTGGAGCGTCTTCGATACAAATACAGATAACTCTTTTCTACCTATGTATGCTGCCATGTTCAAACCTTTGTTAGAAATAACTTAACCATTTTCAACTTGCATTCTGTGGAAGATTGTGGAAGTAATCCGTGAAAAAACAAGCTAGGAAATTGTACAACTTGAATCAATTCCACGATTCCAACTTGTTTATTTGCAAGATGATAGGCCGCAATATCAAATAAATCATTATATCCAAAAAAAGTGCATTTTTGAAATGTTGGTTCCCACACACATCTCTGTAGAATCAAAAAGTGGATAGGAACCATCCATCTTGGGAGTATGGCCATGTAAGGAAAGTGTCACGTCAGGAATATCTGAGTATCTTTCACTTACGTTTTGGTCAGGATGTTGTGCCCATTTCGACCATGAATTGAAATCACTTTACTATGCCTTGCCTCGAGCCCGATGACGTGGGAACAAACAAGCCCCATGCACTACAGTGATAACAACACATTCCCATTAAATGTCAAATGCAAGTTAAATACACCCGGCTCTTCTCCTTTTCTTTGACATTGAGATTAAACTGCATCTTGCACCGATGAGAACAAGAGCAACAACCGTGGTCTTAACTAGGAGGGAGTGTAAAAGAATGACCTCAACAGTCATAAACAATACTTATGCATATCAATTGTGCGTTTTAATATCAAACGAAAAACGGTACAACCACGATAAACCAGCTCAGAACCAGTCCTCCTATATGTCGCAGGTGGCTTGTTTTTTAGATGCCCAAATGATCAAATTGAAGAACCTGAGGTCTGGGGTACACCTACGTTGCATCCTTTTCTGCAGTTTCACCAAAGAAATGTTGGGCAAAATAGACCTGGAGACAGGTAAGGTTACAAATGTTTATATGTAGGACACCATAGTGAATGAACGCATATATAGATATATAAATATAGCTATATATAAATACATACATAAAAAATAAAACAATTCCAAACATAAAACATGTATATACATTCACATACTAATACATGAATATTGAATGGTGTACGATGAAAATTCCTGTTGCTTTTGGAGATCCCCCCACTCACGTCTCCACGGGTTTGGGCGCACCATGGTGGAACCATTGGAGGAATTCCCTGCTTCAAGCGGTTTTGCACCTTCACCAAACGCAGGCTTTAACAAATATCCGTCAACAAACATCCGCCATTTGGGATTTTCATCATGTCCCAGTCACTCCAAGTCTAGTAAAATAAAAGTACAACTGTATAATTTGTATAATGGTATACCGTGTATACCTCAAATCTTTCCAAACTTGATACTTGAAAATCAGAGGACATGATTCTATCAAAGATAGTAACTATGGCTTTAAGCTGTTGACCATCGTCAATTTTTTCGCTGTTGTACCAATAGGATGGGTGAGTTCCCGCAATTTTTGGCCTAATTTCCGAATGGTGAAACACTTGATCGATCGCCGTTGGAGAACTCATCTTCGGGAAACTCCACAAGAGGATACTTATCTCGTTAATTTACACCTCTTAAGCAAACAGAAATAAGGCGGCTTGATTGAAAAACATGTTGGGGGTCAGCTCATGTGACGTCAGTTGGTAGTCCAAACTTAGGAGCATTAGTTCCTTAACAACAAGATCTTCCCTCCAAAAAAAAACAATCAACAAACAAACAAAATCAAAAATCCCCAACCAGAAACAAAACCAAACAACATCTTCACTCATCCCGATCTTGATTTGGAACCAGCGGGGAACCAACGGCCTCCGACATCATGGGCAAATTCTCGTAAGGCAAAGGACCACCCAAGATCTGGACGAAAGGTCACAACAAAAAAAAAACCCAACGCAATGGGAATGCGGCTATTTTGGATACCCTCCAGGAAATTACCATATCCCACCTGGGGAAAAGGAAAATAATCTTCAAAATGCCATTTTTGGGGGATATGTTAGTTCCCTGGAGGGTAAATAGATCTATATAATTTGTCAACCTGGATTTTCAATAAAATGAAGGGGTATTCCATGACTGTAATTCCCCTTCACCAATGTCCACTACCTTTTGGAGTGACGTCGCGCGATGTCGCGATGAAATTCACGCTACTAGGGTGTAGTTTAGCGATATTATAAGTGGAACAAAATGGAGTTTATCCCAAGATGATCATACCCAAATGTGTAGAATATACGCACAAATTCCAACTGTGCTATTGATTTGCCATTTTTGTTGGGTACACCACTCAAAGGGGTCTAGGGGATGATTTTAGTTGGATGGTGAAACCGTGAATTGTTCGCCATGGCCTGTATACATACTTGTGATTCAGATATGAACTGTGTATCAGATACTAACATATCAAATCTATATATAGATACAAGTTATTTTGAGATTCTTCGTAAATCAGGAAGAACTTGATATCCAATGATGGGCTGTTGCAGTTCGTTCTATGTGTTTGGGACTAGGGACTGTTTGGGTGTGTACTGCGGCTTGCAATGGCGTGCACCACCCATAAAACACATCTGACAAACAACATCTCCAGTCAATGTAGATGCTCGCTACCATGAACAGAAAGGAACCAACAAAAGACATGATAGACTATGCGAAACCAAAAAAGACCTCAAGTTCCCACCTTCACTTTGCTAGGTCCACTTGTGTTTTTCTGCAAAAGGCATGCGGAAATCATATCTATCTATCTATCTATCTACCTATCTATCTACCTATATATACATATATAATATTTGAATGACATAATTTGACAAAATGGGGGGCTACTGATTCTCAAATGATTCTCAAACAAAAAACAATGTCCGAAAACACTGTCCCATCAGCCACTGCAACGCCATCTGAGCTTCTGTAACTTGCGGTGCCGAGTCTGGAATACCCAACCCTTAGGTTGGCTGTTTAGATACAAGCCGTCCCGACCCAATGGCAGTATCATCCCAATGGATACCAACTAATTTATGGGGCTGAATTCATCAGCTCCAACAAATTGTCAATGGATTGGGTGCAGTGTAGATGACGCATCCTCCATAGGATTTATCCTTCAGTTATCCCTCATTAAAAAGCAGATGGTGCTTTAACTCCTAAGCTTGTTGACCCGGGGACATCGCCTCGACCAAGCAGCATCCAAGGCTCCAAATGTCCACCTGTTTTCAGATGTCAACTGTATGTTTTTTTTTTCAGGAGGGAATCAATCAACCAATGGTTTGTTCTCTCCTTTGTGTTGGGTGGGTTTTTTGTTTCCCATTTCTAGGCATTTTTTTCAGGGAGAAACCACGCCTTTTCATGAAGGATTCCTGTGAATGGTAAGCCAACAACCTGAAGCACCAACTAAGTATTGGTTGAATCAAGTCAAAGAAAATTATAAATATATGTAAATATATATATATATATAAATACAGATACACCATATGCCCAGGTATGGTAGATGTACCTATATTTGGCTTGTCCTCCGTGGTAGCAAATGAGGTACGGCATAGTAAATATAAACGTACATCTATGCACAGTAAATGGGCAAAACCATTGTTATGAACCATATCTGTGAGTTGTGATGAAGCCCCTCCAATGCCAGGATTTGTCATAAGCAAGTTCCTACATAAACAAAGCGTTAAGTTACATACAGGAACCAAAAGTTAAATGCCACTGGCAAAGGGACCCCGATGCTCAAGGTTTGTGCTATCCCTCAACTGGTACAAGACCAGGCAGAATCATGAACAACACATAATCTATTTGCGCCTGTGTGTGTGAAAATGGGAAATCATCTGAATGCAAAACTTCGAGTCGCACTAAATTCGTGCATGTATATTCATTGGGATCGTATGACAGCAAATCGACCCAAATTCACTTAAGTTGGGGAAGTATAGCAAATACTACCCCCCAGTGACGTGGTTCATTTGAGGGGGAAACGAATAGTCGGTGGTAGCTTCAATCTATGCTGAAAGTATTTGTCAAAATCGAAATCGTCCCCAAATGTTTGGAAAACACGTTTCAAAAAAACATCACCTAGACATACCTAGACTACTCTCCCGTAATCTAACATAGCGTGCTGGAAAATACACTAATTTGGATAAAATTAGTACGAGTAAATAATTCCTAACTAAATTCGACAATGTAAGGGCACCCAAAAAAGGCACTCCCCAAAGAAGCTCCCATAAGAAACATTCCCTTTCACGAGCCATCAACGGTACATTCCCTTCTTTGCCTTCTCGGTGATGCAGGAACCCACCACGAAACACTCAGGCGCCATGTAGCGAGGAGACCCGCCAGTGTCCTGTGAAGCATAGCCACCAATATGGTAGAAAGTATATACACATCATCCAATCTTTGGTATCTATGTAAACAGGAATCTAGTGGATTGCCATTTTCCATCCGTCATATATAATATAAAGATCGCATACACATACCCTAAACAAGCAACATACATCTTGTGTTCCATTCGTTTCCATTATATATATATATAGATCTATCTGTATCCAGTCTGACCTGGACGAATCCAAAGATCCGACTATCCACATCATTCCACATCTTCAGCTCCCACCTGATGTGTAATGGTCACGCCGCCCAGCAACTCCTGCAGCAGCCATTTTTGGAAGAGATCCATCAACAGGAAGACGTCATTTGCTAACCATCACGGAAAAAACATCAGATGTTTACAGCTTCCTTATTGTGCTCTTGGGTCCACGTCAAGCTGACCAGTCGTATGTGGTTCGGTCAAGATGGTCAGGCCACTAGGATCGAAATTGGTTGGATTAATGATTATGCATTGCATATGAATGAATTATATGGGATGCTTTCTTATGGGAGCTTCCCCTACCATAATTACTAGGTATATGAAACCATCCCATAATTATATACTAGATATCCCTCTGTTTTTACATTCCCCTACCATTGGTACAAACCAAGACTTGAGAAAGAGAAAGAGTGCAATCATGTGCTGGATGGACTGTCTATAGATGAGATCTGCATGTTCCAAAGGTTTTCTACCAAACCCATGGTTTGCTATGTCCCCATTAGACATCGCAAATAAAGGTTGATTGCTGATTACTGCCTCAGCCGGGTGATGTTTAACCCCCCCAAAAGGGACATACAGCAAACCCTGACATGGAGAAATCTTATGAAATCTTGGGGATCTTTGGCTCTTTGTGCTGTTCTTCTCAACATAAAGTACCCACAAGACGGTGGTCTCTTCGAAGGAGATCACCAAAAATTTGTACTCTTTACCTGGAACCTTAAACATCCTTGTTTTGATTGGAATAAAAAACGTGTTCCGGTAGACTTCCCAAATAGCCAAAATGTTCCAGGTAGATTCATCTGGGTAGGAAACAACCATTCACAATTCATCTGTGAAAGAGAAACATACAGCCATACAGCACTTCTTTGTTCATTTGCATCAGCTCCATGAAAAATATGAAACATGGCCCGTGTCTACATTAAACAGTACAGTACAGCATACATTTCTTAAAAAATCACCCTGTCTTTCCCACCTCTTTCAGGTCACTGGGAAGAAACAACCACTATGACTAACCACTATAGCACTATTTTAAGTGGGTCAAATCTTCATCCATCTTCGGAAATCAGCTCCTGTGTTTTGCCGAAGTCGCAAACTTTGATGTTAAATTGCTTATCCAACACCTGCGCGGTTCCGCGAGGGAACAACCCAACAGAAACATGCCAAGGTCATAAGGTCAGGTCAGGTGTTCTTTGATGATAAAACAAATAGAGTGTTATTGATGGGGGCATCGGTTTGTCTCTCAAAATAAAAACCCTTGTTTTTTGAACCCCCAATGATGGTCATTGAGTCACCAAATCTTGCAAAAGTTATTGTTGCACTATCATCAAATTCTGATTATTTTACCAAGCATCGGGATGTTTCAAAACAAAAACATACCTGGGTTGTTTGGTGATTTGGAGTCTTGAATGGTTCCATGTAGCCAAAATTTAAGCTAACCCCGTTTGTTTCTTGGATTCAACTGATGGCTTGGAATTCGAGTGAATCCCTAGAAAATCTTCGAACCCTGCCACGGGGCGGTATCCCCGAATCTTGTGAAAGTGAGTCAAGTTTGGGTCTTCAACAGACTGATGCTCCAAACATATCCAAAAATAGCATGTAGTCAACTCACTTGGAGTAACTACAGTGTTTTCAACTCACAGTGGCTTCAACTTGCTTGAAACATATGTTCATTTACGTTGGATCATCTCCTGATGGAATAGCGTAAACATAAAGAAACATGTGGTGAAATTACTTTGCACAGTTTGTGCAATTTTGCGGGGTGGAGGTAGGTGTGCCTTGACGGACAAGCTATTGGGAAGTCGAGTCATAGACTTTTCCAAGACTGACCTATGAACTATGTAGGCTCTCAGGGAAGGTGTTCTGTGGTAGCCCCCAAAAAGGCCGTCTCCCACTGCTTGAAAAAAGGCGAAGCTGCTGATGATCATGTGGCAGTTGAATTTGAAAGCGTCTGAGACGATGCGAACATACACTAGCACTATCCATCAAAATTCATCAAAATTCAACAAGACCTTCATCATCATGGCCATGTATGCACAAATCATCTATCCCCTCCCATTTTACCGAGTTTTGAGGGTTTTGCACCCTGAGATAACAGGATCCCTATGGCAGAGGGTAGAAAGCTTCATAGAAGTAGTGCCTGTGGGGGGTAAACACCTTGAAACCCTTTATGGAGGTCGGAGAAACACATCAAGGCGAGTTGTTTGAACATCCAGAACAAGTAGAGTTAAAATAATAAAATATAAGGAAGCAAACACAAATGAAGATAATGAAGAGAAACCAACAAAACAAATAAGCACAAAAAACAGAACAACAAAATACTGAAACATAAATCCACAGTTGTTATTCCTGGCTCGACTGATGAACATATTCTCCGCATCTTTTGCAATGAAGCAATGGTCTCTTCGCTCAACCAAAGTCGACCATGAGTGCCATGCCAATCACCATCCTGTCGGAAAGAATCAGCTCTGGGTCAACAGTCAACAACATGACATTTGATTCTCCTATTGATTCGCTTGTTGGATGGCTGTGAAAAGCTTTGCGTGAATAAAAACATCACATGGTCGTCTGATTGGTCGTGTTTGAGTGGTGATGAATCCTAGAGCAAATAGGATCAACACTCACCTTAAAATTTCACACAAAATCCAAGAATGAAAGAATCGAGTTGTATGAGCTAAAATGGAACTAGTTTGAAAAAAAACGGGAGTTGAAGATGGGAATCTTCCGCACATAGGCTTGGTCAGTGAAGCATATGCAAGAAGTCAATGTGATGTCGCCTGACCTATTGCGCTCTTTTGGAAGATTTCCACCATCTATCTTTTCGGGTGAGCTGTCCTCACGTCACTATTATCCAAATTACACAATAATGAATCTTGACTTGAAATCAAACAAATGTATGAGGTTTCCCCCTGTGAACCATCAGTTGTTTTGTGAGGCTGGTACACACGGGAACTGAGGCCAATTCCTGGTTAGATTCATCTTTACCTACCCTATGCAAACAAATCATGCCGGGGCTTCCGCATGAGGTATATGAACCAACAAAAATACATCCTGAATGGTGAATATCTGAATATCAATAGAAACAATCTACTTTGTGTAGCCAATTCCAGGAGCCTCCGATTCCATTTGGATATCACATGGTTTTTGAAGCAATGATTAATCCGGACATGTTGTTGAAATACTTGTGCTAGTGTAACATACCGCACATCTCAATCAGGATGCCAAAAAAGTGGTCAACATGTACTCTGAATGCAATCATTGACAGAAACAGCATGGATATCCCAGTAATCTTGCCGCTTCTTCTTGTCATACCAAACAATCCCAGCACAGACTGGCTGCAGAAAACTGCAAATACAAGCACTCAACAAAAAAAGCAACACTTCATAATCACAATCATCATCATCACCATGATCATCAACATCAACATCAACATCAACATCAACATCATCATCATCATCATCATCATCATCATCACCATCATCATCATCCTCATCGTCATCCTCAACATCGTCATCATCACCATCACCATCACCGTCATTGTTCCACTCCAGCATTGAGTATGAAACTATTTGCAATATGTTTATGAATATTTTTGCAAGCCATCCCACTCCACCAACAGGGGTCATCATATTACCATCCCAAACAAGGCGCCATGAGGGGGAAATCCCTCAAAATGTCCATATTTGCATTGTTTGATCCCCCCCAAAGGGGTAATTTAAGTATCCCTGACCAACCTCCCAAAAAGTTGCACCTCCACTGGAAGTCCCAAATCATCTTCCAGCCACTCACGCAGCAAAGGGCCCAGCACCGCCTGCCCTTGATGGGAGCCACGTCCAGTGACCAAAAGAAGACCTGCTGGGAGATCCAGAAACGACTAGCAGCCCGTTAAGTCAACAAACAAGGAACCAATTGACAATCCTTTTCATAAGAGTTTATTAGGATAAGTAAGATAGTACCCGTAAGCTACCAACCTTAACCACGCACCAACATTCCCATTGATCTTGGCCAATGGATATTTATACTTGAGTTATCTATATGAAATTCTCATTGATTCGTGGGTGAACCCTCCCAAAATCATCCATAGTGTTAGATACGCGCGAATGTATTAATGCTAAGATGTAAACTAAATCTTTGAAGACATATCCGTAGCTCTAGTTGCATATGATCATGATTCACCAACCTGGTACTGCTTCTGATGAGGCAAAGTTTTGCACCAGTTCGTATAGGAAACATCACAACGCTGCACCGAGTCTTCCGCATCTCAAGGATGTGCAGGGTTTGGTCCATCAATGTCAGTTGATGGATTGCCTGGCTTCCACTAAAAGACACTCATATATCTTACAAAAATAGATGACATAGTTGATAATGAAAAATCAATATATGGAATTATGGAATATACATAATATATCATCTATCAATACAGTATAATTATATATTTATGCACATGTATATCATATCATACCCATGTATCTATACATATAGCCAAACTTTGGATACACTAAAACTGACTTATCTCCCAGGTGATTTGACTATAATGTCCCCCCCCCCCCCCCTGCGACCTGGAGATCGACGAGGACCACCACCGGCAGCATCCAATATTTCGGTGAGGACAGCCAATTTGGCAAGTTCCTGGGGGGGATTTTTCAGGGTTTCAAACGCCGGGGGCCTGCAGAAGCCATCAAAATATGATTGAAGCTTCATGTGGGGGAAGTTAAACTACATATCACCACTATTTTTGTTGGGAAAGCAAAAAGTGAGATCGAAGAAACCGCTTCAAAAGAAATCGCCATGCTTTGTTCGAGTGGCTTTTTACTTGATGGTTAGGAATGAATTCAGGCATATATATATATATGTATATTTATGTATGTGTATGTTACACTACACTCAGGGATTCCACTACCATCCTTTTGTGATAATTCATCATTAGTATCATTAGTGACACCATGTGACACCATTGAACAATTCACAAACAAATGAACTTCGCCATCTCCAGTGCATCTCAGCAGGATGCCGCAGAAGGGAGCCTTTCAACATATCTGGAAAAACTGACCTGGAAAATCCATGAAAGAAAGTGGTTTATCTCGTCAATTGCAAAACCACCCACATACAAATCATACATCTACACATAGATTTTAACCTGAGTCGTCCCATGTCTTCCCAAAAAAACTGACATTTATTACTACAGTAATTTAATTTGCTTTCAGCGCTAGATCTTGGGCATGTGTCGGGACACCTCCTTATAAAGCTTACATGGAAACTTGGACTTCAGATCTCGGATGAGCGGTCGACACCAGGATGCCAATGGCAATTGAAGGTTTAGGGGTTTAGGGTGGGATTCCCGAGCCTAAAAAATGGAATGATGAAATGGATGATTTTGCTGGTGACTGGCATCTTGTGGGGCCCGGGGGGGTAGATCGAAGGCCGGCATATCGGCATCTTACACGTGAAATCCATGATCAAGGTACTGGACTTGACATCCATTTCCTGTGACTGATCACTGGAAAATCCAACATGGATGAACATGAATTTCTCGATTTCAGGGCAATGTCTAGCCAACTATGCTAGTTTACTGGCAAAGATTGATTTTGTATGACCAACCAACCCTCACAAGCGTTCCCTTATGCAGGCAATCGTAGAAATAAGGGCTCAATCTGAATTTTCCTTTCATAGGGCCGCAAACCAAACCCTGCAGACCCCTATTATTTGGGGAGCTTGGTTAATTGGTCATAATATTCAAATCCTCCAGTGGACCAACCAGAATTGATTGGTTGCACATGATCCCCTTTCCATCGGATCATAGTTTGTAAAATTGTTGGGATTTTCCAGCCAGCAATGTTGAACAGTTTTTCATGAAGGATTGAAATGGTCTGCTTACCCTTGTTCCACTTTCCAAAACCGCACCTGATTCAACCTGACATCATTTTGTTGCTGCCAAGGCACGACGGGAAAACAATGCAAATCCTGAGGAATGATCTTTCACTAACTTACAATCCATGTTGGGTCTCGGGAAGATTGGCATGTCTAGTTTTCAACAACAAACATTGGGGTGAGATCGTTGTGTTTTCAATTCTTCATCGCTTTTACTTCACCCAAATGACGTGCTTGTTTCATAGAGAGTTCAACGATTATGGTAAATAAAACTCACCAAACATGGATACGCTCGTCAATATACCTTAAGGTCAAAATAGATGGCACAAATACCAAAAAAGTAGATGAGTAAAGGGTCCCAAATTAAACCAATACGTAGACACCAGTGACATCTATTTTTCAATTACTGTAACTGGAGTCCATCTAAACTAAAACCACAGTAGAAAACGGTGATTTTGGTATCCCAGAAGTGCCCGTGATAACCTGGGTAGTTATTGCGGCTTCACTCCTACCATCCCCAGTATATCCGGAAACAACAATTAATAGGGTGAACTGATACCAAACGTACGTAAGATCCAGGTGTTGTTGAGAGAGATTCCTAGGAGTTGTTCTCTAAATATTTCTACAAAACGACGTGATTCATCGTGTTTCACCATTCTTATGTCTTGCGTGCTAATAAATCACACAAAAAAAATGGCGGGTCAAGTCGACTGCAGCATGACTCTATTGCACTGCAAGCCTCACGGCAAGTGATAATTGTGCATCTGTGTATCTAAGAGAGGCAGGAAACCTAAGAAATCTTCTTTCGAATTTAGTATGCACTCTGGTACTACCAAACCGTCTTGTAATTTCCACTGGCAATCGATGATTTCTAATATATGCCCATATCAGCACAAACAAAATCCACATGAAATTCAATCTGCAGGCAAATATTGACAGTCAAAAGGTATTCTATTTGCACACTCCCATGAACACATCTTCCAACAAAACCACATATATATATAATTATATATATATATATATATTGCTCTCTAACAGACTCTCATCATCTCCCGTTCTGCCGCAGCTTTTAGCTGCCAAGGGTCCAAATCAGCGGTTGGAAACCGGCCGCTCTCCAAATATTCGGCAGTGGCATGACCCTGGTCCTCGACATGGTGAGGGAGGATCTACCTGAGAGTGTAGCCTTTTCACCTACCATTTTTAAGGGGACTACACATCCCAAGCTTTAAAATGTTACAACTCGAGGATTCGTGGTGAATCCCTGGTACGGAGGGTGTTCTTATCCCTCTTGCACAATGCAGGGCATACATACCATGGGCTGTGGTTTGTTCATCATTCAGGCCACACTGCACGCGACGTTACAGCTCATACGACCCTGGAATACCAATCAGAGTCTCGGCCTTCCAAATTCGATTCAGCCGTCCCATGGGTTGTAAGGTAAGAGGTGGTTGCTATAACCTCCACATATCCCCGCCAGATATCAACTAAATTCTGGCACACCAATATCTGGATGGTCCCTCCCGAAATGGCATGGCTTCCAAAGAGAACAAACAACGTGTTCGATCATGATGTTCTGGGCAACTGGGCAAATAAAAGGAAACAAGTGATTAATGACTCATTCACCAAACTGAAATCACTTTAGGATTTACCCCCCCTCCAAGTGATTGCAATAATTCTATGATAAAATATCTGTATATACTTGATTATATATTTGTATCATTCTCAGCTCCCTTCACTCCCCACAACCTCTGCATCACGATAGAAAGCCAATGCTTCAGGCATGCGCCCACTGCATAGGAGCACTTTGGCGACAGCATTCAGCACCACCTCAGTGGGTCTCACCCCGAAAATGGAAACTCTATGAACTGCATAGGGAATCTAACATCTTTAACAGGAGGGAAACCATTATTAATCATGCACTACATATACGGCATGTGGCAAAAAGTATTTGAGACCAGGCGGAGATGTATTTTTCTCAAGGATTTCAAAAATCCCAAATTTGAAGAAGCATCACCTCGATTCATCCATTGCTTTGCTATATTTGGAAATATACACCCCGGAAGATTAACATAGCCCCTGAAAAATGGTGGTTGGAAGACTACTTTCCTATTGGGAAGGTAACTTTTCAGGGGCTATGTTACTCTTCGGGGGTGTAAGAATTCCTATTCAAAGAAAGGAAAACAGTGGGGGATCTGAAGATTTGCGATCGGACCATTCTGCAAAGAAATGCTCATCACTAAGCACCCAGCCAAAACACCAGAATCTTGGGCATGTTCATGTTGCATGTCAGGGATGTACTAGCTGTTGTTTTGCAGCAATCTCAACCATTGCACCACGTGGATTTCAATCTTCCCTAGTGGTGCACATCTGAAGTCGTGAGATGAATTATCCTAGCATTGCCATATTTCATATTTCAACAGTGTAACATCTTTTGTTGAAACGAATGTTGAGACGTTTGATTCTTTCATCCATCAAGTTTCAACCGTTGCACATTGCCACCAAAGGTTTCTTCATAAATTCGAGACACACTCCAACTGATGCTGCTAAGCGACCCAATTTGGTGTTGGGCCATCCTGCTGCATTGATGCCTGGACTCATGAGAAAAAAATTGCACCCGAAGAAAACAAACGTCAACAGTAGATCCTAAAAGGGGGGGGATGTCTGGGAGACTCTATACAAATTGAAGAGCAAATGCCACAAATATGTTTGTAAGACCTGTTGGGGTGAGGTGGTTCCCGATGAAATTCACCCAGATGTTCTAGCGCCCTTACTGAAATTACTGTTTGGAGGTTGTGCCATCGACTTTCAACCCAGTTATTAATAGTGTGACCACAATTGTCCGGACTGGAGCATGCAGGAGTTTTGCCTTCTGCCAGAACATAATCGAAAGACTTGGAGATAAGCTCTTCTGGAGAATGGGAGGAGGAACTCGATGCTATTTCATCTACTTCAAAAGCAATCCTCCCACAAATCATGTGCTATATCATGCTATATCCCTTTTGGTATTGAAGCAAACCCACTGTGAAATATTGATAATGTAAACATGTGTTGTATTCCAACAGAGAGCTATCTTTAAATCCCCAGAATTCGCTATCAAAATCACCAATTTTTGTTTGGAATGGTGTATTACTCCGGTTATCATGGGACTATTGCTACAATGTTAAGATGACCGACCCCTGCGCATGTACTTTCCTGGGAAAATGTCAATGCTTCCATAGCCTTTATGATGAATGGACCTCTTGATCTCCGCCTGAAAGAAGCTGGTGGTCATAATGCGGTACTATAAGAATAACTTTCCTTACAGTTGCTATACCATTGCAAAGCTGATTCACCATGAATGGCTTGTTAGTCCACAAGCCAGGCACAAGTCCTTTTGCTCATCAAACCCAGTCCCTTCCAGTGTTTCATGCAAAGCATACAGCACAAACGTGGTTCACTGGACGAGCTACCAGAACAGCAAGCGCTTGTTCCTCACAACTGACAACGCTTTTTCAGCCAACTTCAACGGTTGGATAGGATGGAAAGTTGTGAAAAATGAGGAAACCCATACAACTCAATGCAAGACACGTAAAAACATCAACAACACCTGATTCAGATAGGACCTAGACCTAGGTCTGGAAGTCTGCAGGATTTTTGTGATGGTTGTATCATATATTATATTATATCATATATTGCATTGTTCTACACTATGCGCTAAGTGAATTAGCTGACCAGCTGGCATCATAAAAAAGCAAGGCAAATTTACATGCCGCAAAAAATGTATAAAAACAAGGCCACGGACAGGAAAAAAAATCAAGTTGTTGTTGGCCATTGCCCTATTATCTGGGAAAGCAAGAACTCACCAAACTAGATTGATGAACAATGTGAGGGAATCTCTTACTCAAGCACCTTTTGCTGTGAGGAAGGGTGATGTCAATATGCTTGTGGAGACTTGTTGAGATATCATGATTGGATTACAAACATGTAGATAAAATCCAGGCTAAATGCTGAAACATGGGATATGCAGCATATAGTTCCTTGCTATTCACTGCCTTTGGCAATTTGGGGGTGATTTTGTCGCAAGGTCCGTTCCGGTAAAATGCACGCAAATAACGCTGCACCAGTAATATACCGCATACGTTAACTATCAAGTTAAAAAAAGATTTCAAAGTCAGAGAACCACCTTCTGTGGGGGCTGATGTAGTTTACTCGCAAAACCTGGTCATCTAGCAATACATCGCACATACCATGTCACCATGCGGGACATCAGTGCAATGTTGGGAGGGTGTTTCCTGAAGTTGCCAAGTATCTTTGCAAGCCTTTCAGAGAATTCAAATCTCTTCTTCCTTTCATCAGCCTACCAACCATGTGAAGCAATCCGCCCCTCGTTTTCGCCCCAACAATTGCAGGTCTGTGTTTCCCTGACCCATTCGCAGGCGGCGACAGCCAGGCTAAAAAGATGTTGAGACCTGAGTTTCAATACAAAAGCACATGACAGATTTAGACATGTGGTATCATGTGGTACATATATCGTTTTCCAAACCGCATGTATGTTTTAAAAACTAGGACCCCCCCAAATCTCCCCCCGAAAAAAGAAAACTCCTGAATTTAAGGGTCCCTAATTTTGAGACAGGTGTATGATATGTATAAAACGTAATGGAGAATACACAACTTGGAATTGTGTACTTCCTGTAAAAACTGGATGGAAAGGGAGGACTTTTTCACTGCTTTCTTGATTTTAATTGGGGGGGGGGTGGACCGCGTACTCATCAACGGTGCAATTGGAAGATGACCCCAAACTTTTCTACAAGAAACAACGGAAACAAGCCCTGCCTTCAGTTTGGTGTCAGTTTTGTTACCATTGAACCATGAGAACTGAGTTTCCCCCACGGCGGCTCTTGGCATTCGGAGGCCCGTTGACGTCCTGCAAACATCGAAAAAGGAAGCAACCACTGGGCTCCGAAAAACGGCTTGAGAAAAATGGATATTCTATGCGTTTTTCAAATCATAATCAGTCTTCCTGAGAAAAACTGATGATTTGCTGGTATATCAACATATACATATATATATATATATTTGTGTATATATTTTCTAGATTCCTTGTTTCCTTGTTGCATTTTGATTAGAATGTTCAAATCTTCCCTCCATGGTAGATGTTCTACTAGATTGAAATGGCATTTGTTACTTCCCCACTGCAAGCATATACCAAGAACTTGGGGATGACTGCTGCTGACTTTGGTGAGATACGCTGTGTGCCATTCCCCGGTAGTTTCACAAACATGTAAATATATATATATATACATATACAGTTGTCAGTCGTAGACCTACAAGGCATGATTTGATACTGTCGGAAAACAAATAGAGGTGTGAACAAGTAAAGCTCTACAAAATCACCGGGGGCAGGGTGTCTTCACCATGAAAAATCACTGAAGCGATGCTAGCGGCTGCGAGATTATTGATGATGATGGTGGTGCTGCGAAGGATTATTCCAGTGGTGATAATTATAGGTTGCTGATAGTGGATGATAAACCTAAATGATGGGTAATTGTGATGATGGATGATGATGGATAATGGATGATGATCGATGAAGATGGATGAAAATGGACGATGATGATGATGATGATGATGATGATGATGATGATGATTATGGATGATGATGGATGATGATGGATGATGATGGGTGATGATGAATCATGATGAATAATGGGCGATGGGTGATGGACGATGGACGATGATGGATGATGATGAATGATGATGGACGATGACGGCTGATGGCTGATGATGGATAATGATGGATGATGATGGCTGATGGTAAATGCCTGGCCTGTTTGCTGTCTAAACATGTCTAAACCTCATCAGCTGAGAATGTCTGTTAACAAAGATTTCGTATGAAGATACTATTCAAATAATACCATCCAACCACCCACTCACCTGCAGCCAGTAGATCGAGGGCCATTTCCCATAGTGAACCCTCCTCGCATCTGCGGTTTACAGCTATAAACATCACGGGAATCGTGTCATATATCTGGGTGAATGGAATCACATCTCCGCAACATGGATTTCAATCCCTTTTGGTAACGTCCGTTGTGTCTGCTCACACACACACACGCACATGAAATATTTATATACATTTGCGCACAATACAAAGATACATAGAATACAACAAAAGTAGGACTGATACAACTCTTCATCTGCTACCTTTCGACTGGTTTGGTGTAGGTCTTGATACAGCAACAAAAAGAAAAAAATCAAACAACTGAAAGTATGACAAAAAGCTTGGGTAATGTTCATAAACGAATTGACAGTCAACAGCTGCTATGTAGCCTTTGTCTTTCTTCAAAAAAGTAATGATGATCAGCACTCCATGCCAGGTGGCCAACCATCCCGCCACCAACCAGCAACATCACCATGCAATCGATCCACAACGTCCTGACAGGCCGTGAGCATTCCCAGATATGCCGCCTCATCAGGTGAATGCCTCATAGGGTTGGGAGCTCCTATCCTGCATTTACATTGGCTACATCCTCATGAAAGGCTAGAAATGTTGGCTGTTTTGGGGAACCAATGGCTGGGTAGAGTAAATATTGCAGTCCCATCAAGCATATGGGTGCCCACGATTCATGATTGATAGGGATGTGATGGCGAAAACAACTGCATTTCTAAGGTTAAGCGCAAGACATCACCAGCCCAAACGGGAGCGAAAACATTTACATGAGGTGGTTTCATTTCATGAGGTTCCGGATTTTTAACGTGACTTTTGGGCTTCCAACCTTTCTGAAGGTTTCTGCTGGTGGAGTACCCTCTTAGATTTCAAGACCTCAGCCACCTCAAAATGGCAAAGAAAAAAGAGGACCTCTGGGGGTTAGGAATGTCTGTCTCTCATGGTCGCTGGTGTATCTCGTGTCAGTACTCTTGAAAGTAGAATGAAGCAATGAAGTCAAACAAATCATTTATTATTTATTTCCCATAATCTTGGGACGAACAGAACCTTAACTATCTTAGCTTTCATCCTTTGATTTTTTTTTCGTTTCCAACTCCATAACAGTGAAAACCTTTCGTAATCACCATGGAATGAACGATAATGTGAGGTGTTGCGCTATATGGAACAAGCACAGAAGATGATCTGAGCAAAGCCACTGGTCAAAAGCCAAAACCAGACTCAAGTAACTCAAGTACTGTACTGATACTTGTACATATCACTACAAGATCATTCGTGAATGCTTCTATGTTGTTGCTTCTGTTTAGTAAAAAACATACATCATACAGTGTAAAAACTGGCGTGGCAATGATGTCATCAACCCAGGATATCTTGATACCTCGAGGACTGTTGGACGTTGCATGTGCTTGGCAACTCACCGAAGCTATGCACACCTGGAAGTTGGTTGTTACGCCAAGGTTTTGCCATATTTTGCTATTAAACATCACTACAAAGGGTTGATTACCATGGTTTAAACCCTTTTAGGTTGATGTTAAACCCTCAAAAAGGAACTTTTGATCGTAAACCCGGCAATTCAAACTGCTATCTCAGGGTAATCTTGTTCCATGAGGTTGCTCTCAGGGACCTCCAACGCAAAAACACAAGAGAAATGCTACTAGAATTTTGACAAATCCAAGGGGAATCCAAACATGGAGTTTCCGATTGAGATGTGTTTGTTCAATATTCTGTAAATGTGTATCGAAGTGATCTACAGTATATATAGAAACTTATGAACAGAAAACAAATTTGTAGTTTCAATCCCTAAATGCAAAGCAAACAATCAACACTTGGGGCTGTACTTTGTTTCGCCTACCAAAACACTTCTCCAAAACCTTAGCTTGGCATGTTGGGACAGTTTGAAAAAAATCGACAAATACCTCAAAATGATGATGTATCATAACTAGTTGGTGGTTTCAACCCCCTTGAAAAATATTAGTCAAATTGGGAATCTTCCCCAAATAGGGGTGAAAAAGAAATATGTGAAACCACCACCCAGATAAGGTAAAACCTAGTAAAACATCACCTTACGCCTTGAGCAAATTCATTGACCAAGTGGCTGTGATCGACTGACACGCAGCCTCATGGGGCAAAAAAAAAAACAATCGGCCGTTGTGTGAAGTCCAGGTTCCGCTGGAATTCTTGATATATCATATGCATATATTACACATGTATATATATATACACTGTACCTCCTAGACATGCTGGATGATTTAAGGTCTCCTGATTTTTGAGATACACCATGATACACCCACAATGTCGACTGTCATTGAGATCCCCAACAAATCACTGGCCACCTTTCCTTCCTTTGCTGCCGCCTGACAGTTTGGCAGCTGTCGGAAGGCAAACCCAGCGTGAGGTCACCAGTCACAGTGATCTGGCAAAAGATTTGAAAATGCTTCTGATCAGGGTTAAAAAAACACTACGAAAATGGCACACATAAATTATATCCTAGCAACATTGGTGCAAACCTGGGAGTTTGGGACTAAACCAGGAAAGTGGGCGAAGGGGCGCGATCTTAATCATATGAGCAGTTTCCATGTTTCTTGTACCAGTCACAAATTACAGTACTCTTTGAATTGGCCCTGAAGCCATGAGACTTTGCTCATATTCTATCTCAAAATATCCTATCATAATTTTATTATCAAATGATACCTCGGGTACTGTACACAACACAAACACGAACTTCTAATACTTGCAGCTATTTTCGAAGAGGAACATATTCGAAACCACCTCGGTTTGCTGGGACCCTGGACCGCTGCGCTAACAGCCAAGGTTGAAGCTACCATGCTTGGCCTGGTCTTCGGGTTGTTGGGCGAATTTTGCAGAAGAAACCTTACCCAAGAATAAATGCTATACACAAAATAATATTGGTGGAAAATTTCCAACAATTACTCAATTTTTCGGGATAATCCTTATCCAACAATGTGAAATCCAAAATAACAGCTATACTCGAAATCTAGAAGATAATCCTTACCAAGACATGCAGGCACCTCATGCCACACTTGAGGAAATTTGTCTTCCTCCTTTCGTGCTATGTCTGATCAACGGTTTGGTTAGACTTCACCAACCTCATTTTTGGGGGGATTAATTATTTTATGTCAAACTAATATTCCCTCGCCAACCATGCACTTCTGTAGGATGAGGTCATGCAATCGTTGGTTCAGTTGGGGGCTTTGGGAATCCCCAAGATTCCCCCATCTAAGGCATTCGTGATGAATCGGAGGGCATTCCTGTTGACATGGCCAGGTGACACCCACGAGTTGGTGACGGAGATTCACTTGCGAATAAGACCGTAAACTACGACCCGTTGTTTTGTTTTTGGGGCCGCTCAGCTTGTTGTTGAAGGATTTCAATTCACCACGCACACCCACACACAAACAAACTTGCAGTAAACAATTGTAGACAACACTTTTGGAGGTTGAATTCAGGAATCTTGTTCTCAATATATTTCAAACATATTTCTGTTCCATCATCCTGCGCCCTAGGAGACCTACCTTTGATTCTGTCGTTCCATGTCCTCCAACAACATCAACGCTGCCTGGCCATCGTGAAGTTCCCAAGCAATTTGGAAGGATGGTAACTTCAAAGAAGCGATACTTTTATGGAGAAATAAGATGCACACAAGAAGTTAAGACATGACATGCAACTTGGAATTGGACCAGTTTGTTGTTTCAGGTCTTTTGACATTAGACATTACTCACTGCTCGTTGAGATCAATTCTGGTGGTGTAAAGGGATAACGTACAAGAGTAGACATGAGTATGAAGAACTAGTAGCTCAAGTCAGGCGGGGATGATTCCCATGTTCTTGAAATGTTTCAGAATCACTAGCGCTGTGTATCAGTAGATTCACATACTCTCACTAGCCAGAAAAATGGCAACAGAACTATTCCACAAAAATAGCAACAAATTCAAAAACAAACAGATCTCAGGGCACACCGAACAACATCGTTTCTGGAAAATGAATGTCATCCCCCTGGGAAGGCAACATCATCCATCAAACTTCGACTGAAGACTTAAGACACATTTTTGGCAGCTGTGTCCCACGAGATTTTCATCCAACCTCACAAGCTGTAGAAGTGCTATTCTCCAGACTTGGGATTTGAATGACTCAGAAAAGTTTCATGTTTTTGAACAAAAACTCGCCCCCCCCACCTGCCATTGGAAGGATCTGCTGAAGCTATCCATGGCCTCGCACGAGGGCCGCGGGTCAATGTCTTGGAATGTTGAGCTTTCAGGACATTTTTTTCGATAAATTCTAGGAAATGAAGCACCTGGAGTTTGATTGACTAGCCGGCAACCACCTCATAAAAAGATCAGCCAAGGAGTGAGTGGTCAGTGAACTTGCCACAAACCTCTTGCTGAAGTTGCTAGTCTGGTGTGAAACACAACGCAGAAAAATCTGGCTGGCAAGTCTCAGGTCCAAGTATGGTGGCCTCATGACAACCTTTCAGGGCCCTCCATCCTATTTTTCCATGCCAAGGAACAGCATTGCAAAGCCACGCGTTCATCTGCAGAGATCTATCTTTGAAATCCTTCAGGCTCGGCAGTCGGTACACATCACGGTTGTCCCTGTGACATGTGGCATATAAAAATACCGTGTTTCGTGATGGGAATGCTTCACTACTTTCTACTATATACTTCAATACTGGTCTATCCCATTTAGAAAACAACAACATGGGAATTGAATCTGATTCATTCGAAAAGAAAAACTACAGTATCCAAAACCAGTGATCCATCCATCTTGGGGTGTTCCGTTCAAAAATATAACTGGGTACACTTACAAACAGCGGCATTTGTCCCCTAAATTTCCCCACTTTGCTCCTGTCGCCCGTGTAGTTGGTGTACGTTGGTATATGTTGATATGTGGATTAAATGGTATGTCTGACACATATATAGAATCTATAATGATCACGGCCTTTCCCTTGATCCATGCGTCCAGTAGAATCCTTTTGTAGGTCATCTTTTGTGTTTCTTTCTGGCTGTTTTCTGCTTCAAGATACAACTTAGGTAGGGAACCTACATTTCTCGCTAAGAGATGGTGCATCAAATGATCTATGCTCTGCAAAGCCTTCCCTTACAATTGTCACCAAATCACATATTTATCTATATATATATATAACGTATTCAGTACAAGTACTAGTTGACTTTTATGCTTTGGGTGTCGGTTCCATGATGTTCATAATGATGTGATTACAGTAATCAAAGGAACATTGGATCAAACCTTTGGAGCACGAGTTGAATATGAAGGACATCTCTTAAACAATTTGGAGTTTGGGGGCATATACTCAAAAGGTTGCTTCCAATTCAAATATACAAAACATGCTTCCAATCATTACCAGGAAACATTGTTGCATCGCCATTTTTCTTTGCCCCCCCTCTTCAAAACCGATTGACCCGTCTCTCACTCAGCTTTCCTGCAACAAAGCCAATGTCATTGACCACTGCTGTCCCTTGCTACAAGCCTCAAGGCTCACAAGTTGACCATCTGGCTGGACAAAGTATGATTATTCACCAACCTGGAAATCAGTGGAAATTCAGGGGATTTCTCATTTCTCCCTACTTAAACTAGATAATTACTTTTCATTTAGCGTGAGGTTGTGTGATGTTGTTATAATTAGGGTAGATCTGGGCCAGGACCAATGACATGATTGGAATTGATTGGATGATCAGGCCTGGAGGTGGCGAAAATCAACATCACTGAACTCAGAAATCACCCAATAACCGGTGGCGCGGGTGGTTGGAGTAAATTTAACATGGCCCATAGATCCCAAATAACATGTAGATTTGAATGGCCCCAGCTACAAGGGACCTATCTTCGTGCAACTGGTCATCCAAGTACCCTGACCAGTTTGGGTCATTTTCCACTTCCATCCTGAGAGGATGGGCATGATCATTGCACTGACCTGAATTTCACAGAGAACACATCATCAGTCTACATACAGACACATAAACCATAAAAATGCATGAAAAGTTGCAATATAACAATATGCATATACATCTACGTGTATAACATGAGATCCCCATGACAATGACCAGTTAGACGGTCTTACATGTATAAACATATGTATATATATATATAAATGTTTGTACAGTAAGTACAAGCGAAAATAGTCTGAAAATAAAGCAACTATAGTGCAAGAGAACACACACACGTATTCTGAGTCAAGAACCCGAGCTGCACTGATCCTCTTCCTTTCTTGAGACTGCTGCAGTACCCCATCTTCTCCGGAGAATACGTTTGCATTCCAATCTGCTACATCTTAGGATAGGATGGCTGATTTCGGGGTCTCAAACCAGTTACAATGAGAATTGAGAAGATAAACGATCCATCCTAGGTAACGAAACAATATTCACTCACAGTCGATGCTAAAGTGAGATTGTTTGAGATTGCAGCACTTTGTCAAGCAAATTCGATCGGACACCATACCTACAGTTGCAGGCTGTATATTGCGGAAGCCAGGCAGCTGTAATTGCTGAGGAAAAGGAAACCACATCGGGCGAGAGGTCTGCAACTAGGGACCTTGGCAAGAAGAAAACAGGAGATTGTCATGTCAAAAGGCAATACAACAAGTCAGCCTCTCGCAAGTATTGGGCCCCGGTACCAAAGAAAACATCTTTATCAATCAGAAGTCAATATATGCACATATATGGTAAATCTCAGAATATATATAATAGAAGTAACTAACTACTCCCAAACCACCTGGCCTGTTTAAAACACGGTCGAAACATAATGGGAAGTTCACTACCAGCCTTCAACCTTCAATGACTAGCCGGATTCTGAACCATCATGTCACCTTTGATCCTGAACTAGGTCCCTACCATGCTTCATCCCAACCACATCCTGTTTAAAGTCAAAGAAATGAATAACTAAAAATATCTGACAATAGTAATGAATCTGCAGCCTGAGACCTGTTTGACTTACTTCGTGGCTGCTGTGTTTAAACAACATGTTGCTTGAACAAACCCAGATTCTGCATTGGAGTATCTCATGCAACTTAGCAGTAACTGTTTTGCTTGGTCACTGCTAAAACTCCATTTTCGCAGCGGTTGACATCGCAACTACCAGCTGCCATGAAAGGTGTATCTTTACCTTGACTAAGCATCTGGGGTAGGTTACCGTGTTACATTGAAACTGCAAATGTCCGGGTTGGCAAATCCCTGATGCATGAGGAGGTAATCTTACACAATTGATAGATTTGACATTTGGTTCTTTCTTGATGTTGTTTTCCGTTCTTGTGTCCACGTCACCATCCTAATTGGGACAGTATCAATTTCAGATCTATATTTGGGCGAAGTATCATATTTTGCCAACCAAAGGGCATTTTGACGATTCCCGAACTAAACCACCAATTTGTGAGATTGGCTGAAGTCGCTATAAATTGAACCATTAAATGATGTGCATTTATATTATTATTGATTAAATCTTGGGCCCCACCTCGTAAGAGTCACCACCAGGATTCTGACATGTTTAATATGTAATCCCTATAGACCTGCATTTTGCCACTCTTAGTGGGAGTAGATACAATATTTGCATACGTGCGCGTCCCTGTGTCTCACCGGTTGTGGGTATATTGTACCTACAATCGTATTTCCATGTATTTCCAATTTGATTCTCTGCGCTACCTTTTCTACATGCTTGGAAATCTTCTCGTTGTGGGTCTCCAAAACTTCCTTACATTCTCCTGGATACCAACAAAGAACCTCAAATCTTGTCCCAACCACGAACCGAAAGACATCGATAGTTCCTCCACATCATTTCTCTCCAAGTTAATCAAATGTTCAAAGGTGAAAGGTTCAGTGAGATTGGGAGGATTCCTCACAACAAGCCTCAGCAGTTGGGTGGAAGTCGGCGGTTTGGTAAGATCACCAAACGTGTCTGGGAATCCCCCACATCTCCTCCAGAATCTTTAAGCTATGCATCCACATGCGACCTCTCGCCTTGGCTATGAGGAATGAAGAGATATTGAAAGGGTTTTTAGCACCCATAAACACAACGACACGTAGAAACACATGGTAATATGAACAACATAGGATAGCTGAAAATGAGTATAATAGTAAAACGAACGTTCAAACATGAAATGCAAACTGAATGTGCGCACCCTGTACTTATATTCTGTAAATAACGTGTGAACTATCTACAGTCTACAGTACATCAGTAAATCAAAGACATAAAAACGAAAACAAAAACAACAAACTGAAAGTAAGATTTCAACTGTTCTATATCTGAAGGTCTGTTTTTCCATTTTCTTCTCAGATTGGATGATTTGCTTGGCCCTTCAGAGTGCGGGTGCGGGTGGAGGTGGAAGTGAGATCATGATGGGTACAGTTTTTTTCATGTTGTTTCTCTTTCCACCCAAAACAAAGATGGATTGTTTTTGTTCCCTATCCTCTCTCTTGAACTGGAGTTTCATTAGCCAATGGCATAAAAATCCTCCACCCTGGTGAACATGACACCTATGTTGCCCGGTGTGTTTTTTCGCTGTATGAAAACCACCTCAATCACCCCGTGAGTTTATTCCATTTTCCTTTGTTCGTTTTGTTGGCTCAGAAACGCAGGCGTTCAACGCACTGTTGTATGCCATCAGGAGCTGCCTGGGAACCCCCCAATGGGTGCATGTATGACTGGTTGGGAGGAGCTTCACAAGAATCAACTCTGTGATTTGGAGAGATTTGGATGAGGTATTTGTCAACACAATCGCTGGAAGTACAAGCATAGTGTAGTGGAAAGAACCCATGGACTACATGAATCGAAACAATTGTTTCCTTTCCCAGTGAACGAGGTCATGTTCTATCGAATACACTGATATAATGGGATCATTGTATTGTGGTACACAAGTGGAACTGTAAATGACAGATGCGTTGTCTTTTGTAGGAACAGCATACTAATGAGTACAGGAGGTACTCGTGTGATGAGTTTGATGCTCCTTGGACTTCATTACATCCATAGATTCACCTTCCCTTGGGCAATTAGGAGATTTGGACCATGTTTGCAGTGGAAAAAAGATGTTGGAATATATGTATAGTCATATATACGAAAAAGACAAAACAAACATTACACAGGGGTTGCCATCTTAAGTGCCAAATAACAATAACAATAATGAGAAGAAGAAGAATTAGCAATGAAAAACACGTGATAATATTTGATAATATAAGAACAATATTTCACCAACCCATGTCTGAATAGGCCGGCCAAAACGATACCAAATTGAGGATGTCCCCTAAGGCATTTTGGAGTGAGGGACCTGAATCTCTCAAAAGAACATACTATATAATCGTAAAGATGTAGGTTGCCACCCACCATGTTGCCATGAAGGCAACAACGCGAGACAAGAATCCAACACAAAACATGTCATGTTGACAACACAAACAGCCTCTGCGGTGTGAAGCGCTTTGGAACTTTGGACCTTTGCCGAAAGGCGAACCAGAGATCTCTTGCTCTCCCAAACGTGACAATGTCATGGGTTAGAGCCAAGGCCTTCCTACAGAATTTGAAGCTTCACCACCCATAAAATCAAATAGAATCTACTGCAAAGAATTATAAGTACATAATTCCTTGCAGGGGTCTGAATGCATATGACATGGTGTTTGTGTAAAGTTGTTTACCATGCACCATAATACTGAATGTGTATACCTTGCAATTCCCAGGGCAATGTTTCGTGAAGGAGAAACAAATCTGCAAAGTGTCTTCGGCATTTGGATTTGCATATATGCTTCATTTTGCGTGATAGTAGTCCAATTGAGAAACAAGTGTGTCTAGTAAGTTGCTTCAACCTCCTAAATCAATCTAAATCTCACCAAGTGAACATAAATGATGCCCGTAATGGCACCCTACCTATTGGACTACTCTGCCCACTTACACCCACTTGCAATATCTTGGATTTACCTGGGTTAGAACTTACATTTTGTTGGTGGCCATTGGATGCAAAAGGCCCAGGCTAAAGTACCACATTGGGATCAACCGTAAACAAGCGCCGTGAAGCACATAGCCCTCTGTGTCATAATGTGTCATCTTTATGCCAAACCAGCGTACAATTTTGTGTCTATACCATTCACACAGCCTACTCTATCAGTTCACTATCGCCACATGTTGATATCTTCAAGAAATATGTGCAATTTTTGCAGCTTCCCATCAGCAAAGCCAAGAAGCAGCAATTCCATTGTCAAGTCGTTTTGCTGTGCCTGGCTGCGCTTCGTTGTTGTATGTAGATCTAAAGGGTACAAGGTGGAAAACGAAGGTCCATTTCTAGCTTTTTAGTGGGTACAAAGATGTCACTCAACAAACTCTGGTACCATATTGTCACCACAAATATGCACTGTTCAAAGCCAAGCATTTTGAGGGGTCAATGGTTTTGAGATGGGCATCCAGATGGTGGTAGCTGCAATTCACATGTCAAATTTTACATGTCATACCGTTTTATTCAGTTTTCACTGTAAGAGAATGTATGTTGATGGTTTGTTTTTTTCACATGCAAGCCAGGATTTCACCTGCGATAAGAGGTTGGGGATGTCCCAATAGAATTCCTGCTTGATCAACCCATAGCTTGTGGTACCATTACAATAGACTTCTTTCATCTTATCATATTGATGGTGAAACTTCCATCGAACATTTTTGTTCACAAAAAGTGTCCTGGCACAACCAAAAAACATAATACCATGCCACCTACATGTGAGGAGTGCCACGCCAATTTGGGCAGAGTTTTTGATCTTGGTGGGATTGCAATAATGGATGTGAAGCTATAAGATGGGCAGAAATTCATACACAGCAAAGGCTGTAGATTTCAGGGTAGAATAAATCAAACCCCATCCCTTTTCGAGATCCAGATCTGCATTGATTCTAGGTGGAGAAACAAAAACATAATATATGACTACATGATGCATATATATATATATACATAACGTTTCACCAACTGATCTATACTGGCAGCCAGTAAGACCGCAACAAATGCCATCCTGCCATTTCTGCCAATGGCCTTGCTACATGCTACCATGGCAGCGCTGAAGGTATCAGCACGTGCTTTCAATCCTGCCAAGGTCAATGTTCTGTTGCGCCGCATCTGTCAAAGTAAGCCATTGCGGTAGGCTATGTCATGATACACTAAGTCACACATTGTAATCATTATGTACAATAAAACTCGAATTGTATAGAAGAATAGACTGTGCATTCATTTGTGTTTTTTAGTGTAAAGTAATACGCAACATAAATACTTCAGCTGNTGTTGTAAGCAAAGGTGGCGACTAGCTACATATATAATTGGCCGGTAATTTCCCATGATTGAACAAAGGCTCCGGCAGTAAGTGTGGTAGGCAAAGGTGCAGTACATCAAATCATCATCACCCACGTGGCAACACTTTTGATGGAAGTACCACTCTAAACTCGAACATACCATGACATTGCAAACAGTTCCAGTGGATTTCTGGTTGGAATCTATGATTTTGGGTGGTTTCATGTCAGGTCGAGTGTAAGTGGGAAGAAAAAACATATCCTTCAAATCAGTGATGCCCAGAATGAATCGATCCCCAATCGCCCAATCCATACCACATTCACCTACAACACTCCTTGCTTTGGAAAAGAAATGCGGTACATGTTCCCCTGCAACAGGAATACCATTGACAAAACACGAGTCACTAGCATTGCAACAACATGCCAACAAGTTGAGTCAAACTTGCATCAGCAAGATCTTGAAATCGGATCCTTATTCCATCTCGCATGATATTACTGTATTACCTTGAAGCAGGGGTATCATCCTCTTTCTACACTGCATGCAAATCTTGACTCCAGCGGGTGACTCAACCGTGGTATTCCACCTTGGTGTCGCAAATCCTCCAGCAGTGCTATTACTAAGGTCCATGGCCTTGGTAGATGAGGGGCTTCTGCTGCTGGTACTGTTGATGACCGAAATCAAGATTCACCGGTTGAGGTTGCTTCTTTTATACCATTATTTACAAGGTTTTATACGTGCATCTAAGGTGGTGCAGGATTTCCAGTCTCAACCGTATAATTGGGGGATGCATGTATAAAATTGTATCATGGACTTTTTCTTGTGGATTTTTTTTTTCAGATGGTGTAAATGGGTGCACAGTGTACATCTGAAATTCAAAATGGAGTGACAAAAAAAACATCAAGTGGTTTCCTATGATCACTGAGAGTGACCAGTATCATTTCCAGGAATTTTGGGGTCCCCTATTTCAGAAACACAGAAATGCAGTCTCAGCCACGCTTTGAAATACCAACTGGTGAGGTCATTCATGTATCTGGGAAAATCATGATAGTTCCCCACCTGGACAACCCTGAAATACGTGAAAGTGTCATATTAAACCAGTTTTTAGGGACGTTGTGTGGCATCGCGACCGTTCAGCCAAATATCTAATTCCCGGGACGGGACGGAGGGCTTGCTAACAAAGAAATATAAGGGGTGAAGTCTCTGCTCTAGTCGCGATAAATTGCCCCATTGATCTCATCCGGTTCATGGGTGAAAGTTTGTACTGGTTGACGTTCTTCATATCTTTGGATATACTCAGGTCTGCAGGACTACATATATATATATATATGTATGTATATATATACTATATATACTCAGATTTTCTCAATCATGATGAATAGGTTCAGGATTTGGTCCATCAAAAGGGCGACCATAGTTTGATTTCAAAAGCTCAAAAGCTTCCGATATGTCACTAAGTGTAAGTGCCTCACTTGGGAAATCAGATTGCTTTCTACCCAGTGAGCCCTGTCATATGTGTCATGGAGTACGGAAATTGAACTTGAGTTCGTCATGTAAGCCCAGTGCAACCTAAGAATTTCCCCAGTTGTCAGTTTGATAAGTGATTAAATGTGATAAATATGTCTTATATGCTAGCACCGTTTGGTCATCTTTTGATATACTAGTACTTTGAAATGAGTTGCTATAGCGGACTGTTGAATAATCCAAACAGGGTAGTCGAACCAACCCTCCATATAAAACAATCAACCACGGTTCTGATCATCGCTCCTTTGGAATGCTAAAAAGTATCCAAATGATCCCTACTTTTTGAGGAGACCCTCGGATAAACTAAGCCTAAGCAGACAGATCTGGATCTAAGGGGCAGTACTGCTTAGCGATGAAAGTATATTACTACAGGACTACTACAGGTTAAACATCTGGCTTTGGATCAAAACTATGATACCAAAGGAACCGGGAATTTGGTCACAGTTTGTGAGATCCCGGCAATTCGGGGGTTACAATATTGATCCACAGCCGAAAGCCATCTAAAAATTCTGAGACAAGAACTCCCATCCATGTATGTACCCTGCATGCGATTCGACCTTTTATAGAGAAACCACTTCTATCAGGCCTATCGAGTCTGCTTGTAAACGTAAGCTTCTGAACAAACAATGTCCAGAAAGGAACCAATCTCCAAACCTGCTTCGTACATAACGAGTACGGTACATCTACATGATTCGATTCTCAAGCCCTGTCCAATGCTTGGAAACTCCACAAGAATCTCCACAAAATATCATCCGTCTGGGCCTCCCCACCCATGCTCGCAGGCAGAAATTGCCTTCAGGAATGTTCAATCACATGGCACCAATGGATGCGGGTCAACATGGTTGGAGCCCCAATATGATCCCAATATGTGTTTCTTGATGATGTTTACTTATCCAAAAGGCATTATATACATCATTCAGCATAGAAAACACAAACACACAAGCACTCAAACATTCACATTTCACGCTACAAACATGCAGACTACGTAATACCCCTGTTGTTGGACATCGCATGGACCCTCCTTCTGCGCATCCTCCATTGACCTTCCGGCTATGGCATCCCGGCGGTGTTGTAGGAGATGATGCTGGGATACAGGATGCTGTGGAACATTTCCTGACATAGTGTCAGAACTCACCTTCACAAATTCATCAAATTGAGACATCACTAATCTCTGACCTCGATTCGACGTAAACCATTTGATTGCCTTCAGTCACCAACATGCTATTTCTTGCTGGCAAAAACAGCACATGAGGTGAGTAGTATGTATAGACTGGTCCCTCTGACTTTGGGTTAACACTGTTATCACTTTTCTGGGTAGCCAGTGATTCCAGTGGCCTTTGGGAGCGGCCAGAAATGGATGGCTGACCCGTACCCAAAGTACATGCAAACATTGCATGGTCAAATCATCATGAGAAGAAGTTCACCAATCCGGTAACTACTGCAATTCCCTATATATTACGTATTTGCCTGGCATCACGATTGCAAAGTAAATGTAGTGTTGCAACTTTACCTGTCAAATGGCTTCTAGCTGAACCATTATAGACATCATAGAATGGTACCTGGTAATCCCACATGTTGGCAAACCAGCTTTTTGGAATTCCCGTGACCTGGTTTCATGTCTCTTCATATGTAAATCGTGAGATGTTCCGTCAGCCAGAGTGACAAAAAAGACCATGATTCCATTTTTAGGAGATCCCCTACCAGCCTTCACCTTCTACTAGTGGTGGGGCGACATTCCAACAAAGTTATATGTACGTAGATCAAAATTTACAACCATCCTGGAATAGATTAGGGAATTGGACCAGACCATTCCCAACAGGAAAATGATTCAGACCTAAAGATCGAAATGGGGTGAGGTTCTTGTGTACTCAAGGATTTACATACGTACTCCCTGAAAACCAACATGACCCCCCTAAAACAGCTAAAACAACAAAAGGCATAGTGTATGTGGTCAAGGAATTTCCTTTTCAAAGGAATCATCCTCATGTTGTAAAACCTATCAGAGTATTCCAATGTTCAGCATGACAATATAGAATCCAAATATCTGCTATATGGCTACGCAATATGTTTCTCCCAAACATCACAACAATCAACCATCATTTACATAATTTCCTGTAGATGATGTTTAAAACTTAAAACCCCCAAAGGGGCAAACTCTAATAATGATATCCTTTTCAACAACAAAAGGCATGTATCTATCATAAATATTCCGCTTATACTCGCCAAGGTACGTTGAAGAGAGTCAAACATCTCTGCCACTGTTGGCCCTGAAGCCATAGAAAGAGTGTTTTTTCGGCTTGGGGTCCAAACTTTCCAATGCAAATCACATTTCATATCTTTTCATCCTCCCATAGTGGCTGTATGGTTCCGTGGAAATTGACCAAACCAACCGGGTAAGGATTGTTCCCCCTAGATTAGGCTTGCCAATGAGTGTTGCCAAAGTTTTTTTGAACAATAGGCGGCCCAAACTATGAGTGCCCGAAATCCAGCTAACCACTTCGGATCTATCAAATTGTGTCAATGATGAGATCAACTGACAATACTTGGAGATGGCTCATGAAGGCACAGACTTTGCAACTCCAACCGATTTGAAAAATATGATCGTCAAATTGGATCATTTCCCCAGGGATCGGGGTGAACATAAAAAATAATTGAAACCACCGGTACCTAGTTTTTCTTTGGGGTCAAATCCACCGTCATCAACAGAAAGATTCCTCCTCCCACCTGGGTGCAAGCATCCATTGTGGCGTTGTAGGTGATGACATCAGGTCTGGCAACACAAGACGTAGGTAACGACGCCCGAAGTGGGGTTGAGTTTCATTGTCTCAGTTTCTTAATGGGGAAAGCAAGATACTGTTAATAGGTACACTTTCCCTAACCGGATGATGTTGCATCTCACTGTATGGATGATGTTGAGTCTCAACAAGTGGCAAACAAAAAACAAGAACCCCTGGAATACCAACAGTCCGCCCTGCAAATTATGCAAGCTTCCCCAAAAAATATCAGGGGCTACATAGAGTTGTAAGGGCCCATCATGTTCACAGACTGTCTCAGGCAATCATCCTGGGGCTCCTGAACTAAACACCCATAAAGAAAGAGTATCAACTAATGGTTAGTGCTTTGCTAGCACTGAAAACACCGTCAAAAGGGTTTTAACTGCAATTGTGGCCAGAATAGTAAACCAACCCTTTGTTGAAAGGAGTCTGGTCACAACTACACCACTTCAAACTAGAATTCAGCTGTCCCTGGACAAGGACCAGCCAGCGTGATGTTCCCTGGAGTTTGTTGGAATGTTAAAGGGTTGATCGGTTGATCTTTCCAACTCCTTCCCACAGTGAGCCCCCTTAGTTGAACATGAGTGCAAAGTGGTTGGTCACCAGAATTCAAATTTCAAAACTGACACATGTCAATTCTGCCAACATGCCACTTAAGATTTGATTTTTACCCCCTAAATGTCAGGTGATTCCTTCGAATTACCACAGAAATCCAACATCATCCAACGCGTCCCACGCTTTGGTCCAGTGATGCACCTCATCTCATGCAGCAAATGGATCGCCCATTGCCACTGCCTCGTATAGGCCCTACACCAATTCCAAAACTCCGGCGTAGCCAGTAGCTACTATCAATTTGCTTACAGCCCTATAGTGCATGTAGATGCATACACAGTTGATCCCACGCGCTATACAGTCAATCATATTCAAGTAAGTGTACACTGACATCCTATCGTCCGCATTAATCCGTCATTATCTTATCCCTGTCCTTTCCGAAAAACTTAATTCTAGCTCATCCCGTCACAACCTGGGATGGCAGAGATTCTTCATTGCAAATCAACAATAGTAGACATGTCCAGAACAAACAATCAATACATGTTCATGTACTGTATATGATGTCTGTATGTGCATGTATGTGTCTGGATGTAGGTGTCTGTAGGCATGTTTATAGTATAGTTTGTAATTATGTATGTTTCTATTGATGCATGTATGTATATAAATATCTATAACGCCCTTCTACTCCACGCTTCCGAGAACCTCCAGGTCAGCATCCCGGTTGGCATCTGAATCCTTTTTTGATTCCACACCGCGAAGGCCCCAGAAAACGCTGCTGAGGCCATGCAGGGAGGATGGTGCCCCGCGAGGTGTCCTTGATTTAGGGGTTACATGGGTTGCAGCGGCGTTCATAGGGTTTGGGGAGGCCTACCTGGTTCGGAAGGATGTGAATCGCTCATTCTTGTTAATGGAAACACATCCCAACACCCCTTTTTCCTCGCATTTTTTGGAACTTCCAGAGCTACTGTGGTATATAGATTTTGGAAAGGTGACTGCAACATGAGAATCTGGGAGAGTCATCATGTTCTCATTTTAACATATTTTAACTACGTTCGGTACAATGAATCATCCAATTATCTGGCAACATGAGGACCTTGGTGAATCATCAACATTCATAATCTTGGAATTATGGTAGTTTCTTTCCCAAAGTTGCAACTTGAACATGCGACATGCGTTCACTGTGGGTTCAGTATTGAAATTATTGGGGTACCTACAGAGCTGGCCTAAGAACAAAAGGTTCAGGATCCAGAATGCACTTGAAAGTAGAGAAGACCTAGACATAAGGGCCTGTTTTATATCTAGAGTACGGCTCAAATTCGGCCAGACCCTGAAGGGCTGCATGATTGGAATGCTACATCGTTCCAAATCTTTGGTTAACTGGTACATACTGCTACCCCAAATTTGAACCGCAGCCATTTATCTGGGTGCAATGCTTATTTTCACCGACCCCAATTCTTGCAACTAGCCTTCGTGGGAGTGAACTTTCTGAATCTATGTGTAAGCTATACTTTAGATACAGTACATCTTTCGGACAAACAGAAACACTTCAACAACCAACAAAAACACAGCCGGTCCCTTCGCATAATCGAATCCACAATCCACAGTCCCCTCGTCTCAGACCAAGAAACCCTTCTCGTTCACAGGATTCGACCACAGCAGAATGGCTCACAGCATTGGGCTCTAATACCTCTCAACGGTTTCACGAGGAACAAAGGTCCTTGGAATAAAGTTATTGCATCAAATCAGAGGTCTAGGTGAATGACATAAATTTATTGAACTGAATTGTCCAGAGATGTTGGGACTATCTCCAGTATGAGCCATGGTTAAACACGCTTAAGCTGTTTTACGTTTATATGTACGGTTTTTCAATCAGAATCTTGCAAAAGCAAAAAACGGGTGGTTCTCCATTGCTACGTTCTTCCACTTTGGTGCCTAGCTGAGCTCTGCAACAAGAAACCCACGTTCCTTCCTCCGTTCCCAACATGGCCTGCCATCGCATGGACCTAGGTTTTCAATGAAACATGGACGCCCAAGATCAGTTCATATCTCAGGATGAAGAAATCTACTGCAATGTGTGCATGCAATGATTAATGTATACAAAATATGTTTGAAGGAATGAGCAGAATACTCAGAACTTGAAATACTGTGGATATGACATGCTTCGAGTATTCATACTTAATTTCATACTTAGAACATGGAATAGGACACTTCCTGAATACGGATATGAAAGTCAAACTTGGGGATATTCTGATATTCTATGTATTCCAGGTGGTTCTACCTATGGGCACGGTGAGTCCTCTTGACATAATATATAGAGCATATATTCGAAGCAATATATATTACACTCCCTAAAAACTGAGATTGCCCATCCTAAACCAACGTCAGCTGAAGAGGTAACAAATCTGATAACTCCTACTTGTCAGCGGTTCTGTCTGCATGGGTGAATTCATCATTTTTATTCACCCAGATTGGTGACGTGAATGTCAATGTCGGTTCATTTAAATTGGAAGACTACAATGATACAATGTAACAAAACAAATTTCTTCTGTAAACTTGTCCACCAAACAAATTCTCCCACCCCCCCAAAAGCAGCACCTTTTGTTTCCTGAAAAAAGATGTTCATACCTTTCTGTCCTAACATAGATATCCAACAACTCATCCCAAGGCACTGCAACATCCACGAGGCCAAGGCCTTGGGAAAGCGCGCGCTCAACAGGGCTCCGTAGGTCACTTCATCCGGCAGCATGCGTCGGTCGCCATGGGAGGCATCCAATTGACCCTTGGGCGCTGGGGCCACCTGCAGGGAGAGATGGGAGAGTGGGTGCCTCGCTTTTTTTTGCGTTAAGATGGGACTTTAAATGCCAAATGATGTCTGAAAAAATGATTTCTTTTGGAGGATTTAGGGGCATAGAAAACACCCAGGAGAGAGATGTAGTTTTTGGGATGAGAGGGGAGAATTGCAAACTTATACACAAACACACATGGAACAAAACAAAACACAACCGTGGCACCTAACCTACAATCAAAACCTCCATGTTTGGGGAGGGACCATCGTAAATTCATCTATGTCATTAAGTATTATTACACTATGTATACATGTCGAATCAAAGATTATCAGTATATATAGATTGGGGCTACATACGTTATGTCATAGAAACAGTTCCCAAACTGAATTATTTAGGAGCAGTAAAGGCGGCCTCAGATTCAAACCACGTTACCAACACGTCTTGATGTAGAAACAGCCGATTTGCCAAGCGACAAAGACGGCATTGCATGTTTCAAGAAGCCAAGAAAAGGCCTGCCGCCACCTGCACCATCATGATTTGTACAGCATGGCATTTCGATATTGCTGTTTTCTTGAATCTGTTGATCTAATCCATGAACGGGCAACTGACATAAATCACAACCGGCAATAGACATACATGGTACAATATCTCAGGGTGGATAATACTGGCAGATGTGCAATTGAAGTTGAACTATCGACCACCATTCCAGAACCGTCTACGTTATCTTGCAGAGCTATTCTAAAGACTTCCAGTTCTCAAAGTGTTCTTTTGATGTGTTCTAAATTGTCAGCGGATATCCATTGAATCGGTGGATATTTGGTGCAGCAAGAACAAAAGGAACCAGTGTTTCAACTTCAACAATTACAATTTAGTCAGATCACCCGATCAAAAACTCGTTGTTGCATCAATCTCTTCTGTCCAACATGGCTGTATCATGCTTTATGCTGTTTACCATGATGCGATGGATCTCGTACTGACATCAATGAACTAAAATATTAACAAAGGATTGTGTGTAGCAATGCTTTGAGCCCTAAGATCTACATTATATATTCGTACTGGTATTCTGACGCAACTAGGGTTCGCAATGTTGAGACACATCTATTTCCTTCACAAAACTTTCTCTTAGCGGCTGCAGGTACCAATCATTTGTGGTGAGGTCTGGTGAGTTTATCATTGTAAAAAGATGTCTGATACGAAAAACGTTCGAATTTTGCACTTGATTTCAATTGCTTGGGATTCTTTGAGTCTGTCGGTTTGTTCTTCTTATCCGGATGAACTAGTCTGTAATGACCCTCTTTCACCTGAAATAAGGTATGATAAATGATAAGGTCGTGTTGTCAATATCCTCCAGGAAACTTACAGAGCCCATGGAAAGGGACAATTGTCTTCCCAACAACCACCAAACAAGACGGGTTTTTGACGGGTCGGGGCCTGAGAAGTAAACTTACAAAACCGATAAAGCACCCTTAAACTATGAGTTTGTCTGAGGCGCCTGGAATTTATTGAAAAAATGCTCATCGGTTTGCTGATGAATGTTGTTTATCTTTGAGGAAGTTGGCCAAAGGTGACCAAATCATGATCATTCAAGTGCATTAAAACCTGAAGCAAGTCCATGTTCGGTGCGATTCCTATCAGGCCATTGTTTACTAAGAACCAGACTTCAAAATTGCATCATGTACCGAAAATATCTTTCACCGCCACGATTTGTGCTCCCAAAGCCCACCGACGATCGGACATGAAGCCAAACAGGCCTCTGGCCAGCCGCAAAGGCAGCCAACGCCAAGTTGACAGTGACCAAATCTGGACGTAGGCCAACAAAGGCCAGTTTGGTCAGAAATTCCTGGAAATGACGCGCAAAATCAATGCTATCAGTAGTAAACAGTCCATGAACACACACCTATCTAACAGGTCCATGAGTCTGCTTCTTTGTGTGGTCGATATGGGTATAACAAGTTGTTGAATGATTCACCTGTCTACCAGGATTCCTTGCCTGCTTGTTGGCTGGTGGGTTGGTGGGTGGGTTGCTTGCTTGCTTGGCTGGATTCTCCTACCAAAACACCAATTGTCTGAATTCAACCAGATTGTAGCAGCTAGAGAAATGACTTGTGGTACCAACACGATGGAGAGTTACTGAATGACCCCGGCCCCGGATGTATACACTTTCAGTCTCCATCTTCCCTTTCAATTAAGTATTCATGACTTCCAACAATTAAAATGCCCACTGTTCGCAAACCCATGGGTTCTACAAATTAAAGTCGCAAGGTCTTCCTAGAAAAATGGATCCCAAAAAGTTTTCTGAGGACTCACCCAAAGACAACCGGTGTGTTTTCCAAGATTGGAATCTGGTAGTAAAAAAATCATGATAGAATATGCTAGAATTATATATCTCTTTTCTTGAAGAGTAGTAAGTAAGATGCTCCCCCCTTTTCACCACAACCCAGGTGTTTTTTCCCACTTCAAACAAACAAACTATGCGCCGCTTTCAAGCCGTGCAAGTTTAAACGCCAAGACTCCAAGGATTGGCGCCAAGCCTCGGAAACTTGGACTGGGGGGACCTGCGTCATTTCAACCAAATAGGTGTGTCTTCGGGTAAAGCCATGTTCACATGAATCAGTTTGCCAACTTACTGTGGCTTCAACAAATTTTCAAGAATCACGTTGATGTCGAATTGAAAACTCTATACTGTCTCAAGATCAAGTTCATCCATGTTAAGAGATACTTGCATGAACAGGTTGAACTGTAGTAACCAAAAACGCAACGTTTAAAACATTTTATAAGGGACAGGACAAAGGGGTCATCCACATTACCAAGCCCAAAGTCTTAAACTTACCATCCTTCCTTGTAATATCAGTACTACCGATCATCGTAGGACCTCACACCTAGTTGCATGGTTTCATATTGCCCTTTTGAAGTCCTTAGTCAATTCCATTGGTGTAGATGGCCTCTGAAAACGAATATGTATGTGAAACCCTGCAGAAAATGGATGATTTGTAAATTAGTTTGCTTCAAGGGTGCAATGTTGAGGTTCTTTAGTTCTATAATTAGTATTTTGGGGTGTATCTAGTAATTAGTAATCTTTACAGTGTGGTAGGATCCTTGGTCAGTTTTGAGACCATACGAGCCTCTTTGGACTTGGTCGTCGTGTCTTCATCGAACAACATACCACGCCTCTCCTGCGCAACACTTGACATGGATGTGCCATACGATTTATTGGCACAAAAGTGATCGAATCCCCAATGTATGGTGGTTTAGTGGCTTGTAAATCTCTGTGTCTCTCTCTAAATAAATTTCTGTAAAAAAGCAATAGAGTGTTGTCAGTTTACAGGGCCTATGCCTTGGGGGTATTTTGATCCCGCAGTATGTACAACCTTAGATGAGCATTCTACTTTACAAGTATGTCACTGTGTCATCAGCATCTTAATATGTAAAACACCCATTTACCGTGCTCAGATTCCCAACCATCTATCTAACCATACTTAGCTGGAAAATTCAAAAATTGCTATGACCATAAATGGGTTCCAATGGACCATACATCTGTGACTACATTTAATCATATTTAATCTTATAATCATCTATCATGTGGCCGGGGTCTAAAGACTTTGAACTATAGGCACCGCTCCGCAAACCAAGGATTCCAAATAAAAAGCAAGCATTCATCATTCCTCATCATTTTGGCGGATGTAACCATACAGGTCATGGGGGTCATACAGGTCCTTCGTTGAATGTAAGGACGCATTCATGGCGCCATTGTAGGTCACCACAGTGGCCGCCTTTGCGTAGGAAACTTCCAAACAAGTCTCGGATATAAAACAAGCCAAGGCAGTAAGGGACGGATGATTCACCACTCCCTCAAAGCAAACATAGCTTCACTACCCCCAGCTTCTCCAAAAGTGACCAAACCAAACTTGATTCCTCACTTCCAGGTGACCTAAATCACATACTCTAATCCCTAAGGTCAATTTGGAATGCCAAAAATATCAAAAAATTGGAAGAGCGCTTTCTTTTTGTGCCACACCCTGTTGTTGCGGTCAGTTCTCATGGCTCCAAGGGTTACATTTCAAATCAGGGAAGTCTTGGGAGACCTCTTGAAATCTGGTTTCCAATTCCGATATTCATAGGTTTTCAAGTGGTGATGATGCGTTTTTTCGTTTTCCTTTGCTGGATTTCCTTGTATAATATTGGATAGGTTTGAAATATATTTGACGGATGTTCCCATCATTCAGGCACGATAATGTTCAACTCAAGAACCGTTGCAAGAACCGTTGCATATCATCTTGTGGCGTGGAAAACCATGTAGGAGCATCTCGTTGTGGAAAACATTCCCAGAATCTTGCCCGGTATGTAACAAACTCAAAAAAGACATTCAAGAATCTGGGCGCGGCAAATGAGAATCAATTATATTTCAACACCCTGAAGTGGCATCGTTTTTGACGGTGTGCCCCGTATGATTCTCCCTGATCCTAAAACCAACATCTAGGAATCTAGTATCTACCGCACTTGTTTTGGCAATCATCTGGCACATCATCTCTCAACAAAACCTACAACTGGCCTAAGCCACGTCCACTCCGTTTCGACTAAGCCTCCATCGCTGCGTCCAGAGTCATGAGGGACTTACGCCATTGCCCAGAGCTCTGGCAGCCACTGGCCATTGCGTGAACGCCTGGGAAGATGATCATTGCTGAATGATAACGCTACGGGAACAAAACCACCATCACCACCACCAACACCAGGAGCAGCAGCAGCAAACACTCGTCCACCTGAGCCAAGTGGCTCACCATGGAAGGCACAATCCTCCACCAACTCATTGCCTGGCAATCCGGAAAGCCATGCAAGTTGAAGCAATGTATGGATATATAATTTATATATTTCCATGTATCATATATGTATTTTAAAAACATATATATATATATATAGATTCATTTCTTTAAAAAAGGCACTGCACGACTTTCAGAAACGCCTGTTGTGAAAGCAGGATTACATATTCGTTTTGAATTTTGTTCCACATGTATACTGTATACTTCTCATATCTCTTCATCAAATACTGATGATTCAGTGGAACATGGGTTTCTCCAAGACAGGATTTGTTTCCTTTGCAATAGGGTCATCTTCCGCCGAACCATGATTCTGGAAACAGTGAATTCACTCAACCAACAAACGTGTAACAAACTCACTCAACCAACAAAAAGTCGTCCAAGATCAACAAGTAAAATCACTGAAAATCCTGCACAGGGAAGCTAACTTTCCCCCTAGGAACAAAGAAAAAAACATCTTTCCAAACATCTTGGAAAACAAAGGTGGGGTCCCACTTCCAGTTTTCGACAAAATCCATCAAGTCACCCCACCTCAAAGACGTGTAGAGTTCGTTCCCATTGACGTCCCAGAGTACCTGAGAAAAAATCCATCATCCAACGAGGTGGCGGAGCCATGGCCCGTTCCATGTTTTTGGTAACGTGAGGATTGGTGTTTTGTGGGCATTTTGGATTTGAACCAACAAAGATACCTTGAGGTGCCAAAAAGGAAGGTTGTGTGTAAAGGGCTTATATAAACCAATACGTGCGGACTATGCCATGCACTTCTGAGTCTCTGTGGGAAGTTTCTGGCATGATCCAATTTGTGTTCCTCATTACATCCTCTTACCTTTAGCAAACCATACATACAGCAGCCGTTCATAGCCCTTACCCGATCTCCCCTCTAAGCGATCTCTAAGTGGGTGATTTCAAAAGTTGAGTTTTGGATGATTTTCGAACTGATGTAAATGGCTATCACCAGTGGTGCAAGCCTCACGTATGTTTTGTTACAACTGTTGTTCCTACAAAAATGCACGCCCTCACCCCATCCAGAAAAAAACTGCGAAATCCACCCCCCAGCATTATCCAAGAATCATTGTGCTCTAACAACTCGCTTCTCATACCCACAAAGGATAGGTAAAATCAATTTACCCCTCAAAGCATCATTTTTCCCAGAAACTATCATCAAAAACTGCCACCAGGACACAGCTGTCCATGGTGGCATTGTAGGAAACCACATCAGCGGCAGGCTTCAGCTGCGCACAAGCCAACGCAGCCAATGGCTCCTGGAGGATGTTCAAGGGTTTCAGTGATCAATGATCCCAAAGAAAGTGGCGAGATTTTGTCCGTTTTTTCCATTTGAGCCACGAAAAAAAACCTTCTTGACTTTCCATTATACTGCTTGTTGAAAAGGGATCCTTGTATAAACATGGTTTATTATATACATATATATATATATACCCTAAACACACACTAACTGGGTAGTATAATCATATACCTTAAAAACAACCAGCATTTTGAGCATTGCCAACAAACAAAACCACGGGGTGAACCTCGGTCAAGATCTCGGTCTCCAAGAGTTGCAGGGACCAAGTCCAAGCCTCCGAAGGAACAACGAGGGTCGGGAAACGCCAGCAATTAACAAAGGGTTGGTAGGATTTGTAAAAAAAAACACAACATCAATTCCTAAAGCATCTTAGATAAGATATCTTGAAGACTAAAATTATAAGTGTCACATATTCAATTCAATGGACTGAACCTAGTGGATGAAATACAAGAAGGAGCTTATAATGCTTTGAATAATCCCAGGTTAGTTAGTATGGAAAAGTAGTTGCACATGTGTTAAGCTCTTTTCTTGGATGCTCATGCTTCGTGGCAACAAGACCCCTTGCCATCACAGAAAACTAGACGGTCAAACACTCCATTTCTACGCTGTGGTTTGTGGTATTCCTTGCAAAAACGGGGCGGCATTCAGTACATGACTAGAACCGGCTATACCAAAGGCTATACCACAACAATCTTTACCACTACATCCTGTAGTTTCACTTGGCCGCAGCAACTACTTAGTTGTGAACTTTTAGGATGATCCAAACACCATTTAGGCTGAATCTGATCATACTTCCCCAAGCTCCAAATTCCCGAAATGGTGGGCATCTTCGTTGGGAAGACGATCTGCTGCGGTCCACTACATCTGGACATCAACAGTTTACCGCCGGTGCAGAACAGGTGGCTGCTGGTTGGATCTAACCATACGAAGTTTGCGACGAATTTCGACAACAAGAAAAAACTGATACTCTACATTTGGGTGAATTCCATCACATTTCTCCAATCTCCACATTCCTAGAAGGATTCCCTTACTACCCCTACTGTTTGGTGTGACGTGACCAAAGAACATGTCTTCGTGGTCTCCCATGGCTTCCCAACAGATCTGCCTGGGGACTCATGGCTGTGATACCACAATTCGCAGCCACTGGACCTGACCTTGGGGAAGTGTAAAGCTTGAATCCCCAGGCCCGAAACGGATATCGGATTGGGGGTTCCCCTGGATTTCTGTGGTCACCAACAGGTTACTATTCCATCGACACAAAGGAATTTCTGAAAACGACATAAATTGGAAAATCCTCATTTCTGCCTTTGGGGATGTCTTGAAACTTGAGAGGCGAGAAAACGGAAAAATATTCACCAGTTTTCACTCCAAGTTGTTCACCATCTGAATTTCTTGATTTCTTACCTTCTGCATGATTGCAACTCCGAGTCACTACGTCATCATATCGAATCCTTCTCAGCAAATCATTGAACCACTATATTCACTAACCTTTTGGACTGTTGTGCCTGGGGACTTCAACAACATTAATTTCTACACAAATACTCCCTGTGAAAACTATAGGGATGACGTGACATGATGTCACTATAATTCACCCCAAGACCCTTTGCAGAGTTCAACTTCACCGCTAAAATGGAGAGAACCTGAAATGGAATTTGATATATTTCACCAACCCGAAATGTCACGTTACGAAGTTCTCCTTACCAAACCACAGGATAGGTGGCTTGCGTTCCTAAGATAGCCCGGGCCGGCTTGCAGATTGCAACACTGGCCACCGATGGCCTTTGCATGAAACGAACTGAAAATGGGTGAACTAATGATTTGCAACATATCTACCTGGATGAATCAATGGACTCTAAAAAATAAGCTGTATGAAATATCATCAACTACTAATGCAACAAATGTTGGATACGTTCAGATACTGTATACCATCATCTTCCTACAAAAACAATTTACAAAAACACTCTTCCTTCAACCATTTTCCCCCCATTATTCCAACACCATCAACATCCATTTTATCCAACCGAGATGCATGCTTCTGGTCGTCATTTCTCGGGAGCCACGTTGCTTCACCAGCTGCAATCGTTGCAAGGCACTTCCCCATGGAGCGCTGCTCAGCACACTGCACAGGTGCACCAGATTCGGCCGAAAGCCATGGAGCTCATGTAGCAACCTCTTATGAACCACAGCTTGGCACGGCACAATCATCGGTTGGTGGAATAGCAACCCCCGAAAAAAAATGTGTGAATATTTGTGGGGAGATATCACGTAAGTACAGTTGAAGATGAGATCATCTTGGTTCCACGTCAATTGACTTGCATGCCCAGATTAAACATCACAAACTGGTTGTTGTCACCCAACATTTATCAAAGGGATACCTTGTAATTAGGAGGACTATCGGGGTAATTCATCATCTGGCAAGTCACTCAAACGACATATCATGGCATTATCTTGGCTTCATCAAACATAGCAACAGGTGGCTCTTTGCAACTCTGAGCAAGAATGTATCTGCAAAATCACATTGCTCACCAACCTGGATTTTCCTAAACTAAGGAAAACCTTCCATATGACTCTATGACAATTTACTCAAATACATGCATATATGTATACCTAATCTAATATGTAATATGTATATACAAATATATGCACATTAAAAACAAAAAGTGCATCAATGAAAGCATCCCTTCAGCATACACCACCCCTTTCTGGCCTCGAAGCCCTTTGCCATTGCGTATTGAGTGCCGTTAAGGCAGCCGTCAAAAGCAGGTCGTTCACTTCGACACCTGGAGATTTCAACGAATCCAGGTGTCATGCAATCTGGGTGAACTATAATGATTCACTAAGCTTAATTATAAGGAATTTGTTGGGGGGGGTCCCCTCACTAAAGTACCCACCCTTTTTTAGTTATGGTTGGCTCAGGTAGTTTTTTTTCGATTAGTTATTGTTCCGATGGAATCATTGTTGTTAATTTATAGAGGGTTCCAAGAAGAGGTGTGAGCTATAAGTTGGGTGAATATGATCTCTACGTGATCTCGATGTAAACAAAAAGACATCAACAAGGCAAACATGATGTATGAGTGGATACTCTGCAATATCCACATCTTCCAAATGATTTGTGGGCAAGGTAGTTCAGTTGGGTTAAATCGGTGAATCATCTCGGATAAGAGGAATGTTTCTGTGAGCTGAATATGATGACTTGAGTCTTTATCATAAGCAACATCATATGTTCTACTTATGGTTTGGACAAACATCTTCATCAACCCATATTGAATCTAACCAAGTTCATTTTGGGAAGATTCCCACCCATCATGGGAGTTTGCAGCCTCAATATTCAAGCATTCTAATGTCGGGTCAAACGGAGATTGATGCCAGAAACTTTGCAAGCAACAACCTTCAAAGAAACCTGGGCCTGTTGTTTCCTGGAGATGTAAAACCAACAATCACATTCTTAGATGAGAAGCTGAGAATGTTCTCTTAGCTCCCTTGCCATGATGGTTGGGGATATACAGTTGAAACAAGAAAACAAAACGTGGCTCCAAATCGATCCCTCCTGACTTTACCAGCTCGTGGACAGAACACCTCCTCATCTGGAGCAAGATGTAAATCATAAACACCATACGCTTTCCGAAAACAAACATAGGAACCCTCACCCAAAAGACAAACAACGTCTTCCAAATCCAATAATATCGGAGGCGCAGCTATTCTATCACTTGCTGGGACACTGGGAGAATCAAACAACCTCATGCTTTCATAGTGTAGGCCACGTAAGCCCAGGTTGCTGAAACCAATGCATCACTATTCAGGGAGCCGCCTTCAGCTTGCAATCTGCCAAAGACCTCCAGCGCCTGAGGTAAGGGCCATGCCAACGAGATAGTCAAGCAACGATAAAACAAGTTTGCGGCTTCAATCCTCTTCGGAAATGTTACTCAACTGGGTAATCTTCCGAGTAGAGGAACTTAATCAAAAAAATAAACGGGTGGGGAACGGCGCCAACGTTTTTCAAACATTTTCAAACTATAAACTATATATACATACAGTGAAACTAATTTTCCTCTATAAACTTCCCAGTTTTTTGGTGGCCAATCAGCTCACGTCACATTCTCCGGATGCCTCCTCCCAAAGCTTCCCCTGCGCAAAAGCGCTTAGCCAACAGGAGCAGCTGATGACATCCATGGAGAAATTGCTGTTGTTGAGCAAGCACAAAGACCTGGTGATGCACCAAACATGAGCAGCTCAAATAATCAGGATGGCACTGTTTTATTAAACAAGTAAAGGACCTAATACCACAGGGAGGCGACATAAACACGAACGAGTATATATTATACTACTGAGATCTACTGAGTACTTCTGTAGACCATTATATCTCATCGACTTGGATTTCCCGCAATTAAGCAACAAGCTTTGCACGCGCAAATCTATTCACTCCAGATAAACTGCTGATGGCTTCGGAGAGATGCAACAATAGGATGCGTTCAACATCTCGATATCTGGATGAATCCCTTACTGGTTCATCCACCTTCCCTAAAAACATCTAAAACTCTATTTGTACATTGTACACACCGATATATATATATATATTAGATTGCCGAAATCATCACCTGCAAAAATTACGGTGTGAACATCAAAAAAGTTTGAAACCACCACCTACTGATAAATCTTATATATAATTAATAAACACATATAAAAATATGTTTTGGGGCGGTCCGGTGCCCAGGCTTCCAGTGAACAAGTAAAGATTATATCTCCTGTTGGCCAGGATTGCATCAGGGGGATCACCCTGTGTCACTGACCCTTTCCTTTGATCATACCGTTTTGTTTTAATAATGCAAATCAAACGGATTTGAGATAGTTGGGCAAGACTTAATGGGTCATTTAGCAAATTTGTTTTTTTGATGCTTTTTGCATCTTTTTGCCACACGATCTGTAAGCTATGCCAACAAAATGATTTCATTCAGGAAGAGTGTTCTTAAAGATAAACACCATACTTAAGACTTACATAACCTGAAAGGCACACACTTCCTTTGTGTTGGTTGATATGGGCCTGTTCCAAATCTTTCTTTTGGAGAGTTGTGGGCAACAACTGGTGACAACGTGACAGCCCGGTCCTTGGCCAGTGACCGCAGCGCTCCAACAACGAGCACAAGACGTTCCGCAACACCACATCCGCCTTCAAATGGCGTTCGGAAGGCGATGTTTTTCAGGGGTGATGTGGGGATGTTGAAGGCCGTGAAGGTGATGTCCATTGATGTCCTACATAAGTGGCGACCAACCACCGAAATTATTGACTCACCACATCATCTCACCACGTGACACCACCAACTGCAGCCCAGGTGACCGTGCCATCACAGCAACTCCCTTCGACCAACGTCACAGCTGTTTGCCACTTTAGTGAAGGACCCAGCAACTGCGAGGCCTGGTTGAGCCACGAAAAGGGATCATCTCCCTGGGTAAAAAAGCAAACGATGGAATATATGTAACATGTATATGCATACATGTATAATGTATATATAGATATGAATGTGTAATCAAATGTATATATATATATTTGATCGTATTTGTGTATGTCTGTGTATATATTTTCAAGATTCACCCGATGCAAGAGTTTGCGCTCCCTCCAGGATGGAAACAAATGCTTTACAAGACAGATGTCTAACATCCGTTATCGCTTTTGAGCATGAATCTGATTAACTCAGATATACAGTAATCATACTACCAAAACACCTAGATAAACACCATGGTTTCTTCATCTGTGATACTAAACCAAAATCGATTGCTCCAAAGTCACAGCCAAGGCTGCTGACACCGCAACAGCATCTGTCTGAACAGCATGCTTCCTCGCACATGCCTTAAAAACACCGCTTGAAGTTGTCACTTTGAAGTATACTAGCAACATCAAAATACCCAGTTGACCAGAAAAGGACTTTCAAATTTTCTGGAGCTGTCCAACTGTAGTTGCTAAGATACCTCAACTTAACAATTCTCATGTTGACAGTGTGGGTGCAACGTGCAAATTGCAATGGAGCGAGTTGGAGACACCAAAGAACCGCTTTGACCAGATGGTAGGTGGGTCATGATGATGGTATCCGAGACTCACTAAATTGGAATGCTTCCTTTTTGAGAGACCTGTTGCCTTAACTTCAAATGTACCCTGAGCATTTCTTGAAAGAGCTTGTCAATGCAAGGTCAAAACACCAATCCAAAAGGAAAAAGGAGACTGTCCTCCTTTTTCCTCTCGTGAAACTAGTGGCTAGCTGGAAAAGTCCCTATGTTTCCAGTAGGAGATACAATAGATACATGTTCATTGATTGATTTTGTCCATGTTCCATAGCCAGCCACATGTTCCTCTCAAGCCTGGGGCGTCAATTGTTGCATTCAGTTGGGATGAGGTCGCATCATGTCACAAGGTGGTTTGCCCCCATGATGAACGCATGACAAGAACTCAGCAACAGTATTACACAAACGGCAGGATCGACTTCCAAAACAACAGGTTCCAACTGGTGTACTTTGTGATATGTACAGCAGGCCCCTCTAAATTGCAGAATAAACAACAACCACAACACTTTCTGATTCTCCATTCGATCAAGAAGCTTCTGATGTCCAATTCAATGGACAATCCCGAATTGCGCAATTGATATTTTTCAATCAAGCACAAAAATAACATAATTCACTGATTTCTTCGATGGATGACATTCAAATCCCAACCACTTTTGACTGCTAAGGCACCAAGATTTCCAAGGAAAAACGCCAAGCTCCAGCAGCTGCTACAGCGTTGGCAGCAGTGTTGTAGCTGATCCTTTCGGGGTCGGCAATTTCAAGGATTGGGTTGGCCAAATAAAAATTTTGGTCGGGAGGCTTGTATGTATAAACAAGTATGTATGGACAGCAAACTCCACACCTACATGGGAGATTGATGGGAGTTGATCAACATAGACTCTAAGACTGAAGTGGGGGTTGTCCAGCTGTGTCGTCTAAGATTCCTATCTGTAAATGTGAGTTGTATATGACTTGCAACCACACTGAAACGTACATGGGAAAAAAACACCTAACACTTAAATACATTTAACATAGTAGTAATATGTCAGTATGGGGTCATTGCATGCAGCATGTCCCTGCATTTGAAAAGACCGGTCAATGGAGAGCTACATTAAACACACAGCAAATGCCTAAATAGTTGAGTAGATCAAGCAGTGGATAAACATTTAGGATAGATAGATAGATAGATAGATAGATAGATAGATAGATAGATAGATCGATAGATAGATAGATAGATAGATAGATAGATAGATAGATAGATCGATAGATATATAGATAGATAGATAGATAGATAGATAGATAGATAGATAGATAGATAGATAGATAGATAGATAGATAGATAGATAGATAGATAGATAGATAGATAGATAGATAGATCGATCGATAGATAGATAGATAGATAGATCGATCGATAGATAGATAGATAGATAGATAGATAGATAGATAGATAGATAGATAGACTGATCGACTAGACAGAAACACTCACATATGATATGACATAAATAGGTAAATAAAAGCGGAATCAAAATCATGCCAAAAAATAGGAAAATATCTTAGGTGTCAAACCATTCCTCTGAAGAGAAACACTGACACTCCTACTGTACTACATGTATTCGTCCAGTGCCACGAACATTAAGGCGATTCGTACCGTACTGATCCATGACAACCACTGATTTCGTGGGTCTTCACCCCGCTTCCTGCATGGAATTAATAGTGGATCAAGGGAGCCGCCAAGTGCCAGTAACTTGCTCCATCAATTATCAACCTGGATCTTTCTATGTTCAACCAATTTCCAAATTGGTTTTTAATGCTTGTGGTTTACTACTCTGTGCTTCTTTGAGGAGGGTCCAAGAACAGTAAAACACCAACATCAAACACTCACCCATTGACCATTTGATTACAGTAATATTGACAAATCCCCTGTATTCAGATTGAGGTGATTTCATCCTAAGCCTAAGCCCTTTGATGTGAGAGTTTGAGAGGGCCACTGAAAAGAAGCGGCACAACACCTCTTGAGATACTTGAACCCCGAAAAATCAATGGTGGGACAGACGGAGGAGGTGCCTACCAACTAGTAACTAGATCCAAGTAGCGCAGTTCCAGGATACTTTGTGATACTCTAGGCTTTCCTATCTTTCCTTGTTACCAAATAAGACAGCATTCCCTGCGGGTTGCAAAAGATTTCTATTGGGACTGTAGAATATTCTCCACTACCAACTGTAACAGCTGGTTCACGTTCAACAGTATCAAAAACCATGAAACATCCCCATCTCAAACTTATGTCCATATGATGTCATGGAGGATCCCCCCATGCCACCCTAGGCCTTTCTGTTAAGCGGCAAATCGCGTTGGATGCCACAAATCCCCATCATTTCGTAGAGTTTCAGGCACCTTTTGCAAGAGGTGAGGATCTTCGAGGCTGGGAAAGTTAGATCCAGCGGTTGCCCTTGTTGTACTATCCTATGTATGGTAATTATGGATATCTACCGTTTTTTTAGGCACGATAATCCAATGATTAGGTGGTGGCCAAGCTAGTTGAATAAGCTTTATGGGATGCAGTTGCCTATCCCCCAAGTTGCAATTCCTGCGATCAGGTTCTCCTAGGAGAACCTCTAACATTTACCACAAAACAAATCATTGCTTAACAAAAATACTGGTATATAATACACTGATGTACATTGTACTATACTGTACTCTTACAACCATAACGGCACGGGTAAAATGGTAAATGTCATCCCTTTGAAAAAACAACTGGAATTGTTCGGTCATGTTTAACGACCATTCAGACGCAAAACCTCCGGGGATGTCCAGGGAGACCAAAGCACCAACCCGACCTGCGCTTGGCTTCTTTTGCTTCTGAAGCACCTGCTTGGAAGGAAGCGACTGGGGCAACAAATGAGGGAGACTGCGGTAAAGATAAAAATCCATGTACAGTGCATGAAGAATGCCAAACGTTTTTGATATGTCTTTTGCAGCATTGCCACATCAACGTTCACGTTTCCATATGATACTTGCTACAGATTCTGCATCTATCTATAATACACACACATCATTGGACCAAATGTTGATTCTAAATCTGTCCTGACAAATGGCATATGTTCCATCGAATTTACACGGTGCAGCCGGAAACAACCATACACAACATAAGAATGATGATGATGATGATGATGATGATGATCATGATGATGACGACTAGTTACAAAAATATAACGGATTCGACGATATATTAGCAGGTCATAAGAGGATTCAGATAATCAATATTTGGAATGTACAGTAATAATAGTCTGTATCAGCAGCATGTGAGCACAAACTGAACAGTATGTCAAGAATAAAGCAACACTACTTTGGTGAATCAACAGTACGATAGCATTTTAAATCAAATGTACATCCACCACTGTAGCATATCAGCACCATATGAGCACCATATGAGCACCATATCAGCACCATATCAGTACCATATCAACATTACATGACGGTTTATCAAGCACTTCCTCCCAGACGCCTTCTGCGCTTAAAGCATTCATCGCCTCAGCCCAATCAGAAGCTTGTCGAAATGCACCACTTTGAAGGAAGGTCATGTGGGTGTCGGGCTTACCAGAAATGACAACTGAAAAATATCTAGGAACCTAAAAGATCCATACCTAAACCCAACGAACCCTTGTCTGTATTGATTGAAAAGAACCTTCCGTTGAATAGTTCGTCCAGAAATAGAGAACACACAAGGTCCAGCTATGTATGTGTACTTGGTCAAAAGAAAACGTTTAGGTCTTTTGGCTTCTCAAGAAGCAACTTCCCAAAATCAATTGCAGCTTTTAGTGATAGTGTGTATGAATGCGCCATATGTATTCCTGGGTAGTGTAAACTATAATGTTTCACCAACCTGGATCGCCCTGAACTCAGGGAAATATGTGCAACAAGATATTCCCCTTTAAGCTATTTTCTAAAATGACATCACCAAATCTATATACAAATGATTCTCCTTAGGTTTATGGTAACATATATATATAAATATAAATAATATATGTATATACTTGCGGTACTCTCCCAGCAGGGTAGCCAGCGTTTCCCTTTCAATTTTGTAGGTCATGCTCTTTGGGTCTATTTCCTGTACTTCCATTCTGCAACTCAGCTTCCTTCACTGATCCAACTGCAGCACCTCTAATCAATCCAACCACTTCTGTCTTCCTGTCCATATTCCCTTGTAATGAACAATTACAGGTCTATATATACATACATATATATATATATATAATACTGTATAGATCTGTATAGCATACATACGGCTGAATCATGGATTTTTTCCAATCTGTTGTTCCCTGAAATAAAATATTTCCCATCCTAAAGTAACTTTTGGGGCAGTGCCACCTGATATCACAATACTTCATCAAAATCGCGTAAACCCGGCATCCATTCGTGACCAAACACTGCATTGACAGCGATGGTATCCAATTGCAGCTGACGTTCCTCTGCCCTCAGCAACTCCATTCGGTGCCAGGACAGCTCTCTGAAAAAGTCAACTACCCTCTTTGGCCGAAGGCTAGTTTCCCCTCAGAAACAAGGGTTAATAAGGCATCATCAAGGGGCTGCATTTTTCAGCCAAACAAAAACAAGGTCCCAAAGTTGGAAAATGAGACTGCATAATTTCGGGTTCCAGGGTCCTGGGAGGGTCGTTTGTTTCTTAGCTGTTTGGAAGATGAATAGAAGTAGTCCCACATGAATACGTTTACTGGAGGACACCCTTTAAACAATGAGACCTGATTGAAATAGTTTGACATGCTGATATGTTGTTTAGAATACCCACCCGGATGGCACAGTGGAGAATGATCAAATCTCAAACATGGGCGCAACAAATTTAACAACCAAATAATGGAGAGCTCCCAGGGGCCTGATCCAAAAGACTTCATCATGCTATGCTATGATTAAAATCTAAAGTCGGAACATGTTGCAAACAAGACTTAAGGGGATGCATAGTGTTAAAAAACATGAGTTAGGCGATGCTATACGTAAGGTCCCTTCCATTTTTAGCTCACCCGTTCATACCTCTTTAACAGCTTGGAAAGTGCTTACTGTCAGATTCCAAGTTTGTCCGTGGTAGAGTTCGGCCAGCGTGGATTGGGGAACAAGAGATAAGCAGATGTCTATCTTTGTTTCCAAGCTGACTTGGTCGGTTTTTCTTAGTAACGGATTTAAAGCACAACCACAGGAAGGCATTGATATGATGCTGTGCCGGTGTACTAGCACCTGAGGTTCAATATGTTTCAAAATACATAGCTTCCAAACACTATTGAGTAGGAAGGGAAGTGGCCGCATCAATACTGTATCCGCTTGGTGAATTCAATAAGCCTGTATGAAACGGATACAGTTCGCTGCTTAACCTGTGCGGGTTGCAGACGCACGACCGGGTGATGTCAAGATGCCTCCACAGAACAGACAGTGCAGCTTGCCAGTTCCGAGTCTTCCCAAACCTCAGTGGTGAACATTGGACCATTGATGGCCACGGGATGTATAGGCCTACGATCAACATGGATCAAAAAACAACCTACACCAACAATTGAAATAACATCAGTCATGTCAATGTAAAATCCAACATGTTCACAATTTCATACAATTTCCATATTAATCATATTATATATATACAATGGTCATTTCATTTGATTTCCTGTCCCCGCCATAGCTATGCTTAACTTCTTACTAACATGTCAATACCGACCACCGTATAAATTCAGCTTGCAAGGACTTCACCTGGACCTTGAACTACAGTAAGCAAACCAATGATGCACCTTCCCCATAAAATACACTTGGATGTGGCCATTTCAAAAGCATACCTGTGTCCTGATCTTTTTTTCAATGATCATCCCCCAGTATGCTGCATGTAGGCAATATTATGTACCTGCATTTAGTATCAAAGTGACCCAAGCGTAGCCAAACGTAGGTTGGATCTATAGGAATCATCATCAATACTGTTGCAATTCCCAGATCGTGGTAAGTTTTTTTGTTACAGCTGGTAGTCTTGAATCTCCGGCACGTGTAGAAAGTTGCCTTGTATAGAGTAAGTAAAAGTAAACTCTTTAAGACTAAAGGTCGCCTAGGGCATGTTGTGTTTCTCTATAAACCATGGACTTTCCTAGACAACCACCACCGAGAAGATTTCAATGAGTGATGGAAAATGGACGAATTTTGGCCGTCTATCAAAGAGTTTTGTGACGAGTTGGCCTCCCTATTGGTTCCTTCACGATCAACGTCCGCGGGTGACAGAAACATATTTGTTTGGGGTTCCAATGAGATGAGACATGATATCTCCTAATGTTTGTTGGATCTATCATCTATGGGCACCCTAAGCCAGGTGTCTTCGAAAACTTAGGATTCCTAAAATGCACTGAACACAGTAACATTATCCCCCTGTCTCTACACATACACCTAATATTCTATACTGTACAATGTGTGTATACATAATATATCATAAGCATGACTCCGTATGACATATCGTACATTCATACGTACTATACAATATCATACTTAATAACATAACATATATGTATATATACATCCCAATTAGAGTATATGTATGCTATATTCATTTAGGGCCAGCAGGAACTCCTGGTGGCTGATTCCATCCACTTTCTTGACTTCTACCTACCACTGTTCAACTCACGCTGCCTCACCCCGAAGATTTGACACGTGACCGACAAATATAACTCGTGACTTCGCGCAGGGATCGCGGCTCCTGTGTCCACAAGTGGTGGAGAAAAGATGGGAAGCCGTTTTCCAGGGGCCCTGGGTTGGAATCACAGGTCATCTAGGCTAGTGATCTGAACATAGGGGTCTGTTGGCATGTCCGATTTGCAAAGAATAAACAACTGACGCTGCCATACAAAATATGGGAATCGTTCCCCTGTCTGAACAAAAACAAGTACTGGTCTTGTGCACCCTTAGAGACACTCGTTACAACCCAGCACAGGTGGGCAATATGTCAAAGGGTATCTAGGCACATTGGCAGAATATCAATACTTGACACAAGTAATGCCACTGTAAGTTGGATAGATTTACGTCTATGCTGTATAGGAACGACACACAACACACAAATACAGTAGGAATATATAACGCCACACACACATCTGTATCTGTGCCAGTTTGTATGCATCTTCTTCTCCACAAGTGGTAGAGTTCTGGGCTGTGATAAGTAAAGTACTCAATACACGTTCAATAAGCCAACTCTTCCTTTGCTTACGTCATGATGCACGAACACTCTATTCTCTGTGAAATGCGCCTGGAAAAAGAGCAAAAATGTATATTAAGAAACCATCTACTGATACCGTAATATGAAGTCTTTTCTACAGTGTAGATTGCCAGATTATTCCCAATGTATACCAATTACCAATGTATATCACTCCTCCACATCTTGACGCGGGAGCTGCCGCTGCGACAAGCGTGACAAGGGTGACAAGGCAAGGCCGGCCAAGCTCATCCATGTGCTGCGGCAACAAAAAACGCTGGGACACAGTGATTGTTCATTCCTTATGTGGTGTCCCAGTTCTGAGATGGGAACTGTAGAGTGATCATGAGTGATCAAGGGTGCAATCAGCAGGAAGAGGAGTAGCTGATGAAATTGCTCAGATTGTAGTTGATGTGACAAGATGAATGATATGCTTAGATTCTATGTAATTACTCATTTCTGACATGTCTGAAGTTCAGGCGTCATTCACGTGTTTGCGGACTGTCGGAGGTCTACATACTGTACATAGTCGGGCTTCTTGAGATATAAAATTCGTAGGAGGGAGGAGGTTGTTTCATGTTGTTTCAATACGGGGGGGGCAACCGTATGTAACTTCAGGTGCATCAAGCTTGGAAGAGAAGTGATGCAGAAGTCCTTAAGATCCTTGGCTAAAACATCCATTGCAGACTTTGTCCATTTCAGCTTGAGACTTTCGAACTCGGCTTCAGGTCACTGATTGGTTCAGGTCAAGGCTTTCAGGTGTGGCTATCAGGGATATCGGCTTTTAAGGTGGTTCCCTATAGCTCATGAAAGTTAAAGACCATTCCTTACTACTCTGTGTATCCACAAAATTTTTCATGCTCATATATTAGCATATATGATTCAGCTTCGACGCTGGAGATGCTCGCAATGAACCAAATCAAACACATGAAACATGTGCTGAATTCATGTCCTATAATGTATTGTCAGCCGAATATCGTATGATGCCCGCAGTTCGTCTCTGAATTTGTGATCATACGCAAAGAATACCATACATAATGGCATCGGTTTACATTTTTGGTAGAGACATCCTAGATGGGGAAATGGTTTCAAACTCGCAGCAAAAATCACGGCTTATTATTTCAACCTTTTGTATTGGAAGCGGAACCCAAGGCCTAAGAAAAAGTTGCACGATTTTGAAGGACAAGGTTTTCTTGCAACTAAGTGAGATTCATTGCAAGTGTTACTTGTCATACACAGTAGATGGCGACAAACAGAGACAAACGTGTGCCATGTGTATATCGTCTTATACTATCACCCTTTCTTTCCTTCTCGTTAGTTCTCTCTGCTATGCGTCCCGTCAGAAAGAACATGATGAACATGGCAAATACCGGAAATGCCCAACACTGGACATGTTCCAACAGGGGAGGGTCAATGACGTCGTTTCACCCCCAAAATTCACCAACTGGAGGCAGTTAGTTCCATTCAGCCCCTGAGGTTGGCATATTACAGTATCAGTATCAGAAACATGCAGATTCAGCATATACACATCTTGAAGGAAGCTCCATTTCCAGAAACAATAGAAAAAACAAACCGTACATTGAATTTTCAATCATCACCTATTTATACTTCCAAAAGTTGAAGTCTACCAGTTCATTCAATGACTTAAATGGGAAAAACACATCCACTCATAACCTCAAAGGTGCAATTTTTCCTGGAGCCCACCAATCAACCAACCTGCAAGGACCCATCGATCATAACATCATAACATGAATTTTCTGTTCCAAGACCTTGCTGGGATATGAATCTTGCAAATATTGAATGCCGTTGGTGTTTTTAGGGATTCCCATACGGGAGCTACAATACAGTACTCACTATAATTAGGGGCTGTGACTAGTACATTCCCGTATATAACCCCAAACAACCAAATTTTTGTTGCAGGGCTCCCATAGCAAAGCCAACTGTTTCACTAGTGGAGCCCACTTGACCAACCACCAACCCAGACTGAAACACAAAGAACGAAATCCATGAAGTGAGGGCAATAAGGGCAATCCACTATAGTCGGTTACTACCTGAAATGGGATGATGTCACACTTCACAAAGAATAAGAAACTCCAAGTTTCTTTCAAATCCATTGTACTTTTCATTGGCAATGTGATCCCTTTGCATTGCACATTCAGTAGGGGATCCCCTATTTTCCGTCACTTTCCATAAAATGCAAACTAATCCTGGGATTCCCGACGCCAAACGACCAAACATACTCACCGCAGTGTTCCAACAAACCACATCCAGCCTGGGAGATCCGGTGACATTCCATGAAATCTTGGGTGAACTTTTTTAGGCTACTGCAACGGCTTCTTCTAATCCCAATATAAACTGGTTGTAGTATAACCCCTAAAAAATTAAGTAAGCTTGAAATGCTGTTGATGGTTGAAATCCTACAGCACATACTAGGTAGTTTGCCCCTACTATTTGCGAGGGGTTCTGGACATCCTAGGTGGTGATCGCTGGATTTCTGAACCATCAACCGTATATAGTCCTATAGTCCGCTTACATAAATCCCCGAAAAGGCATTATTGCAAATGTCGCCAGCATTTCTATTCAGGTACCTTTACTTGTTTCCTCTTGGCGTTCCGGACGTCACGTTAAGTCTCCTGGAAGAGAATCGAGGGAACATTCTTCCAAAGAAAAAGGTTGTTCTTATCGGTTGACCTATGTTGATCTACATCTTTGAGAGCAAAACAAAACTTGATATACAGTCTAGCCTGGTCTAGCTATAAAATATTGGGAACAAACAAACTATGGCTACGTATTATACAATAATTGGAAATTTCATGTAAAGTAATAGTGTAATTGTATTTAAGGTACTTATACACCATCCTTACAATCACTGATGCATTGATACACCATATATTTCAGTGTTAAGAATGACTGATGTGCCTAACCTACTCAGCGGCCCAACGACTCAACTATCTCTCATGGAGGGTTTCCTCCACATGTTTTCCAACCCATTGAGAGGGGAAACCTTAAGAACATAATAAGAATGAGAGGTTTGAAATCAATAGAACTTGTTGTTTTTAGAGCAACACATATGTCTCATCAAAATATGTTCTTTTAAGAGTTCATATCTAATATCTCGTTTTGGACACAGCTGATATCACTGACATATATACATTATACAGGTTCTCCAAAACCCACCCTGAAAAGTTTTGCCCATGTTGCTTCATCCTACCGGGTTTGCGCTGAATGTCAGCCCTTAAACATTGCATAAAAACAGGTTGATAAATCCATCCTTGGAAGCGCCATTTGGTCCCATGCTCCTTGCATCTTCCAAGATATGTAAGGCCAAGTCCCAGCGACCTCCTGGGACAGTGGACGATCACGGGAAATGACCAATACTTCAATGGAGGTTTTGGCTTGGGAAAAAAAATGGGTAGCATACCGGAGCATTTTCACCTCGAGACCACGGCAGTATATAATATAAGGTATAGTATATACAATAATAAAAAAAAGATGTACACATATAGATACATCTGGTATATTCACCCGGTATATTCTTCGAACACATGGCCACTGTATAGACTATATATATATATATACACCACCAATCACGTTTGAAAAAAAACCATTCAAGACTGGCCCCTCCTGGAGCTCGTAAGACCGCTTCATGAAATCTTTTTCTGTTAGTGTCTTCTTGCCTGCATGCTCACTCTGTACAAACATGTATACAAATTAAAAATATATATACAGCACTGTAAGTAGTATAAAAAAGTGACATTTGATGGATTGCGGGGTGTGGGTGTACCACATCCATCCATCCATGCATGCATACATACATACATGCATACATAAGATAACTAACACAACGTAACATTCCATAAGAGAACACAAAATAACATAACATGCCAAAAAAACAAAATACCATGACATAACATGCATACATACATAAACTTATTTTGCATAACGTAACATACCAATGCATAGCAAAACATGACAAAACATACATTACATTGAATGGAATTACCTTACATTGCATTTCCACAACATCCCACAACATTACATTACATTACATTACATTACATTGCATTACATTACACTACATCACATTACATTCCATTACATCATGATCACATACATATTCTATGTATGCAAATCATAAATACTGTATGCTATTAATTCAATGACCTGGAATGTTAAGTCGTGTTTGGAAAAAAATCCTGTTTCTACACTTTAAAGCATCTTTTGAAATCCTTTGAAGTTCTCAGCAAGGGCAGTCTCTCCTCGATTGCAGGCTTGTACTGCCGCAGCGCAGGTCACAGCATCGGGTGCGAGGCTATGATCACCAACCTGTTCACAGTACATCCCACAGCGTTTGTGGTCCAGCAAGGATTTCATGATTTTCAACAAGCTCTAGATGTATATTAGTGTTTCATGCAAACAAAGGGAGATACGCTTTGACCCATGGAAGTCAACAGGTTGTTATTATACGAAATCAATATATGATGAGGGATTGCATGTTAAAAAACATTTGTGGAAACACACTCAAACTTATCATTCACATGTTAATCCTGTTCAAATCACTAATGAGCTGGTGGTAAAGCTCCCAAGTTTGAACTGTATTTTTGGTAAAACACCCAATGTAGTCAACGGATATCAAACAGGGTAATGAGCACTGCAAGTTGTGGGCAAGGCGATGTATAATAATATGTGGTATGCTTATGTACAGAATAATACACTATATACTTCAACAGGAAGAAAGTTTGCGCGTGTTGAAGGTTTGAGTCATGACTTGGTCTGTACCGGATCGATTTATCATGCCCATTTTGCGTGGCAGGCGTGGCACGGTGAATTATCACCCCGTTTTAATTTTATCAAAACTAAAAAGCTTTTCCGGGGTGGAAATTGACCAGAATAATTTTGACAAAAGGATTCTAGGGGGAAAGGGTTTGCAGTAGGACGACTCAAGAAGCATAACTTTTGCCCGGCCAGTGTGTATACACAATATTTTTCAAGGCAATACAAGTTCACATATGAATTATATAGTCATAATATGCGTACTCATCTGGCATCCTTTAGTGGTACTGGATGCCGCAAACCCTGTGGTTTTGCAAGTCCTGGTTCCCAAAAAATTGACTATCAGAATCCTTCTTTTTTTCGGCCCCGAGATCCTTCTGAGTCTTGACATTTCTTGACTGCTCACTATCCTAGAGCTTCTATAAGATGGCTTCGTGGGGGCGAACAAAGTAGGATCTCTGGAATCTTTGCTAAAAGAGTTTCATAGGCAAGATAATTGGGGCATGTCGGAAGCATTTTCCGACAACTCTTCCAACATTTTAGCACAAAGATCCGTTGGACGGTTTAAGACAAATCGTTCACACGTAGCTGAAATACCTTCGATCTATTGGTTTCTACAAAAGAAAAAACATGCCCAATTTCCATGGGCTGCTCAAGTTCCTAACTGTTTGTGATATATACATCTGAAAAACGTTCGCTCTGCCTCCTTCATCATCACGAGAGCCTCCTCCCATTGGTGACCTACACAACCAGTGTGTGATCAATGCAAACAGACCAGGTTAGACGTTCATTGGTCACAGGCACACAGGTGACCACAAACACACAAAAAGAGGTACAGTAGATACAACTGGTCAGTTGACTTAGCAAGCAGGAAATATAGGGAGATCCATCCCATACATCCCCAACGTGAGGGACAACTCCCTGTTCAGCCTTTCTGCAAAGCGGCGATGGTCGTGTTGAAGGTCACCTTAAAGGTCACACTATCTCAAAGAGGCTCAGTGGCTTTGTTGGTCGGGGCTGGTGATTCTGAAACAAGACATAGCTTCCAGATTCCCAGCCCCGAGGGTCGGAATCTGATAACCAATAATATCCTTGCGAAACAGATTTTATCTTGAATTGGAGAAACTCAACTTTGAACAAAGCAAAAGCAGGTGTTTTAGGTGTAGGGTGAACTCTTTGAATCTTGTCCAATCCAGTCGCCAAATGATTCCTACCTACATCACTCATATCCCGCATATCCACCAAAGTCCAAGCGTGGGTTGCCCGGACCAAATCTGGACGCAAATCAGTTGTCAACTCCGAAAACCATGCCAAGGCCTGGTAATCCGCTTGGTAGAGTTGGCAAGTCAGCATTGAGTCAGCTGCTACTGTTTGGTGGATGATATTCTGCAAATTTGATCAAATATTCTTCTATATCCTAAATATAGCTTTGTACAATGAGTTCTTGTGAAGTCGTGATGAAATTACAGTAACCTCTACCGTGTATGATATTCGTTTCCAAACCTGCAGGATGTCTAAAAAAAAACTCGACTAACAGCGGCTCACCATCTTATCGTCGAATAAATGCATCCCTTCAAGCATGAAGCCATGGGTGTCAAATAGTACAAGAAGGTCTTATATATATATATATATATGAATTTATAGATTTACGTATTTTACATTTTGATATAAATAACATGTAATTGCAGAACAAAATGACATACTGTCCATGGCCATGCAATGGTGCACAATCTTTTGTCGAGCTAAAGAATGGGATCACCTGGATAAACTACCAACCTCAACAGGTTCTGACTTCAACAGCAGGTCAATTCATGACAAACACTTGCACATCTCACTCATCAGCTGAGATAGTGAATACCTTCTAATTCATTGGGGATGTTTATCATATGGTTTGCAGGGCTTGTGCTTTCAACATCATGTTCTGTATCCACCGAGTTGGTGCTTTGGTTACCATGCAACTCAGCTCGGTTGCACCTGTGACCACTGGCTGCTTCTCTCACATGCCTTGCCAGGGAGCTTCTGAAAGCTCCCCTTGAACGAATGGACAAAGCCGTACCATCACATCACAATGTGGCTTGAGTAGCGAATGTCAGAGAAACCACTGGGAACCATATTCATCGTTGAATTATCCTCTTTTCATATATAGTACTTAGAGAAAAACCTTCCATAGCTAAAGTAAAAGACTAGAGAAGACACAATGTGGACACATTAAAGCTATGTACCCCTACTGTAGATAAGTTACCCCCCTTCCCTTGTCATACTCAAAGGGATGAATTGGTTTTTCTTTCGGAGAGGGACTTTCCGCGGACAATGGTATCCAAGTGCTTCCCAAGTTGGTCCGGGATACACGAAAAAAATCGCTCCCAAGTAGCTTAGATACATGATGGTATCAGTAAATGATGCGATTTATTGGAACCCCATCACATTTCATTGATCAAAGGTCAAAGCTTCCACTTATTGCCATGTGATGTTTTGGAAAGGTCATGGGTACCTGAAAGGTTATATGGTTTCCAACGGTGGTGAGGTCACTTGTGTTTCCTCCCCATCAAACAAAAACCAATTGAAAACAACAGGTGTCAAACTACCACAACAGATGACATATCAAGATCACAATATTCATAACCTCAAATACCAGGAAGAATTGGAGAACTGAAGTTCATGCTGGAAAAGTTTGAACATCAGGCATCTTCCACTTTGTCAAAGGCTTGTAAAGGGTGCACATTGCCTCGAAAGCAAAACATCTCTTGACCTACACCCGAAACAGTGAATTGACGAAAACATACATCTGGAAAACACTAAAACAACGATGACTTCCTTACACCTTTTCTGCGCGACATCAGCTGACATCGCTGTCATTCACCCAATTGAATCATGTCCCAAGGAAGATGACATCAAGTCCCAAGAATGAACAGAACAAAAAAAACAGACTAAGCCAGCAAGAAACCAGAGTTCATCAAATCAACAAGCCCATTCAAATTCAAAACATTCCTACCCACAAGATCACATCAGAACAAACAGGAAACAAAACACGGCACGGTTCCCTTCAAAACTGTCCACCTTAATGACAGCATTGTAGACAATGGTGTCCAAGTCTCTTTCTAGGCCTCTGTCAAGTATCTCTTGTGGGTATCACCCCAACTTTGGTTGAAAGAACTGGGCATTCCTCTTATCGAAAAAATATCTATCAACCTAGCTGCTTAGCTAACAGCTTAGCTGAATACACACACACACTTTATGGTCAATTTATGGCAAAGTGGCCATTGCCCAAGAGTAAAGATTAATTCAATTCTTGAGGGGTCTTGGCTATATTCCTTGGCTCAATGTTGGAAGGAAAACCACAGAAATCTCTGATTCCAGGCTGACTTTGGGTTCATACCCGCTCCGTTCACTCCACAATCTAAGAACAAATCTACAAAAACTGGCCTCTTTGTATCCTCTTTTGGATAGCAACTATATCAACTTATAACCAATCCCTTCTAGATGTTCTGAAAGATACACATTCCCCAGCAAAAAAAAAATATTTGATAGTACGGTTACTAGTTTTCCTAGAAATTGAATCTTCACATTAGGTACTCCGGAGAGAAAACAAAAAACGTGTGGGCCATGACCTACTAAGGGGCCTCTATCTCTATTGTTACTCCTTTTTTTGGTATGAACGGTGTACTAGTTTCAACTAACAGCCATGTTTGCTCGCTGTTCAAAACGAACCTTCACCTTCCACGACAATTTCCATGCACTTGTTCAGACATACATTGCATATTCATCTAAGTACATTACATTTAACAAAGTATGCACATATACAAGAGGCATCAACTATATGAGAATGTATTTAGTATAGAAAACAAATAACAAAAACATGTAAACAATATATACATACAATCATCGATTCTGAAGTGATTTCACCTCTTCAACTCAATACAATCATCAAAACGCCCCCTTGGGGACTCCCAACGACGTTGGGACAGCAAGAACGAGGCATCTTGCCATCGACCTTGATGACCCAAAGCCTTGGCATCTTGCAGTCTTCTTGGAGCATGGAACATGGGACAATGATGCCCTACGTGGTGCTTGGAACCCCAACCAATTGAACAACTTGATCGTCAACATGGGAATTTCCCCCAATTTTGGAGGGTGAAGCAAAAAAAACATGCAAACATGTTCGAAACCACAACCTAGCCAAGTGTCGAAGAAGAATAGAGAAAGGATGCCAACAAAAAAACAACCTCCAAAACCAACCTCTGCGGGAATTGGGTCATCTATTTCAATCATGGCACAAATAACCAGGTGAAACAGGGGAGACGGGTAACCCAACAAAGGTATAACCCAACAAAGGTACTTCTGTAGTTGATGTAATTGAAGGCCAATCTTGGAAGTAGGGGTGATCCCAGTCCTTCAATGTCTTGCGCGGAGCAGTCAAAAGGCTTAAGCTCCCTAGCATATGTTAGCCATAGAACCTTAGGCAGTTAGTTGTTCTATAATCTACCACGTGACCGGCTTTGGAACAATTGCAGAGTTCAAAAAAGACTCAAGGATCTGATATTTTTTTACCAAGACCTAAATGCTGAGAACCCTCGATTGTTTTGCTTCATACATCCATGGGTGCATAGAACACTTTAATGTCATGTTATGTACTGTAAATATGTATGTAAATAAGTATGTATATATAAGTATATCAATTTGTATATATAAAAATAAATAGATAAATAAATAAATAAATGAATAAAAAAAAATAAATATACATAAATATATATATATATGTACAACATGAACATGCACAGTACATAAGGCATGCAGCTATGTTTCACTTGTTTCATTTGTGCAGGTAAACACAAAGCCACCTTGATCTATCGTGATGATTGCATGCCACGGTCCAAACAAAGAAATTGATGTAACAGTAACATTAATTGCAGCAAAGAATGAATTGCAATGATAACAAATTCATGTATAGAAATTGAAGATATATCTTATCAAATACAAGATTATATATTCTATGTTGTTACTGCGCAGATCTTGTTTCAAGAATAAACCTCCAAAACTGAAGGCCCTGAAATCAAATGGATTTGGATTGGAACCTAGCACCATTGATGGCATTGTGGGACGTATGCAAATATATATATATAAATATTTACATACATATATACACATACAGATTATATATACACCTATATATCTAAACATGTAACGTATATGCAGTATGTACACATCCTGAATTTCGAGGCCCCCTAAAACTGCTGAAGACACGAATTCTTTCCGGATCTAAATTTTGTGGGTCCCAGAAGCGCTGAAGACTGAAGTGCAACGCTTGGAATCGCCAGCGGCCAAGGTCCTTGAGAGAAGTTGAACAGCGAGTTGAAGTCCCTCAAAAGCTACTAGTTTATATGTATATATATAGAAATACATAATATATAGATAATATATATATATATTATAAATATACATGCAAACTCTCCAGTTGTCTTCTGTTTCCTATGCATATGTAAAAATAAAAATCATACTGTACTATTTGAGATCTTGTAACTTGATGTAACTTGTTGCAACTTTCCGATCAAAACTAGGTGGCAATGGTAAAGAAATACACATGTCACCAAAACACAATTCCCGCAATCTGGATACGAGTATTTCCGACTCTGGGCAATGAACCATGAGAATCCAATAAACACGGCCAAGGGGGCGCCCACCAAAAATAGTAAGTCTTAATACAGACTTCTTCACCACCATCTTCCCGTAATGAGAGGCCTTATTATATCAAAAAAAACAGATTTCTTCTAGGTATTTTCGTTGGGGGAACATTGGGGATCTTTCATCAATGGTGGTTAGGGATCAACTGGGGAACCATTGAGATTGACTGAATTTCGAATGCTATTACGTTATTTGTCTCTGGGTCAATTTCGTGGTGGGTCCATGTGGGTCCTATAACTTACCTTTGATTACATTCTCGCCTAACTCGCCAACCAAGCACCAACCCCTTGCATAAATCATAGTTAAACTTTAGAGTTTGCAATATGTGTTTTACAAAATCATATACCCGTCTACAGTTCACATTTCATCAAACAGAATATATGTTTCATTTAAAATTTAGCATGTCCACACGCTCGCATACACTTGGATAGCATTCAAACGCTGAAAAAAAGTAACTTTCAGGTTTTCATGCTCCCCCAAAACCACCATCAGCCCAACGGGAACACCTCTGCAACTCCTCCACCGTCGCCAATTTGGTACCTGGAGATGCAACGATGCCTGGATGCACCCCGGTGGAATCGGACTCACCTTTTGGGGAACAAACATGCTGTAAGTACTCACAGCTAAAAATAAACGACTAAGAAACATTAATACATTTATATGATATTTAATCCGCTATATACTATATTGTTACCTTACATTAGCTTGTATTATTGGAGGGAAACGATTCGCATCCCCAAAAGACAGTCACAACTTTAAAGACAGAGAAACCTTCCATCGATCCATTTCTGGGATCTCCCGCGTGTGCTGAAACAACGACGGCCAAGCAACCTGCCATTTGCAACGAGATGGGCACCTGGTTGAATGATTTGTCTGGAGAATTCTATCTTCCATCGGTGGGAAAGTGGCTGAAAAAGTTGGGTATCACAAAAAACGGCCCAATTGGTGATAACTATGTATATAAGCATTAGTAAGTTCATGTTGGGGGCCTCATGCTTTTTGAAACATACCCATGTATCCCTACTATAAGTAGCTGAACAAATATACTTATGATCAGCACTTATCCTGATCAGCAAAACCTTCACTGGTCAAATGGAAGGTACTTTTTTTTCTTTTTCTTGGCTATTAAATTGTGAAATAGGGGTGGAGATTCCATTTTCATAGGCCGAATCCATCAGGGAGTGTGCCTAAAAGGGTTGATGATTGGCACCTCCGCCAGGAGTTTGACATTCCATTCACTACCCTCTATAAGGGAAATCCGTCACTGGTGATATCATTAAACTAATTCACCCTGATATATTAATATCATTACATGCATGTGTGCATATATGCCCACAAATATGTTCAACACCTTATTGGTACAACCCCTCTCTAGAAAGGTGATCAATTGCTACTAAAATGGGACCTTTGTTTCCACGACATCCATCTTGGGCCTGGCTCTGACCTTAGAAGTTGAGCAGCCATGGGTCCAGTGATGGGTGGCAGTAGGTCTCACTCGGTAGAGATGACTGCCTTATCATTTTTCGAATCCAAAGAACAATCATATATGAACCAAATAGGATTCGGCTCAAGAAATATCCAATTTTGACATGCAACACATTGAGCACTTCGGATTAGGCCAATTTCAGAAGCTGCAAATCATACTACGCCAAACAACGAAATCTTCGCCACAGGTCCAAGTATGAACCTTTATTGTTTAGGCCTCCGCACCTGAAGAGCACATCTCCACATGGACGCTGCATGGGCACCATGAGGGCAAAGGTTGGGTCGACATCGCACATGTCGGGTTGGAGGATTCTGAGGATTTGTTTGTGTCTTAGGCTTGAGGATCCGATTTTCAGGCAATGACTAGGCAATGGTTTTTTGTATCTAATCCCCTGATACCCCTGATAGGAATCACTGAGGGAATATGTTGCAAAAAGGTTAGCTTATATCAAAAAAATAACGACAAATTACATGTAGGTTGATGAGTCATTGAGCAAATTCGATCTACTTCAACAAACCAAATATATCAAGGTACCATGTTATGTCAAAAGAAAACCCTAGACTGCTATCCACGATAAATCACTGTGGTTGTCTCTTCAAAGGGCACCTTATTTTGTGTGTGAAAGCCTTGAGATGGCCATGAGGACCGATCGTACCGATCATAAGCTGTTTCTTTAGATATGCAGTGATATACATCCAAAACACTCATGCCATCAAAGAAGCACATGTTCTAGTCTCAGTAATTTCATCTTTTAAAGTCCTCTGTACCGCTGGGTGTCCCTCCCTTCCAACCCTTGGCAACAATTCTTGCAGTGTTGGAGTGAAGGCGGGGGCAACGGCACCAAGTTCTGCGTCTTCAAATCTCGATGCACCAAAGGAGGTTTCAACCTCGGTTGGTTATTAGCAGGATCCTGATTTTCAGGGCTTGTTAACTTCTTATCCAAATAAATTACTTGAGAACTGTCCTCACCCTGCAACAGTCCAGAAGGAGGTGAACCTAAAAGAGGCTGTTTGTCACACCTATCAATAGTGAGGAGTACAATACCTTTAAATGGAGGATGTCTACAACTTTAAATGTCCCGAATGTCATGAGAATCAGTGAAATTGTATAGTGTAGTTGGAAACAGCATCTGGCACACTGAAGCTTGTGCACCATACGACACTTACATACATAATATACTGTATACTTGATAACAATGGGCCTTTGTGGGTGTGTCATTTGAATATCAGTTCCATTGTCGCTCCATGCCCTTCGCTCCACTTGGATTTTCGTTTGACTCCCCTTGGGCTGTCGCACCCATGCATGTATTGGATAGCCTGACTCGTCTGTATGGCAGCCTTCACCCTGCGATTGTTGTCATGGTCATTGTTCAAACGACGTTTAACGGTTGTCGTGGGGTGGAAACTTGCGTGTGCACAGAAACCATCCGATCTAAATTCAACCATATGGTACAAATTGATGTATATTGATTACCAAAATGTACCACGAAGCGTACTCTTCAGTAACAATTCATAGCGGCCAAGGTGGAACGGTTCATGAGGTCTGGAAAATTCCTCAAACCTAAGTAGATTGGTGATGGATGTCACGTATCAGTATATATGTACTGTAGTCTAGAAAATAATGTCGAGTCGCGAATCACACTTCCTCTGACTCCTCCACTCACACCTATCTTTAAAGATTGAGGCTTTGTAAAGCTGTTGTTCACGGATGTTGGATGTCTTGATGTCTTGCTTTTTACTTGGACCCCTATAGGATGCCCTGGAAAGAGTAGATAAAGGATAAAATCGCGATGTGGGCGCCAAGCGTTTTGAGACGACGTATAGAATTTGGATGTTCACAAAGTAGGCGTAGACACACGACACAACTGCAGTTGTTCCCACATTCAGTCTAGAAAATATATCAAACAGGACAGGACACCCATGTGCGACTGTTTGTTTTCCGCTGTTTGGTGGCATTGCCACAAACAAGTTCTATCTACGACGTCAAATGATACCCCTTCACCCATCTTGACACTTCTGTGAAATGCCGACACACAAATTCAGAGGTTGTTGCATCAAATCCCATTGCTTGAAGATCTATCAAAGGTAGCCTTCAAGAGTCTAACAGAAAACAGTAGTTGGGTATTGGCTGTGTAAAATTCATACATCCATTTAAAGCAACTTCTTAATGTATGCCTTCCTGCTTACTCCATAATATTTCAAGAAACCACAACATATGAATCCACTTGTTTTGAAACCAGGTCGATTGTGCAACACCAATCTCGTTCACCCGTCTTGGTTCTATGAAACTCACCTCAACGCGGCTTTCAGACTCACTTGATTCACATACCTGAAGGTGCAGGTGCTTTAAAACTCGTGCCATCGCTGGGAGCTGTTTCGTACACAACTTTGGCTTGATGCTATATAAGTATTCTCAAAATTAGCATCGCCAAACTGTTTTGATCCCGTCCTACAATCATATGTGTATATTGTCTCCCTCTCCTGTCTCTCTCTACATACGTCAAACGCACTTCAGTGGAACATTTTGGGGGTCCCAAATTATATGTATCATAAATTGGAGCACATTGTCACACGTTCACTCACCGGAATTTTTGTTTTTCTGTTCGACATCGTCTGGGTAAATTATCATAAACATACCCTTGGCTTATCATATTTAGCAAGCGGGAAAACTTGAAATAAGGGAACAACTTCACTTCGATATGTACAATATGTATCCATCGGCCAGTTTGATTCTATGCATCTGATCCGATTCCTAAGTTTACATAAGTTTATCCGTATCATCACATAGCTATATTCATCGTTGTGTTTCATAGTTGAGCTCATTCATTAAGAATGTATGTAATACATGCAAATAATTAAATCATTATATATGTATGTCTAACTATCAATATCCATATGTGTAAATATCATCCAAATCATAAACATGTATCCTATATCCATAATTCAGGCCTTCGAAGTCATTGTCTGAACAAACGTAAAGGAAGCATCCAAAGAGAACAACTGGCTGGTAAGTACCTAGTGGTTTGAACACGAGGGACTCGGAATTATTATCTGCACATGGACTAAAACTATCACTTTTCCATAATATAAACATTCTCATAATACAGTGATTTGCGTGCAATATCCACATAATTAAATGAAACTGCATGGTGTTGGCGACGTGTGTCTACCGTGTTTCTACCAGTTTGTCTCATTCAATCATGTGTACTGGAAGGTCACAACAAGAACCAAAAAGACCATCATGTTACTGTGATGAATGAGATAGGTTCAATCAAATGATGAACATGTAAAAATTGGCATAATTCATGTAAGCTCTGTACTGAACAGAATTCCATAGAATTCCTATTCTACATGTCGAAGCATCACGTGTCATCTACAATCGTCCAATGCCAGCAAACATCTGTAAGTACAAATTCATAAGCTTTGGACCACGGTCCCTATATATTTTTGGTGCTGTGCACCATCTTGATCTTCTGAGAGCTACTCCAAAACATAGACAGATTCATGTCATCAACTTGACCAGGTTTAGATGCTTTTGTTTCAGTCTCAAACTGGGAATGAAAATATCGGGCGGAATCCACGTCCGTGGTATTGATATGTATTAATGGGCGGGTAGATTTGATTTGATCATAGTTCACCAACCAATGATATATCCTATTTCCCTCACAGAAACAGAGAGAAATTCCCATACATGTTTCACTACCTTTTGGGAGAAACGTTCCGTTTTAAGTGCAACAACCGCGCAGCAGAGGTTCGACCCAGAAAGCCTAACGAAAGCCAGTGGCCACCAAGACACAACAAGTCAAAGAGATTGCCGTTGGTCAGAAACCTGAGGTCGTTTTATAGGATGGATGTCGGTTTGCCTATTGAATGTCAGCAACAGGGGAGGTCCTTAGGCCCTTGAAACCACATATATCACCTTTCAACATCAAGAGATGTTTGATTCTCATGACAAGTGACAAGTGGCATGCAACGCCTGTATCATTCTTGCTCTTGTTCTTAGATGGGGTGTACTGAAGGCAACATCACCTGTAGCCACAGTACAAGTTGAAACCCACATTGTGCAGCCGAACTTCATCCAGACATTTGACAGGGTGTGATTCTACATTCACAAGCATGAAACACCATCTAAGGTTTGCTCCAGCATCTAAGTAATTACATAGTTCATCTTCAACAAACCTTCGTAACCCACGAATGAAACGCGTTTTAAGGCTTTATTAGAGAGCCCCAGGCCCCATGCTTGCAAAAACCGAGGTCAAATGCAAGGGTCCAACTCAGCCACCACCCCCCGGCCCCCACCAAAGCGCCAACGAAAACCAATACCAAGGGGCTCAGTGACGATGGCCAAGTTGGGAGCTTCTAAGACACAACCAATGTACCTGCGGAGGTTCTTCGATGGCTTTGTCAAGCACGATATCAAGATAATATAAAGTATGAAATCCGGTTAAACACTTGGGAGTCACTGAAGGCACTATAAGTTCACTCAAGCAAATTTATGCTAGAAGTACCTGACAACTTCTCGATATTTCTCGATTTTGATGCTAGAGCCTACTTGGATAATCTCTGCAGGAATATGGATGGTATGCCACCTGAATAACCAAGTGAAACTTTGCAGAAAACTACCCTATTACCTGAAAGTGGTGAATTCACATGTCTGGGAGAAACCCGTCAACACTGAGGATGGAGAAAAGTTTGTTGTTGAGTAGTAGTAGTAGTAGTAGTAGTAGTAGTAGTAGTAGTAGTAGTAGTAGTAGTAGTAGTAGTAGTAAGTAGTAGTAGTAGTAGTAGTAGTAGTAGTAGCGAGTAGTAGTAGTAGTAGTAGTAGAGAGAGTAGTAGTAGTAGTAGTAGTAGAGTAGAGTAGAGTAGAGTAGAGTAGTAGTAGTAGTAGTAGTAGTAGTAGTAGTAGTAGTAGTAGATAGTAGAGTAGCAGTAGTACGAGTAGACGAGTAGGAGAGAGTAGCGAGTAGGAGTAGGAGTAGGAGTAGGAGTAGGAGTAGGAGTAGGAGTAGGAGTAGGAGTAGGAGTAGGAGTAGGAGTAGGAGTAGGAGTAGGAGTAGGAGTAGGAGTAGGAGTAGTAGTAGTAGTAGTAGTAGTAGTAGTAGCAGTAGCAGTAGCAGTAGTAGTAGTAGCAGCAGCAGCAGTAGTAGTGCCAGTGGTAGTGATAGTAGAAGTACCGTAGAAGTAAAGTAGTGGGAAAAAACTGTACCGTATACCTATTGAGTGATGCCCAAGAATTCCAGGTTCGGTTCACCTCCTTTTCGTTGCTACTATTCTTGGCACATTGTAATCTTTTTTGTTGATCAACTACTGAAAACTGCATCCCCAAATATAGGTTCGCCTCACGTGTCACAAAAATCAAAACTTGTTCACATTGCATCTCCTGATCTGAGTGAAGGAAGAATCATATTCAGCAACCTCCAGGTTCCACAAATGTTGGGCCATTTCGGGAAGAGAGTCCCTAAATCATCAACAAGCAAGCTGAACTAGGTGAAACCCTTCAGTTGACCACTGATGGCCCTCTCATTGAGTGACCCTTGGCTTCATAGTGCTCAATGGGTGCAATGGGTTGATCTACCAAAGCCCCAACAAAAGCAACCCAACTAAGGTTTGATATAAGCCCAATGCAACCCGCCAAACGAGCTACTAAACAATAGCGGAGGGGTGAAGAAGAAAAATATACAATCACCAAGTCACCTGCTTTTTGGATATTTGTGGAAGAATTCCAAATGTCAACAGACGGTTTACAGGTGAATACTGTAATGTGTATACTGGATATCAAATGTATGTATTGCATGACATTATTTCATTTACAGTGTATATATATACAGAATTTATGTGAGCCAGATTAAACCTGCACCTGCAATTACAGGACATATTCATTTTGCTCACACGCTGGTGTCCTCAGTAAATCCAAAAATAACATCCACCCTATAAAATCATCCTTGAAGTACAATGGTCTGCTTGTTTCTTCAATGTTGGCCTTCAGTCGACCCCTGCCCCCGCAGCGCACTTTACGATTTGCTCGCACAAGTTGTTGATTTTCCTGCTCCCAAGTACTGGTTCAAATAAAAACATGCAGCACAGTCCCAATGGCAACTCAAACAAAGGATAGTCACCTAAATTACGGACTGCAAAATCATCAAGATTATCGGATTCACCAATTTTCAAAATAGTTTTTGATGCGTGCATCGATTTTCAGATAAGATTGAAAGACATCGTCATAATCGTGTAGCCATATTCTAATCTTCCTTAGGAGCGGAAAAAAAATCGAGGGTATGTACTCAATTTCAATACAAAGAGGTTTTTGCACAGTTCCAGAGAACACACGATGTGGTCGAAGCCTTTTGCCAAATGTGTCCCCAAACATCTGCGCATAGGGTCGGAAGACCCCATCAAACCGGCCGTTCCAACATGGTCATTCTGCAATATAAAAATCGGATCAATGATGACGGTAATGATGACCAGGAAGATGACGATGACGATGATGATGATGATGATGATGATGATGATGATGGTGATGGTGATGGTGATGGTGATGATGATGATGATGATGATGATGATGATGATGATGATGATGATGATGATGATGATCATGATCATGATAACGATGATGACGGTGATGACGGTGATGACAATTGATTTTACATGACATTAACACAACAAAATGATCAATAACATATAATAACATGACATATGCTGTTATTTCTTTTTGTTGTTGTTGCTGCTGGTGGTGGTGGTGGGGTGGAGGTGGTGGAGGTGGTACGGGTCGTGATTGGATGTTTGTTGGCGTGCCTTGCTTGTTTGACGGTTGGTTGTTTGTTTAAAGCTTGTTTTTTTGTCCGCCTGTTGAGTGCGTTTTCTTGTTTGAATGTCTCTTGTAGTTTTGCTGTTGCTGTTCCCATTGCTATGGCAGTGGGGTAGTAGTGGTTTTGTCTAACAGTCTCTATGAAAAAACATTGCACAAACAACATATGAGCTTATATCCAATGTTGTAAGTTCTATACCGGAAAACATTGGTTGTTTGGCCATATGCTCATTGTAGATATCAACAGGTTGTGACATGACTCATTGTACCTTGCCCGGGTCAACAGTGACCATCGGCATACCATCAGCTGAGCATGTGCAGGCCATGTCCTATATGCATTGATCTCTCGTTGAAGGTTTCGCAGCTGCTCCTGACCGGCGGCTGCTCGCGCGGAGTGCCCGAAAGAATTGCCACACATCGTCACATGCTATCTGCAAGGATTGCGGCATATTGCCAAGGATTCACACCACATTAATTTCCCATCAACAATATTGCGCATAAAGATATGAGATGATACCTAATAGCTCCATGTCAGCAACGCTCCCTAAAATCACAAGTCCTGGTAATAGTAGGCTCTACTGATGGCTCTATGCAACTTTATCAGTCATGCGAGTCCTCACATTTCTAGGCATTCCAGTAGTACAGTATCCATGCTCACATGAAGCGTGGAGCACAACAACACATCTATATGCAGCATCTTGGTCCTTTTCAATTTGCGGCTTGTGGGTGTTGCCTTCTACACTCTTGATTCAAACAAGCAACCAAAGGAAGTCACATATGTTAATGTGAATATGCATATGTATATATATATAGACATACACATTATATGTAAATATCATAGTCCCATCCTCAAAGGCCTTGATATGGTTCTGTCCCAATGCTTCTCACCAAGTACAGTATTAATTTAATCCGCAAGCATCATTCTGGGGATCCACCCCACAGCAAAGGGTTACAAGAAGCACCAGCATTTACAAAAGGCCCCGTAAGTAGGTTGATTTCAACCTAGTTGAAACAAATGATGCAAACAAATAGCCTTCACAAAATAGAGGTGGTGGAGAAAAAAAACAAATGGTAAAACAATCAAAAACAAATCATCAACTGAACCTGTTGCAACCTTTTGTTCCTGCAAGTTTTGGGCATTCTTTGGCAACGTCACAAAAAAAACCATTGACTCCAACCCGGCGCTCCGGCGTCATGGCACCACCAGGTCCCGTCAAGCAGCGCTTGACACCTTGGGAAATATGAAGTGAAGAAAGTAGTGAACAACAACAACAACAACAACAACAGATTGGTTTTGTAGTTTGTATTCTATGTGCAGTATCTGTATCCTATGTAACCGCAGGTCCGCAGGTATATCATTACTACTATATAAGCAATATCAAGAGGATCTGAAACACATTGTTCAAGTAGGTATATATAGGCTGTCTTCCGGATGGTATACTTTACTTCACTAGATTTGTTTAAGATAATTTGGGAAAATAAAGAGCAGTTCCCTAGTGCAGTGATATCATGACGTGGTAATTTAATATGGTAGGAATTAAACAAGTCACCAGAACCACATCCAAGTCTGCATGATCTATTTGGAAGCCCAATGTCAGAAGCCCCGAAATCGTTTACATCATCCAATGCCGGTGGCTCAGCATATTTAACATCAAAGTTGATCCCTGGAATACTACACACGACCTAATCTGTGTTTCCTTTAGAACTCTGATATTAAGAAATAGCTTGATGGTTCGCCCACATCTCAGCAGTGAATCACCTCCACATCTGAGCTTCTGACACACCTTTTGTCCAGCCAGCCTGGTAACACATCTTACCAAGGGATAACTGCATCATCTCATGGTTGTTTGCCACTTGTCTTCATTCCTACTATGATAATCTGCTTGTCTTATCTCTTCACAATTCTCCCAGGAAAATCCACGTACCACCTGGTTGACCCCAGATGTTGCATATGTTTTTCTGAGTAAATCGCAAGTTTAACGAACAATTGGCGGGACCGGTGGAGACTTAGGAAAGCAACGGCCACTAATCTACTTGTTCAAATTGTTGGGACATGTCTACACATGGGATGGAATAAGCATTGGCATTCAAAAAACAAAATCCCTTTTCATCCCAATCTCCCGTACCACCTTTTTAAACGTCCAGAGTTTGGAAATTCCAAAAAGATGTTTCCACTAGGCGGTCACTATTTTGTGGTAGATCCCACATGAGTTTCTGAAGGATTCCATGGGAGTCGTTCATCCCATCACTTGGTTTAGAAGTATCTTTGCCTGGGACAACTCTTTGCCTACTAAATAGATTTGTCATGTTTCCCGTTTGTTTGTTGCTGCTTTCCAAACGCAAAGCATACACTGTCACCCTGCCACTCAAGAACATCCACATATGTGTACAAAAAGATATTAGGTACATAAGTATCCTCACATATCCAATATACAAATACATACATATTTCCATATCAAAAAATATATAGACCGTCCACCCAAACAGCAGCCTGTTGTAATCTCATGGATCTCACAATTCATGCACCCACCAATGATTCTTTTAACAAACCAGCGTTTCGCAACAATTTTCCCAGGCTCGTTTCGCCTGGCAGAATAGACTTCACCAAAGGAGCCACCACTGATCAGTTGAATCTCAGCATCCGACATGTTCCCAAGGAGTGGAACGACTGTTGATGGGATGAATTTGCTCCCTTTGTTTGGGAACCTGAAATCCACAAACTCGCTGGTTAAGAATATATGTAAGTAGGTATGAAATTTCGAAATGTTGTTGAAGAGAGTGGGGAGGGATACTTGATTTGAATCTTGCATGAGTTGTGCGGAGCACAGTGTGAACTGTCTCCAACACCATCAAATGTTTCTGGATTTCTGTTCAAAGACATTGAGAGAGCCTATGGTGGAATTTCCTAGCATCCAAGTAGTATGATCAGACTATGCTTGAAGTAGGGAGCACAAAATGAGCTACCCTCCCTGAAAGAATAGAATGCATGTTTGCTCAATTTTCAACAAGAAAAGGCTGCCTTTTCACCGACTAGAATTTCTCCCGAAGAAACTGCTAGCTATTTCTTTTCGGCCTGTGAAAGAGTAGATAAATTTCAGGATCTGAATCATCAGCAAAATGACAAATCCATCATTCTACACCACTTTGCTAGTAAATCTCCCATGTCTTCTCCATCCTAACCAGTGCTGCCCGCAATCAACGGTGAATCCCATCAACAGTACATGGTCCTTCACCCTTCCTAAGAGCCCAACGCCTTGAATGTCCTGGACGTCAAAGGGCAAACGCCAATCCCATCAAATCATGGTGGGTTTATGAAGGGAGTTCTACTCCTTGGATTAGGTAACAGTCCCTATGAACATGGGTAGGATTTCATCCCCTCTTCCAAACAAAAAAGGCTTTTCTTCATGGCATGACATCTGGATGGGTATGAAATTGTGACAAGTTCAATGGACTGACTAGGTGATAATGGTGATTTCAATCCAGCTGAACAAATATGCTAGTAATCCAAGCGAACCATCTCTCCCGAATAAGAGCAAAAACAACAATGTTCGAAACAATTAGAATAAATATGCATGAACATATCCAAATACGTATGACTGGAAATACCATGTATACTGAACTTTCAAATCCAGGTCCTTTCTATCTAACCTTCCATAATGGACCCTTGGGTCGTTTCTTGGGCAGGTATACCAACCTTTCCAGGCACGGCATGAAATGAGGGGTCACATGTTGAGTTATGTTAGAAGAATCTAGCCATTCGAAACCAGCAGGTGGGTTCATGCAAACCTTGTGGTTATTGCTATGGCTATTCACGATATCGATATCCTTGTAAAACTTGTAAATCGTTGCATCGCAAGATATGCATTGCCACTGTGATCGTCATCCATGCTAATCTGTCATTCCCACATAGTGTATCCAAGCACGAATCCCCAAATCCTGAATTTCCCAATTTCTTGGGCAAAAATGCAAGATTTCACCACTCGAATCTACCAAATGCGAAATATATGAATCCCTAACTTTATGTTATTTTTACTCCACTGCCAAATGATGCCATCTAGACAATATACAGTGATTATTAATCCTCGCTGAGGTTGTTGGGCTGCAGCTTCCAGAATCACAGCCCAACATCTCCTTCCAGTGCACAATCTCCGAGGGCCACATGCTGACCTGGGTCAGCTTCGTTTCTCGTATTTGCAACCAGGGAGCCACGGGGGTACTGTATCCAGTTGTATTTCAATAAGCAGCTGGTTTTGTTCAAAAATAGATAGAGGCAAAACTTGAAGACTGGGACAATGAACAATGACACTTCAAACATGTATACTGTTGTGCCAATATATTTTACTAAGCATATCAACCTATCATATACAAAGAGGTACTAACACTGCTGCCGATGTAGACTAGAAACACCGCGAAACAAAAACACATAAATGGCAACTTGTTTATTTGGGGCATCTGTTCAGCCTTTTCCTTTCAAAATTCTGAGGACATTTGAGACCTGATGATTTTATTCATCCAAGTTCAGTCAGAGTCCCCGGTCCAGAAGACTTCCTTTTGACGCAACTTTGCAATAGAAAACAATGGGATCCACAACGCCAAACAAACACGTTGAACATCCATCAACATCTTGCGGAGTTTATATAACCTTATCACTTGGGATAAAACAAATCAAAAATGGATAGCTAAAAAACATTGCATCTGGGGGATGAAGCAATACATCTTCCAAGGTTTATGGTCTATAATGTTGAGTCTACATTGTTGGATATACTTCAATTATAAATAGGACAGAATAGGATTCATCATGCTCCCATTCAATTTTTGGTCATTCTTCAAAATGATTGATCAACCAATGGTGGGAATACAAAAAAAATAAGGATTTTGTGATCCCTTATTCGCTATCCTTTTTGTTGAGCAGCGTGTACCTGGTACAAGTATATTCGCATTGGTATCTTTCCTTACCAAAAAGGTGCACCCAAATTAGCTACTTTAATCAAACATCACCAAGAGTTGAATCAAGGATCAGCAGGGGCCTATGGATGAGACTTGCCCCATTTTCTAGTTTGACAAATAACCCAACCAACCCTCAACCCTCGTCGTGAAACGAGTTGACTTCCAGGACTTCCCGACAAAGAGTTGCAGTTGACTTCCAGGACCTCACAGGCAAATTAGAATGTTCAAATATGGTTCAAATAAGCTTTTACCTAATACCCCTTATTGTCAAGATTTCCTTGGCTAAATTCTTAAAACTATCTAGCAAACTAGCTCTGAAAGGGGGTGGGGATGTATGGTTGATAGAGGGAGCCTGTCATCTTAAAGCAGGGGCCACTGATAGCCAAACCTGCAGGGATTTTTTGGATATCCTATTCATTGATTCCAGCAACTAAAAACAAACAAGTCATATAATTGACGATAAGCCGATAAGCACCAGAATCTATATTTCAACCAACCTTCATCGTACCTCTTTGGTTTTTTCCTCGCTTCAAGCCAATTCATATTGGATTTGCCCAAGATTTGCTTGGTCATATTGTATGGGATTGGGATACACTGGGTGTGTGGATGAATTGGACTCATTGAGTGGTACACTACATTCATTAAAACGACTGAAACAATCATTCACCTGAGCAAGCAAAGAACCATGCAACAACCATCATCCAGTTAGACATAGCCAGGTAAAAGCCATCAGAACCTTTTTGAGTAAATCCTTATCTGAAACAACCAGCTATGACAGTAGATGTGTATATATATATATATTTATATGTTTTCTCTTTCAGGTCATTTTTGTGGGAAAAGTAAGTAGTCTTCTATTCAAAATTCAGCCAATTCCCAATTCCCTAACAAATAATGAATATCCTTTAATGATCTTTAATGCCTGTGAGAACGATGTGAACACTATGACTATGTATGAAGCTCAGTTTCTCTTTAGTACATCAATCACAACTTAGTGACTAAGGGGGGTTCCACACTGGTATCAGAGATTCCCCCAAAGATTCACCAATAGCGAATTTCCAACTAGACTCAAGTAGTTAAAGGATAATCCCCAACGCAAATCAACCAGGGCAGGGGCATTGGTAGCACTGCTTCGATTCCCATTAGTGATAGGATTCCCCAAAAGTTGGAATTTCGAAATAAATCTCCATGTATATACGGATTTCTGAGCTTTCTATCATTTTTGATTCAATTTCCATCCTCAAACGGAAATGTTTGCTTAACAAAAAGTTGTTGGGCAGCCCGACTCTGCCCGAGGTCACGAACTTGTGCAGGTCGCGGTACCACAGGACTCGGGTCCTGAGGGGTTACAACGACCTGGTGAATTCACCCATTGCCCTCCCTGGAACTAACAGCTCGCACCGTTGGGATGGCTGGCAGGTGCCATGTTAGTTTCAGGGACTGTATCCAGGCATCGATTTTTCTTTTGAAGCTCACTCATGCCATGACTAAATTATTTGTGATGCCAAATTTAATGACTGGTTCAAAGTTCAATCATGGACGTATCCATCTTTTTGGGGCGGGAGGAAGAATGGTGATAGCTTGTGCGTGATCTATCTGCCGATCCGTTTTGCATTACTTGTATGATACTATACCCATGTACACATAAATAGTATTGTGATACTCCGATGTATGTACATCCGATTCAACCCCGAAATCTGCCCGATGTCATACGTGAATCCCATTTTTCGTTGGGTCTTTTTTGGTGTGAGCGCCTCGAGGAGCGCCACGCAGTCATACGTTTTCTGATTAGACATGGGGATGGGGTGGGGTGGGGTTGGGGATGATGACGTTCCTTGCACATTAATACATCTTTGATGCTACGGACAACTGGGGTGGGTGGGGTGGGTGGGTTGGGATGAGTGACGGTTCCTTGCACGGATTAAGTCATCTTTGATGCTACGGACGAACTGGGGTGTGGGGTTGGGGATGGATGACGGTTCCTTGCACNTCTTTGATGCTACGGAGATGATGTCGTTCCTTGCACAACAACACATCTTTGATGCTACGGACAACTGGGGTGGGGTGGGGTGGATCAATGTCTTTCGGGTTTCTCATATATTCTTGTAGACGCATCTTGTATAGATAATAGATACTTTGTTTTTTTGGGAATCATGTTCCTGCTTGTGGCCGGTGCTGCAGGTCACATCCTCAGTGGAGCGGCTGCTGCGGGAACTTGGTTTTTTTGACTTTGAGATGTCATGTTGTGGTATATGTTGCACGCAGACACTTCTGTGTTTTTGGGACTTGAAAGATCCATATGTTATACTGTGAAAGTCGCAGAGTTGTGAACGTTTCCGCTGACTCTGTTTTCCCGCAGTTTTGGGGCGAAGAAACTGCTGGGTATCTGGCCCGGCATATGTTTTTATTTTGACATGTGTCATGCTGTCTTATAAACAAACACAAGTGATAGTGAAGACATTGCATTTGTATTCTGTTCACACGTGATTTATACATTTTGGCACGACTTGCACAACTTCTAACACTTGCTTTTCCTCAGCCTGGATGATTTCCGATCAGCAGTTGCTGGCTCTGACATTGGTGATTTGGTTGCGCATTGCTGGCTCCAGCATTCCGCCTTTGCTGCGCGAGTGGTCTGGCTATGGTTTGCAGTTCTTAGACGAATTGCATTCTGTGTCTCCGCAGCAGTGTCCCTGCTTTCCAAAAATCCAAAATGCCTGGTTTCAAAATTTGAAAAAGGAAATGATTTACTAGTTTCTACCACCATTTCAGAGAAAATCAGACTGCGTTTTGTCACTGAATGAGTATGCTTGTCTTGAGGTCTTGAGCTCGCCTTCCACGGATGATGCCGGTCTTCAGATGACGCAATCCATACTCTATGGTTCGTCCGGTGTGAGTTGGCAGTCATTAGATCATGGATTTCACGTGCTCATGGATGCCTGGAAACGTCATCAGCGTCGCTTTCCGTTTCCTGGTGCTGTTCTTGCATCTGCGATGAAAGTACTGCGTCATCGTTTATTTCTACGCTATGCTGATCGTGTTGGTTGGAAACAAGAGCATTACCGCCAGTTCTTCAACCCGTTCTGGTTGGAACCAACTGCTTTCACCGCTGCAGAGACTTTCCATCAGCCTGTGCCTCAAGTGTCACTTGTTTATCATCAAGAATTTTTAAAACACCCTGCGTACAGTTTCTATTTGTGTTTCGTTCCACCTTGTACTTTCCTGTCAGCCATGTGGCAGGCAAAGACCTTCGTATTCAGATGCTTGGCCAATGGCACTCGTTCCTTCAGTGGCAGCAGAACCGATCGACTTAGACGCTTCTGCTTCTGAGAAAGCCGATGCGCATCATAGTGACCAAGAAGATGATATGGCTTCTTCGGATGGCCTTTCCGATCCTGGACCATTTGATTCGCCTCCGCACAGGCGCGAAAAGTTACAGAAATTTTGGGAAGAAGAACTTGCGGCTGTGAACGCCTTTGTGGAAGACTTGGTGGAGCAACCTTCTAGCTCTTCTTGTGCAGCTGCTTCTCCTGGCGAAAACTTGCAACAGTGGATTGATGAGGAGATACAAGCTGTGAACGCCTTTGTGGAAGACTTGGTGGAGCAACCTTCTAGCTCTTCTTGTGCAGCTGCTTCTCCTGGCGAAACCTTGCAACAGTGGATCGATGAGGAAATACAAGCCGTGAATGCCTTTACTGATGATCTCTTACAAGAGTCTTCGGATGTCATTGAGTCAGACTGGTCAAGTGCTGACAACGCACCACAAGGCATCGCAGTGGCCGCAACTCGGGTTTTGAGACCTTGCAAGTACGGTCGTTGTCCCCGTCACAGGTGTGTCTTATACCCGCACCTTCACCGGCACAAGACAAGTCAGATGTGGGGAACCATTCTTCTCCGCTGCAGTCAATTTAAAGATCGCGGCCCGGATGGACGTCCTGGTTGCTGGTTTAATCGTATGATGTCTTCGGAAGAGATACTATCTCTTCCCAAGTCTTTGGTACGTGCCCGTGACGGAATCCGAAATTCCTGGCAGCTCCGCAATGTGCGATGAAAAGACTGCTTTTGCATACAGTCTCTTTGATCATGTGTTTCTCTCATATCACGTGATGAATATGTCTTTCACTGCTTATGGTCTCGTGATCGGTGTGATTTTGCACATGAAATCCAAAAACTGAGCAAAGAATTCTTTTCTGAAACATGTGTTCACACTTTGGGGATGTGCTACCAAAAGCAACATTTTCGTCAAACCGGAATTACATGTGCCATGTCATGGTTCGCTTATCTTTTGGGCTTCAGGAAAAACGTTTGTTTTTGTCACTTGCACTGCTACTTCCAAGGACAGGTTCCTGTTTTGACACACACGCACATGTCGAGGTTGTTGTCAAGTGTGTTGGCCAAAATCACCAGTAAAAGACATGTGACTACATCCACACACACGCTCCGCTTTGGCACATGGTCTGTGGTCTCTGCGGAGGTTCTGGTCATAACGTGAAGAACTGCCAGATACCTGGAGCAGAGAAGTATAGACAGCCTCTCGTTTCATTTCTTCCTTCCTGAAATATATTTTCTATGCGGGGTCTATTTTTTTTCCTTGCCATAAATGTTTGAGAGCCGTGTTGATCACAACCATTATCTGTGAACTCAACATCACACTTCCTATCAGGCTGTTGCGCCTCTCCCAGCAGAAGCGTCCTGGAGTGCTTCGACAACCTCAGAAAGGCAGACGACCTCCTCGCTTGGGGAAGAAAGTCTGGGGAAAGTTTCGCAAAGAAGCCACCAAGAAATACTCGGGCACCCAGCACGCTCAGAAGGTTCGCAAGAAGAACAATGAAAGCCGCAGGAAGCCCACAGGTATAGCACAAACACCGGAAGGACAGATACAAAGTTGGAAAGCCTTGCTGAGTGCGGGCTACTTAGAAAACCTGAACAGTTGCCCGCGGTGTGATTCTGAGTTGGGTCAAGCCTTTGTCTACAAAGAAAACAATGTGGTCAAGCAATGCAAAGAGATGACTTGCAGATACCGTTGCAACATGATGCAAGGTGCTCACTGGCTGGGATCGACTTCTCGGGCTCCGCTGTCTCCGCAAAAGTTGCACACAGCTTTGCTCATGTATTGTAGTGACCAAACTTCTGCGCCGCCAAGTCCAGGCAAGGTGGCCAAGGCCATTGGCACCACATGGAAGCCGGTTGCTCGAGTCTTCAAACCCTTGCACGACATGGAAGCCGCTGCTGGTGAAGATTTGAATGAAAAGCTAGTTCTCAGAAACCATGTGGAGATGGACGCCACCACGGTTCGAACCTGTCAGATTTCTCCGCAAAGTCGAACCTATGCTTCACTGGTTCGTGCCTGGCAGCAAAGGTTCCCGAGAAAACAGCTGCCCAATTACTTTCTCTTACACATCCGCATTCTTGGAGCCTCGCAACGTGGCACCAACAAAGTCAAGCTGGCCCCTTGCATATTGGAAGTTGACGTCTCCTTGTGGCAAACCTGCACAGGAATCTTATGATGAGATTTCTACCAGTCGCATATTGGCATCCATTCAAGCTCGGACATCTTGCTACATTGATGGTGCTCTCGGATGGAAGAAAGCTGGAAAAGATTGGCCTCGCAAACGTTTGAAATGGGTGGTGGTCAAGCATTCCCATGCAGAGTTTGCACGCAAAAGACGTCAAGGTCGCACTGCGGGGACACAGCAGTTGGATCGGCAGTGGCAACATGTAAAGAAAAGTGTGCCACACCAGTGGACAACAACTTCCAAAGGGAAGGTCAGAGAGAAAGCTCTCTGGAAGTATCTTTGGCGTGGACAGTGGCGTCGTCTGAACGAAGGCCATGTGTTCGCAAGCCTCGGCAAGTTATGCAAACAAAACCGGCCAGAAAGATAGAAAAAAAGAAGAAAAAAAAAGGCGTGGAGTGAGCCACACATGCAAATACACTGAGAAATCCTGTTGATGCTGATATTGCAAATCGCAAACATTACAGCGCTCCTGCGGGCGCTGTGACCTCGTTTTTGGGTGATCTACAAGGCGAGATCGTTGCTATAATGTAAAACTACACCAGTGGTTTGGTAAACAAGTTAAGTTACAACTTACAACCCCACTCCTAGTTGCAGTCGCAAGAAAGGTTGATAGGGATCTCCCACTAAAGATCTGATAGTCGTGGTGGTGACTGTTCTCGGGAGGGTTCTAACAATCGATCCTGGCTGTCGACGTTTGAGGCCCCAGAAAATGAATTGCCTCTAACAGGGTCATGTTTATTCACTGTGCAATTTCCATGGAAGGGTGATGTCAACGTCTGATTTTTCAACCATCGCTTCGCGATTTTCAATCCACGGAATCAACTCCTGAGCAGCTCTTCTCGCTGCATGTGCTGCTGCTGATAGGTTCTGGTAGTTCTGGCAGTGACGACAACGATGGTGGCAACAACAATACAACAACAACAACAACAACAACAACAACTACTACTACTACTACTACTACTACTACTCCTACTCCTACTCCTACTCCTACTCCTACTGCTACTGCTACTGCTACTGCTACTGCTACGGCTACGGCTACGGCTACGGCTACGGCTACCGCTACCGCTACCGCTACCGCTACTGCTACCACTACGTACAACTACGACAACCACCATCAAAATGGGCAAAGGTTCCAAATTGTCTTGTTTCCTCCAAGCAGTTCTGGGTGAACATGGAAGAGGCGCAAACCACTACAGAACATCCACAACAGTCTGATTTGAGACATGATTATCATCCTAATGCCACCAAGATTTGGAATTTGCGGGTAGTTTTACCGCCAGTCTACAAAATATGCTCTACAGAAAAAAAACAACAAAACAGCAAAATTTCAGGTATGCTTCAAAATCATGAAATTTAGTTTGGGCATGTGATGAGAACTTAAAACTGGCTTAAAACAAACATTGCAACACAAACAATCAACAAAGCAATTCCCAAAAACTCGATTTTTGCTGATCCCAACACCATCAGATCGCTACCAACATCCGTATCCACCAATGACATCCGGTGGATCTTCCCTCAGACGTTGCACGCCTCCAGTTGACCTGCTCCAGGTGATTTTTCCGTGCATCTTTGAGCTACACATTCCCATCACACAGAAAGCTTGGATTGCAGGTAAAAAGACTTGTCAATCATACTAAATCATAAAGCATGTATCCAACTATATTTTCTTGGTATAGAACACTATATTTTCACACTTTGACCTACCTGATTTCCAAAGCCATGTTATTGACTAAATATTAATTAAACCACTCATTTTGGGGTAACATGGTGCTTTCCCTTTCCTGAAAACTGCCCTTTTCCAACTGGAAAAACGGGGTGGTAAAACGGGGTGGTAAAACGGTCATGCCCGGTGATCCCACCGAGCCTTTAGCAACCTGCCGGCTAGGCTCTGCTTCCGCTTCAGGCTCCGTGATGGGGCCCGGAGCCTTCAGCGGTTGAAGCTCTTGGGATCATTGGGGATTTCCACCTCAACTGCCACCCTTTGAGACCTCCAAGGTAGAAGTGCTCCCCCCGCTGTTGGGCCGTTGGGTCGGGGCTCCCGACGATGCTTCCCCCGGCCACCGCAATAGACACCGTGGACTGCAAGTACGTATGGCAAGCGGGGTGCAGCTGTCAAGCTCGTAGAGGTTCAAACGGGATCTCTCTTTGAGGCACAGGGCTTGGAGATTTACATCAAATGTCTGGGTATTCTTATATAACAAATATGTTTGGACACTTCTACAAGTTTCAGATTCATGTGTATACTGCGGCACAGTAAAGCATGGGACACGTAAGAACCATAAATACCATAACATGTTCACTGGAAAATGTAGAGGATCTGCTCGAGTCCCGTATGCTGATGGATGTGTGGCACCCATCTGCTTGGGGCACCAATTGGAGGGTGAAGGTATCTTCATGTTGCATATTGGTTTATGTATGAGGGCTCTATATGCAAACTCATGATCATATTATATAAATGATTCTGATATTGATACATCAAAAAATATGTCTCCACGTTTTTGTGTGTTTCCAATCTACGTGAATTATTCTAATGTGACATCTGGTAAACCTAATAGACTCAGAAAATCAGCCCTTCAAGTAGCAACAACATCATCCATCATCTTTCACATCTGCCTTTCGTCCAGGTGTTCCGCGACTGGAGTGTGGTTGAGTGCCCTTGGCCGACGTGGGTCACAATGGGCTAAGTGCTACGCGGTAGTGCAATACTGCAGGCATCTGAAGAATTGGTAATTCATCAAATAACAAATTCCTTTTTTCGGGTGATAAATCCCCAACACACCAGTGATTTGCGTATAGATTCGCAAGGTTTCCAACTAAATCCATGCATATCATTTACCCCTCAACGCACCCGGATATCCGCTTGAGTACTCAACTCCGGAAGGTCTGCGAGAGACCCCCTGGCAACGATGGGGATAGGACAAGTGTTGCAACCGGGGGGGATCAACTATCAATTGAGACGAGTTGAACATATACCAAAATGTATCCAAAATCAACCATGGCCGTCACTAGGACTAGTACTTACTACTTCCATCCTCCTTCCCAGTTTTGAGGTCCAGTCCAGCAGCCCACGAATCGGAACCGATGACAAATTGGTCGTCAGCGAAAAACGGCTTCCTACTAAATGATGCTAAATGAATCTTAATGATATGAACAACATGGTCAAGAAAGGTATCAGTTGGCACAAGGCACACCATTTGGGGACCAAAAACTGGACTCATTTGAATGCCATTTGGTCTAAGTATCCCTTCCCAATCGGTGATTCTTGGGGCTGATCTTGGCTTATACTCACCACCTGAAAGGTGATCAAAAGACAACAACACACAAATGTACCACAACAAAAGATCAAACGTATGTGTGTATTAAAAAAAATATTGACATAATATCCATAACATGCAAACCGTGTTTCATATGTATGTATAATATATATGAAGATATTTCAGTAAAGTAAGTATAATATAGCATATTTATACAATGCTCACCATACCATACTTTCATTTTCGTGAAATACGAATGAAGTTCGAAAAAACCAACCGACCTGCCCAGTGCGTGGAGGCGACGGAGGTGACTTGCTACCTGGGAGGGCATTTTTGAGGTGTCCGGACGGCGTATCGTGGCTGAAAAATCAAGGACTCATAAATTGGAGCCTCTAATTGGTATTTTGATGTATGGAAATAGTTCTACCTAATGGGGGATATGTATGGATATGTGTTTTCTAAAATGATTCCTGCAATATCATCCAATCACTGGGAGGCTTCGTGGAGGCTCCCGTAAACATCAGAGGTCCACCCAGAAAAGGATCCGAACCATGTCCAACTACTTAGTTGTCAGGAAACACAAATGGTCATAACGGACAAAAACAAAAGCAATACATCATATCATTGCATCTTTCCTAGTATCTACGGATCGATGGTCCACATTGAACTATTGAATCAAAATATACTGTCGATTGACAAGCTCTTCCGCTATACATTTGAGAATCTACTGTTGATTGAAATATCCTGCACTATGCAGGGTAGTTTTATTTGCATTCGTAAAACACATACATAGAATATGAGACATGTGCAGGTCATAAGTATCTATAGGCATGAGTCTTGCAGCTCCACGATCACAAAATAGTTGCTACAGAGAAATGGTTTCACTGATACACTCCACCCTCTGGAGTCAGGTGCCCTGATACCGCTGCGATTTCAGAAAACTCACGATTCAACGTCAGAATCTTCGGAACAAAAGCAGCATCAAGAGCAACCTATGTTGACTCCCAAGTCTTGAGCCATAGATAGTGAAACTAAAGATGACACACCAAAATCCAATATCCCATGCTCATCCATTTTCCAAAAATCGGACAACCTGACCTGGCCGTCGACCGGAGCGCTGCCGGGATAAATCTCAGTAAGCGAAGCGGAGGGTCATGCTGAAACGAACCGCTTTCGAATGTTGAAACGCCGGTCTTACCAAGCGTCAGTGTACTATTCTTACAGTTGCACTTTTGCGTTGTTGGATGGCTTGTACTGGCGAGGAAAATCCTTTTCGGGGTGGCATCACTACTTCTTCAAGTCTCTTCAGCCCCGTTGTGGGGAGGATTGGATTCTTGGGAAAGGTATGTACACAGCAAAGGTAACCTCATTTAACTTTCGTAACAGCTTGACGTTTTTGGTGGGATTGGAATATACAGGGTGCACCTCCTAAAACTCAACGAACAAACAAACAATCAAACTAAATGGATACATTAAGGGCCTGCACAACCAGTAGTTGTGGTGGTTTCAACCCATCTAAACATTCTAAGTCAAACTAGGTCATCTTCCCCAAAATATCTTTAACATATTTTAAACAAAGACCAAAAACCATCTCCACACCCCCTAATAGTTTTGAAAGGCGTATACATCCACTCCCAAACTCCCACTTCTGGTTGCTCAGGTCGCAGCTACTGTAGGGCAAATTGCCGGCCGAACTGCGGCGTACTGGGCCAACTGGGCCATTTGCCTCCAATCGACAAAGGTGGCCACAGGGACACCAGTAAATGTGACTTGATCACTTGATTGGTAGTACGGTAGAGTGATGGTGAAAAACACAACTAGGGCTGGTAGTATTTGGAGAAGTAGTAGGAGGAGGAGTAGTAGTAGGAGTGGTAAGGGAGTAGAAGGTTCTGCTGTAAATAAATAGTGATACAGTTGCGATACCCCTAGAACTAGCAGTACTAGATGCGCAATACAGTGTCTTGGCGGACACTCAAACAAGGTGGAGCTGGTAAAGCAGTCCCTGTTGTATCATTGGTGACCTAAACCACCCTGTGAACACACAAGTCCTAGTCAACTCCACAATCTTCCCGAAGCAACCCCCCCTGTAGCAAACATCAAAATCAATAGGGAGTCCCTCAAAAAATGAGTTTAGTCTAGTATAGTTTAGTCTCCATGGAGAAAGGGTAGGGCTAAATAGGGCTAAGGCTAAAACGAAAAACATGCATGAAACCACGCAACTACCCTTGGATTTTTTGGTGGCTCCTGTCACGTGAACCGCCGTGATTCCACCATCCAAAGCTCACTCACCCGAGGTTTGGCCTCCAACAGCAAGGCAGTGGAGCTGGCCTTGGAAGTCATGGGGAAATTGGATGACGAGTTACTTACAGGAACATCTTGGACATACCTTATGAGGCATGAGCATGCTCTAGAGGACGCTGTTGTATGATGTTACTTGTGGTGTTTGTAGACACATGGTGCTGAAGGGTAAGATGGGGAACCGCGATGATCAGCTCAATTCACCCAACTCGCCTTTTTGGGGGAAGTTCATTTGGAGCAACCAGGCATACAGGGTATCACCCAGGACTCCCTCTAAAGTCTAGAGCGAATGGCAAACTGTCTTGCAGCAAAGCTTCTGTAATATGTAATGATGTAAATCTCAATAACTTCTGTAACATGTACATGTATACATCATTGTGCACAGGTGTATGCATTGCATGAACATTGACACAGCAACTTACTTGCTGACATCTGTAAATATACTACAAGAACCCAATCTCATTACTAGACATCACTGCTTTGAGACAGGATGGTCATACTCTGGTAAATGAAAATTTGCACGAAGGGAAAAACACATGTTGCTGGGATGGTCTGCGGATCCGAGACTAACCAGAAACTGTTGGACACAAAATCCTGCACCAGTCGGGTATGCCTGTCAATACGACTTGTGCAGTAGTCGTGAAAGGGGGAATCCACCAGAAATGTGGTCAAATAGTGTAAAATTAAATTGTCCTGAAGTGCCCAGCAAACAACAATCAACAAAAACATGTCAACATTGTTTAACACAAGAGACACAAGCGTAAATCATGCTTTTGTTTGATTGTTATAGCCATGTCTATGCTGTCTAATGAAACAATATCACTGCAGTGTCTGAACCCCCTTAACAAAAAAAGACACCTCCAGAAACTACCCACAGGTCCCCAACAAACTGACCCAACTCCATGTGTCCACACGGCGCCCCGTGACAAGCTGCCAGGCGTTTCCATACGCACCCCCGCCTTGGAAACAGACTGGTTGGTTTGGGTCTGTGGGAGAAACCCCAAGTCACCAGGTCCTACAAGCATATGGAGTGATGGAACGGATAAATCAATATACATGTATATATATATTGTGAAAGTGGTTTCACACCGGTCAACTGCAGTGATTGAAGAGGATAAGAACAGATACTACTACCAATCCAAAGTGAAAGTGGCCCAACCACTTGAAAGGATCCCGGATCCGCTCGCAGCACCTTTTGCCCGGCAAACGTCAAAGCTCAAGCTCCCATGACGGCCACATCAACCCACCCACCTCAGGCTTGGGATAGAAACGCCAAGCGGGATAGATAGGTGAGTGGCCAACCTGCAGAGGACACATCAAAGGAATGGGTGTGTAGATTTCACACTCCCCAAATTTTATGTTTGATGTGAACTCCCAGATGGCAAGCCTTTGGCTTTCAACCATGACACTGCCTCCTTGCGATGTGCATTTTGCTGAAGTGCAGCCTCTTCATCGAATAACTGAAAGACTCCAGAAGAAAGAACAACCCTCAAAAGGGAGGCGTCCATTGGCTTTGTAAGAGGGTCTGCCAATTGCAGAGCTGTGGGTATCCACCTAAAGCTGCAATGTTCGGAACATCTCTCTTTGATCAAAAGGACTTCTAAGGTGGTTCTATATTCTTCACAGGAAGGCATGGCACATCTGGTGACAAGGTCGAAAAGGCTCTTGCAGTCAGTGGCAATGGTCGCCCTGGGTAAAGTCTTAAATGACTTTGGTGGGTCACGCCACTCAAAACCATCTTGGATAACTACTCCCCAGAGGAGTCTCATCCAACCCAACTTGTCCACACTTCTGGACATTGAGAAAGCTTCTGCAGACAAAGTCGACCGCACTACTCTAGCAATCTTCTTAGAAGACCAAGTGAGAGGACTTACAGGTGCTTGCTCATTCTTTTCCATCTTGCTATTTGTCGCGAATATGATGGAACCCTGAAATGAAGACAATTGTTTGGGACTTGCGAAAGAGGCATCACCAAAACTGATGTGAGTAACATCATCAATTGGAATATGGCGAAAACAAATCTTTACTTGACTCTGTTCTTGACATTCCCGAAGAACTTTATTGGCCAGAATCAATGTATTCACAGTGGCCCCTGAGATTTGGGTCTGGACTTCTCCTAACTTGGATGCAATATCTGGTCGAGTGTGGGTCACTGCATACTGAAGGCTACCTACAAGACCTCGAAGTTTTGAAAGTTCTGATTCAGAAACGGGTGAGTCAGGCTGGATACGTCGAGTGCGGCCAATGTCAATGGCAGGAATTTGACGCACATAATCTTCTTGAGAACATGACACGCTGAAGTCAGGCAACTGCTCCAATGCAATGCCAGTGAAGGTAAACTTTCGCTGCTTGAAAGAACCAAAAGGCAAAACAGTTTTGAGTTTCTCTAACTGTTGATGAAAATATTCATCACCACCACAAACACCGTCATCAACATGTGTACCTAAGATGCCATGCACCTTAGATGATCCTTGTAGGATTCCAACAAGAAAACACACGGTTCTAGAGGATGAATGCGAAAGCCCAACTTTTGCAATTGACGGGTCAGTTCCTTGTAGAAGAGAAGTGGTGCATCTACTCGGCCATATGCATTGCCCACGAGGGCACACACTTGGTCTTCAGGCAACGCCAGCTTTTTCCGAAGCTCAACGGGAGGTTCCATGGCCAGTGGATTCTTTGAATCTGCTTTTCCTCGAAGGAATGCTGTCTTAATATCAAAAGAAGAAAGGACCCATTGGAAAGAGGCAATTGTTTGAAGAACTGTATGTCGGCCTTCTCGAGTGAGAGTTGGTGCATCACGAACTACTTCTGCTAATTGAGGATCTTGGAAACCCAAAACAACAAGCCTAGCTTTTGCTTTTCGGTGGGGACCTTCAGGGGGAGCCTCATCGATTGGCTTCCATGTTAGTACCCATCTACTCTTTAGAATCTGATCTGGATTCAGATGTCTACGAAGGATAGGTTTCAGGGCACTGGTCTGTAGCCAGCAGTTCAGCTCAGCATCCTTGGCCTTCTCAAACAGAAAACGATCTTCAAGACTCAAATTCTTGATTTGGACCTCCGATCGAGATCGCTTTGCGACACTGGCAACATGAGCTAAAGCTTCCGGCTTGTCGGCTTGACACCATTTGTGAATGTCATTTTCATTGAGTTCAATCTGCAAGGAAAAACATTCATCAATGTTGCAGGTCTTTGGATATTCAAGAAAAGGAAGCCCATCTTCGGCTAGTAACACACTACATTCAGTCTTTCCAGGTTGGAAAACTGAACAATCCAAAAGTCCATGGGAGTCTTGGGAGTCCAGCGGTGAACATAACAGAATTTGTTCTTCATCATGTGGTGAAGCTTCAGGATCAAGGTCAATGGGATCGGATGGTTCATGTTGAGGTGGAAGATCAGGTTCCAAGGTTGGTGTATCAAGAGGTGAATCGGCAATTGGAACATCAACAGCTGGAATGGCTTCAGTCTCGGGCTGCAAAGTCGATTGGGGTGTCGTATTCTCAGGAATCTCAGGGAGTGCCTCATCAGTTGGTCCTATGGATGGTGTAGTTGGGGCATATCCCGGGGATTCATATCCATTCAGTCTATGTTCAGGCGATGATCTATCGGACAATTCAAACGAAGTTTTCAACGAACCAACTTGATTCCATTCACGCATGGAAGCCGGTCGGATGCTCTCGGGAGCGCACTTGAAAAGTCGATCACCATGACTTATCCAGACTGAAGACGGACTCTCTTGACAAATGACTTTTGCAGGACCGTGCCAACGTCCAGGACCTAAACGACTGGCCTTTGGAGCCTTCATCCAATACATTACGAATTGCCCTTTTTCATATGGTCCTCTTGGGGGACACGAACGTCTCAACAAAGCCCTCCTAATCGCATGATCGTTATCGGCCTTCAGAAAAGCTATGCGGGCTTTAGATCTAAGGTCTAAAAGATCTCTGAATCGTTCACTTTCGGGAGAATCACCTACGGCTATAAGCCATGTGCAATACCACTTTCATCGGATGACAAGGAAGCAGGTACCTTTGTTGACTTGCCTAAAACGATCTGCTCTGGTGAATATCCCTTGTTTCTCATGAGGGAATTTTTGGCCATGAAACAAGCCAACAAAACTTGATCTAGGTGCTCAGGACTCAGGATGGTATGATCTTGATCAAAACGATATAGCATTTGCTCAATGATGGCACCGTGTCTTTCTATACGACCCCTTTGCCAAGCTTCCGTCGTAAAGTCAAGATTCACATCTAGACCTTGAATGCTGGACTTCCAATCATATGATCGAAACTCGCCGGCCGGGTCAACATAGAGATTTTGTGGGCTGCCGGCCCACGACGTCCAGAATTCTTGCCAAACTTGGTTAACATGGTCTGGATTTCGGTTCAAAGTACGACGTCCCAAATGAAACAAAGAGGCTTCATCGATGCAATGAAGAATGTGAACCTGGAAACCCTGTTTACCGCTCCAGTAAAAACCATCTATCCCCAAAGTGTGATTGAAGTCTAATGGTTCATGGAGTTTAGCAGGTCTCTGATGACGTCGAAAAGTGGATTCGACACATGCATCGCACACATACTCGCGAGCGCCCGCCACAATGTGATCTGGTGCTCCTTGAACCTTGAGATGATCTGCAAGAACATTTGGATCTGGGTGTCCCAAGTTTTTATGCAGTTTCACGATATCAGACTTCTCGGCATCATTAAGATTACGAAATTGGGGACCATGGATAGGAGTCGGTGGTGGAGCCTAGCCTTCACAAATTTCGGGTGTTGCTTTCTGTGTTCGCTCATCTATTGGCACTGGAACAGCACCATCTTGGGCCTGCTGTCCGAGAACTTCGTGAGAAACAGCCGGCACAACACAACGTGATGTTGATGCTGATGATTGGCCATTCGATTGATTGGTGGAAGATCCAAAGCTAGTGATGGTCAACTTGCTTGGTACTGAATTTCTGATCCTTTGTTGTCTCCGTACATGAGTCCAATTTTCAGTGTCAAATATGTGAACTTCCCCACTAGTACGATGAAGGCATGCGGTATGTCTCAAAGGATGATCTTTGGAATTTACGGCACTCAAGGGAAGTTGTAAACGTTCAGTACCTCGACACACGAAGATCTTTTGGACAGTCATGTCGGGAACACATGATTGGACCAGACCCATCAAAAGTGAGGAGTCATCAACCAAACTGTTTCCAACCCTGGGAGCGATCACATTGGCCATTCGAAAAGCTTCCAACCAATGTTCGGACACTGGTGAAGGTTTTGAACTCTCAGCAGCACGCTTCCCATGGAGACCTGAAGCTGACGCTTCATGTCCCTCAGACATCTGATTCGGATCAGATGATTGGATCAGAGAACCGGGTATAGCTGACTCATCCGGTTCATCTCCACGGGGTTTTGCTTCTTCTGGATTGGCAGAACTACTCTTGAAACGTTTGGCAGGATGAACAGAAAAACGACTTCTTTTGCTGGGAGGTTCATCCTCATTTTCATTGACAAAAATGTCATGTTCATGCAACAGGGCCTTCAACACACATCGAACAAAACCCGAACAATAGGTGGCACAGAACCTGGTCAGCGGCATTCTCTGCTGGTCAATGATGACTGATCCTTCAACCTGATGATGGACGTGATTGTTCAAACACTGGCACTTATTCAACCTATCGATCAAGAATTCATGAGTAGAAAACACTTGAGATCTCTTCTTCAAGAAACGTGAGGTCTTTGGAAGTTTCAAACCTAAAGCACACATGTCAAATTTAGCATGGAGAGTCTGTTGGGAGATACTTTGAAATTCGGACAAGAAAATCATTCTGGATCCCACAGGCTGTTCTAAGTGAAAATGACGATGATGCTTTACTTGATAGTCACACAGTTGACTGCACAATCTAACGTGGGTCTTTTGTTTCTCTTGTTCAATGGAAATTGAGTCATGAAGGTCCAAACTCTTTGATTGGTTCAGCCTAGACCAACCTCCCCAGGCCCCACATTCGGGTGCAACCCAGATATGTTCTGGTTGGAACTTGTCTATCCATTCCCAAGGTTTCTTTCGACCCCAGGGTAAGGCTAGATTACCGTCTTCACGAGTAAAACGAATACCTTCAAACCCATGCTATGTGCAATATCTGTCAAAGGACTATTCTTACCAGCATACACTTCCAGCAGGAAAACAGAAGACCTAAGCTTGGGAGATTTTGCGGACGAATACACTTCTTCCACGATGCTTTCAGCTTCTTGAAAAGACACATCAATCGGTGATTTATTGTTCTCAGATTCGGAAGTCTGACAAAGGAAATCACGAACTTGATTCACTTCCTGGTGAAATTGAACATCTTTTGATTGAATGGCATCAGTGGAACAAGACTTCTTTATGGGCCATTTCGACTGGCCTCGAGATCGAGCCGCATCTGGCAGAAACGAACAAACTCCTGCTGGTTTGGTGGCAGGCTCGAATAGCGAGCTAGCGACCAATGGTAATATCCGGGATCGGTTTGAAACGTCTCCAACCAAGTTTTCCCTTTGTGCTTCTTTCCCCACGAGATCACTTGTTGTCCCAACTCGGTGATGGAAAGAGGCCTGGTTGCTACCGGAGTCCCTGGCGTCACAATGGTCGACGTTGGGACGTTCATCACACTGATACGTTCCTCGATGAATTCCTCCTCCTCGGCCAACACCCATGTTGAAGTCGCTGTCGTTCCTGGTGGACTCAATGGTGGTCCAGTGGCTGAAGATTCGAAGCCTGAAGACTCACGTTGGGGAGTGCACGAGGATGTCGGGTGGCTTGTCCACGATGGATGCTTGTTCCTCCAGGCACAGTTGCCTGACTGCTTCCACTTGGCTGTCCAGTAGTTGGCCGGGATGCTTGATTCTGGATGGCCTGTTGGTTGGCCATGATTCCTTGCAGGATGTTTCGATGATTCTGCAGTTCTTGAACCATGTTTTCCAGGGTTTGACGCATCTCTGGATTGCTCTCGTTGGATTCGTCTAACATCTCGGCATTGTTGGACACTTCCAGTTGGGATATCAAAATTTGCAGTAACATGGTCATCAACGCCACCATGGATTCTGCCACGCCCTTGAGAGTCACCATCATCTGACTTGGCATGATTGCTATGGGTCAGGGAAGCAACACAATTGGGATCACGATCAATCGAAGGCTTTGAGTCGCAGTTGCTTCGAGGGGCACATTGGTGATACAAACTATCTTTGGAACCCTTTGCAAAACACTCTGGAATATGTTCATGCTTCCCCTTACTAGAGTCATTTCCCCCAGACTCAGTAAACAAACCATCATGAACAGTGGCATTATCAAAAACGGTTGGGTGGTTGGATGGATCTTCACACAAATGCGTCAAATCAATGAGATACAGGTCAGTCTTACTCACGGCTAGATCGACATACCTATTCAACCTTTGAAGAAAACAGGTATCATTCACTGTATCAAGTACACCGCCAAGTTGTTTGAAGGCTCTTTTACTTAGCAAAAACGGTGTGCTACCTGGGACAACCTCAAGTGAAAGCCACAAACGTTTGGGTTCTTGAAAGTGACATTTCAAAGGAATCTGAACACGAAAGTGGCTCGTGAGAAATTGGTTGTTTCCAAAACGGAACTTCACACTGCTGGGTTTGGTCTTGATTTGATCTTGAACATTCTGTGACAGGTGGCTAACAAGTCGCTTCCACACATTTTCTCCGATAATGCAACGACTAGCTCCTGTGTCCAAAATGGCATGGGATGGCCTTTCCAAGGCAGATACATGAAAGGCCTCGACATGAGGCACCTTCTCAAAACAAACTGACGCGGTGGGCATCTGAGATGATGCATCCGGACACTTCTCATACCTGGGCTTGGAAATGGCTGAGGGTGGAACCTGCTTTTGGATCAGGGAATGCATCTTTAGCCTTTGCAAACGATTTCGCAAGTCTTGCTTGATATGCGGATGGTGGAAAGGCTGAACAACGAAAGCTTCGGCAAAATCACACGGGCTAAATCTACTTAAATTATCAGAAACCTGTGGAATACCCAATGCTTTATCTAAATGACATCGAGAAACACTGTGATCAAGTTCCGATTCGGAGTACACTTCGTCCTCATGATCGGAAATCTCATCAGGGACGGTCACACCATAGACTTCGGCCACATTTGCTGAAGCGGCTGAGGGATCTGGAGGGTTTGGGCATTCTGCTTTCCAGTGTCCAACCTGTCCGCATCGTCGACACTTGGAACGTGCGATGCGAGCAAGAAGTTGATCTCTGTCCTTCTTACTCTTGCCACCCTTGCCACGGCCTTTCTTGAAGCCCCCTTTGCCCTTAACGGGCCAAAAGCCTCTACCTTTCCTCTTCTCCAGCAGCTTGCTACGAGCCTCCATGTAGGTTACCATCGCCTCGTGCATCTCCGGGATGTCCTGTAAGAAATCTTCAAACTCCTGCTCAAAGTTGGCAACCGCCAAGGCGTCAGGATCCTCCTGAGAGATCAAGGCGTCCAGGTACTCATTGTCCAACTCAAAGTCGGCAGGATCATCAACTGAGGCTTGGTAAGCTCGATCCGTTGAAGAAGAAGCATCATGGAATTGTGATGTGCCACTGTCTCCATCAGTATAGTCCGTGAAGTTCACATCATAGACACGGTTCTTGGTCTGGGTCTTGCCGGTCTGGAACTCGTTGAAGAACTTGCTACCCAACAGCCGAAAGGATTTGACTACTGGGTCATACTTGAGCTCTCCAGAGTGTTCCAAAAGAATCCTCTTCTTGTCATCAGCTGGCAAAGTAGACTGACGTAGAAGCACATAAGCCTGCACTTCCTCCAGCTTGGTGTTCCTGCTCAACAGCTCGATGAAGTTACTTTCCATCCGAGCCAGAAAGCTGTCGTGACTCTCGTCATGACGCTGCACTGTGCCGTAAAGGGCCTTCTCAAAGTACTCGTACCTTTCTTCTAGGTCAGTAGCGCCCCAAGATCCACCGATCGCTTCGACTAAGGCCGCAACTCCTGATGAATTCTTCACCTTCAGCTTGGCAGCATCAAGTCGAGCCACTTTGCGAAATGCCGTGCCTTCAACAAGAAGCGCAGCACGTGGTGCCAACTGATCAAGAAAATCAGCTGGCCACATCGCCGCCAGAAACTTGAGTTTCTGGGTGTATTCTTGCACATTCGTAACACCAGGTGTAAACTTCGGAATACTCGACCATGGCAACTGTGGGATGCCTGCTGAGGCCTCTGAAGCAGTAGCCTCTGCTGTCGATTTCGGAGGCATATCTCCGAAGTACTCCCAATGTCGTCACAAAACTCGGCAGATGAAAAGAAATTGAGCACTAGCAGAAACTCAGATTGACAGTTACCCCGCCGTCAGTCTATCGTCCCTGGATCCCAACTCTTGCAGCTGCTACGAAGTCCTGTGCTCCCTGAGCACAGCCCAAAAATCGCCAACAGCCGGAGCACCTCGCTCCGCTACCAATGTGAAAGTGGTTTGACACCGGCCAACTGCAGTGATTGAAGAGGATAAGAACAGATACTACTACCAATCCAAAGTGAAAGTGGCCCAACCACTTGAAAGGATCCCGGATCCGCTCGCAGCACCTTTTGCCCGGCAAACGTCAAAGCTCAAGCTCCCATGACGGCCACATCAACCCACCCACCTCAGGCTTGGGATAGAAACGCCAAGCGGGATAGATAGGTGAGTGGCCAACCTGCAGAGGACACATCAAAGGAATGGGTGTGTAGATTTCACAACATTGACATATATATATATATATACATATCATGATTGAAAGTCTAGTATCATCTATTTCCGATTCGCACAAAAAAACAACAGCAGCCAAAAGTTTCTCCACTAGTTCCTACTAGGAACTCACCTTGTCCATCCCTTCATTGACGGAGATGTTCCCAGAAGTTAGGATCATCGGATGGTTGTGAGGGGACGTGACCAGTTACGGGCACTACCATGATCCCAGTCGAAAATTGGTGCCCCCACGGCAATTCCGTGTCCATAGATCTCCTTCACAGGCGTGAACCAGAGGTCCGAGGGTTCAGCCGAGATTGGGGGAGTTTGGAGGTATTTGGTTCACTTTTGCTTCTTTCGCTTTCTTTCTTTGGCAATTTGGACCCTTTTCCTGAACCTGTGGTGCAGTAGGCACTGGTATCCACAATGGAGGCATTCAGCATTGAGATCTTTTTAGGAAGCTGCCACAACACAGTTGAGTCCGAAGCACTTTCCTCACTGCTCGGTCGGGATGATGGGTTCCCATGGCTGCTGATTTTCAAAAATGCAAGGTGAGGAGATTATGACATACAAACCGTTTCCCAGCGACGCACAGACGCCTTTCACATATTTTTCGCAATCAGCAGAAGTACGGAATGGATACCACATCGGATGGAAGCCTCTCCATCAAACTGGAGGACAATGAGTCAATGACTCCAGCATCACACAGATTCTACTTAGTGGCCGATGGTCGTTTGTTGAGCCCATGCTTACAGCTAGTTGAGATACTTCGTGGCGCTTGTAAGCTAACTTGCAGGGATGAAATCACCATGTATACTAAAGATTACTCGCATACATACATACTATGAAGCACCAACTGTTACACTATCTACTGCAAGGACACCACCACCCACCGTCGCCCGCCACCGCCACCGCCACCGCCACCGCCACCGCCACCACCATCATTCTTCCTGTGTCCATTGTGCCAGGCCCGTCCCACGCGCCGTGTTTTCACAGGGTGCCTTGGCGATTGGGTGGATCCCCGCTAGTAGTGACAACCTCCAAAGAAAGACAGTGACATGAATGCAAACTTCCAAATGAGAGACTCTTGAGTGTCTGTAGTGGATTTGACGGCTGCAAGGGGTGTGGATGTGATGGCGATACTTGGTGAACCCCTACTAACGGCCCCAAGAAAGAAGAGGGAATGCTTTGAACCCCTAGCACTGAGCTGAAGCTCACAAAAAAGGGCAAGTTGCGATTCTTGGGTGGCTGACTAAACATTGCATGACTGGACCCAGGGAACCTCCAGTGGAAGAACAGGCGGTCCACGGGGTGTTGATCGAGAAACTGACATTGGTGCAACAGTGTCTTTTTCGATCGAATTCGTCCATGGGCCGGCTTGGCCTTTTCTCAGCTCAGGAAAGAAATTCCCCAGTTCGGTTCATTCAACTGATTTAATGCTCTTTCGCTGAGCTGCAAGACACTTCGTTGCTCAATCTCTCCACGACGCTTCGTTGCCAGGGTCCTCTGTTGGTGCAAAGAATCTCCTCCTCGGCGCCGCCGCCGCCACCGCCCTTCGATGAGGCGGGTGAAGAGGCGCGGGGCATGGGCAAATGCGGTAGACTATGAGGATGAGGGAAGAGATTGTAACAACACGGTGTAGACTCAGAATCTGAGCAAGATTGTGCCAGACTGTAAAACCTAGATCGCAGCTACATGGTGTCGAGAATCACATCAAGGCATCTGTAAGTCTGGAAAATCACAAGAACATTTGTGTAAATGCATAAGTTCAAGGGAATGCAGTGGTAGTGCATAGGGCTTTTGAATCCTTTCCATGAGGAAACCATGTGCAGTAACTACTGATACTAATTTCCGAGATGGTCAGTTGATTTAATCGATTTGAGAGCTGGCACTGGCGATTCGGCAGGCAAACGTTTCTCTTGAATCGCAAACAGACGAAAGTTGTGGCAACATGTTTCATCCCTGCCAACAGCGAACCATTTGTTCCGCTTAGATCGAAATCCCTGAAGCAATGCATCTGTGACGCGTGATGTTTCTCTCTACGGCACATAGAGTAGCTCTCATTTGGTGAGGCAATTGCACAGGATCAATTCTTTCAATTCCTTCATACGTTTTATTTTTTTCAATATTCGTTTTTCATTTTTCCAATATTAGTTTTTATATTTGCTTATTATACTAAATAAATATATATATGTTTTGTTATATATATGTTTCATATGTTTTTATCCACAAAGATCTGGCCACCAGAGATCTGGCTTTGCGAGGCGGCACGCAGACATTGTGTTTTCTTCCACAACGCGCCGACGCGTGCGAACGAGGCGGAGGGGCCAGAAGTTTGTTCTTAATGAGAAATAACTTTCCGGGAAAGATAGATTTTTACAATGATAGACGAAGCCTCCTCCTTATTGCTTGTGAACCCAGGAGATTCTTTGCCCCACAAAGACATGCTGCGGTCGAAGAAAGGCCATGTTGAAGCGCTTCTTCGAACGTGCTGGCAGCGTGCGCAGGCAGGGCCTTCGGCACTAAACCTTTGTGGTGAGGCTTAGGTTGTGACAAGCTACCATTTAAGATTTAGAATCGATCAGGGTATGACTCCAGGTAACTCCAAGCAGAGTCGTCATCCTCGAGAGCGGGCAATCTTGGGCCCATCAATAGATCCTCGAAGCAGTACAGAACTTGAATGGTACTTCTTTCGAACCCGCAACAAATCCACGGTAGAGCTGTAGTCACTGGAGGGTGAGTGATTGTATGATATTGGGCAGAGAGACAAAATGCCCAAGTGAGGTGTACGGATGTCCTTACTTTCCATGAAAACGATGCGCGAAAAGAGGATGAGTACCTTCTGGTTCATGGCAGAACATTTGAAATTCCAATTGTACAACTTGAATTCTCAATTTGCCCCCCGGAGCAGCTTCGGCGTTTTGATTGCAGTGCTCAATTTTTCAACAGTATGTCTACAGTGGAAATGGATTCCTACGAGGGCTACATCCAATGAGCTAGCTTCGCATCCAGGCTGCGGATTTTCCAGGAAAATGGACAATCACGTGGGATGGGCTCGGCGGCCCAGAAAGGTGTCAAAGCTCCCAACAAAACGAGATCTGTAAAATGTGATGATTGCTAGTCACCACTGCTTCATTGGCTGATCATCCAAGTTTGCCAAACCTGAACCGTTCAATTAGGAGTTATAGATTTGTCCAAAAGGCCAAACTTTCATTTTTGTTTTGTCGTTGGTGGTTGCATCGTTCTTTGCAACTGATAGGATGTGTCCTTTTTTCTCCTAAATCCCAGCTTATGGCTGCACACTTTCCATTACTACAATGTCATTACTACAATGTGTTCCTATTGCGCACGGAACTCTTCCGCTTTCATGCCATTCTTTCTTTTGCAGCATCCAGGCCTCTGTGAGTACATGACACCTGAAGCGGCCTTGGTGTGGGCCCCTTCGAAGTGCGGTCAGCTTTGGATTGTGGAAAGATTCAAGGATGTAAGGATTCTTGTGGTCTTTGAAAGTCTCAGGTCGCATTGTCCTTTCGAACTTATCTTCTCCAAAGAATAGGACTCAAGATAGCAACGCAGATTACAATTTACAATCACAGGTTGACGTGGCAGTTAAGAGCCAGACATACGAAATTCCTTTGAGAAAAGCTTTTCCAGGGAAGGTTTTCTTGAGCAGTTCAGTAACCAAAATGACAAGATTTGTCTTCCTGTTGGCGTGGGCAGTATCTCACCTTAGTAGGGACTGACCACTTGGGATTTTTAGAATTGGCAAACCGCCAATCAGACAACGTTCCTTGAATGCTTGCTAGATTAACAGTGTGTTTAACCATGTTTAAATGCAGTATTAGTACGTGTTTCCGTTTGAGTCTTTTTGATCCCATTGGCTGCAAGATTGAAACTTGCCGCCAACAAAGCAAGTTCCAACGAGATCATAGACTCTCACAGATCTTTGATGCAGCATATCTCAACCGGGTCAGTCTCTTAAAATTCCCACACCAGTAAAACAGCTACAAACAATCCGAAAGAAATTTGATATCATTTGATTGTCAAGTCTTGCAATCCAAAACGTTGGTATGTTTGGTGGCTGATTATTCGTTTTAGTTACTGAAACTTCATTCTTCCAAGGTTCATGGAGCTGAAATCAACAAACAAAGCCACCACGTTTTTCGTTTTTTTCGCCGAAGTCTAGGGAAGTTTCAGTTTGCCAAGAATTTGCTGTGTTCCAAAATCCCAACAACTCCAGCAGCGCTCACAACATTGCGGACTTTTTCAGGTTGTTTCTCTCCTTCTTTTATACAATGATATATTCGTATGGTATTGACTTCTTTTTGAATTGGTACGAGTTTGCTTCTTTGGATTTGACGTGTGAAGCACATTGTGAATGGCATGCTAACCTCAGACAACCGCTTCTGCACTGGCTCAAATAGGGTCTTGTGTGACCCGGAGCATACTGTTTCTTGGCCAGAAGGATGGTAGAGATGATTTCCCCTGCCCTCATAGTACCTGATAAAGACCAAACAGTGTGTACATTTTACATAATATTTGTGTATACCGTATGCATTTGATGCTAGGGCAAATGAAACCATAAAAGCTTGGCAAACTCATTGAACCCAAAAGAAACCATTTCAGACAAGAACCGATTGAAAACAAAACGAGCATAAATGAGCTCGAAAGACGTTGGTAACCGACGATGACTTCGAAAGTTCAAGCTGAACCCAATCAATGCGATCTAGCGCCTGAGACACCAACGGATGCTTTCAGGAAAGACAAAGTGTTCCACGTGTTCCACCCTTTGTTCCACTTTTCTCAATTACTTCAGGACATCTTCCATATCTTCCTAGCCCAGCCCCGACTCACTGAACTTGCTGAGGATGGTTTGCAAAACAAAGATGTCTTTTTTCATTGGCATTTCGAACGCCATCCCACTTTGTATCTTTATTTCATTCTCACTGGCACCTTGGCTCCGACCACACGGCTCGTCCGGGGGACCTTGACGGACGAAGTGTGTTTCCGTTTGTCGCTTGTTTTTACACACCACAGACCGCAACAGAGCGCAACAGACTTCCACAGACCGCAGCAATGTAAACCAGACCATTTCAGACCATTTTTGGAAACAATCATTCAAAGACCAAAAACTGATATTGGTATCCAAGACACTGCCCGAGATGTCACAGGAACGAGCTTTTCCAAAGCAAATGTTTAGTCTCGACCCTCATCATGGTTTCAATACCAACAAAGAAACTTAACGTGAGGTCTGTTTTGGTATCACAATTGCTCGATAACCAAGTTGTCATCGATGTCATCTCTTTGCAAGCCCATATGGAAATCCACCGTGTTCCGAATGCTACTGAGGCAGTGCCCTTGGAGGCGTATCGGATACACTCGGCATTGTCAAGAAGTTTCTGGCAGGAGGGGGTAACCAGAAAGTGCAATGCAATGCAATGTACCTCTTTCAGGATTTCCCTTGTGAAATGGCATGACATTGGCATGGACCGATGATGTTGACAAAATCTTGAAACCCGGGTTACGGACAAAATCGAGGGGGTCACTCCACAGCACCCCCGAATCAACGATGGAACAAGCTTCACTGCAACAGCCAGACCTCACAATGGCACCGCACATCTCAACAGGAAGAAGAAGACGTCAACCTTTTGCTTTGGACATGGAACAGCGGACAGGTGGCGCAGCACTAATATCACTAATACTGATCAAATTTTGTTCAATGCGAGTCATGTCACTTTCAAGATTGTCCCATGATTGTCCAGGAAAAGATAGATGGTGTACAACAGTTGCACCTAGAACCACAGCTGGGCACAATTTGTTTTTCCGTATTGTCTTTGTTGCCCACAATAGGCATATTCATACCATGGTCGTCCCATTCAGACTTGGACAAGAGGACAAGACACTATATACCCCACAGCTGGTGAGGCCGATTTGAGTGAAGAGGCAAAGCGCCTGGGAAAGACCAATGCAGATGCTTAACAGCAGATAGCTTTTTTCCCAAGGGCCTCTTTTGGAAGGAAATCTGAGGTTTCAAAATCCAGGTGAAGTTCGGAGACATCAATGAACTTTCTTGAATTTTCAGGCTCAAAAAGGACCATGAATGCTCTGATCCTTTGAAATCATCCCAGCTTTAGCCGCTGAAGCAAAACGTAAACACCGTAGACCTGACCATGGGAGTCCGAATTTCTGTCCTTGACTCATCTAACGTTTTTTTGAAAACGAGAATTGTTCAAGAGAGGGATTGTGGAAGTTCAGGATCATGCGGATGTTTGTGTTGGTGTTACTTTTCCGTTGTGCTCGTGTTTTTTCGGAGAGCGAGCAAACTGGGCAAACACAGCAAACCTTTTTTGGTACCCACTGTTTTTTCGTAGTGGGAGCGTGTCTCTTGAGGGATTTCACTAGCATGCAGGAGTCATTCACAAATGTATCCTTGGACGGTCATTGGTAGTGCACGTGTATCTAAAACACTGCATGATTTCAATTGGTAACTGTGATTTTTGGAGCCAATTGCACAATGTCGCCCACTATACACTAAGCATAGGATTAATTTCATTGTTGGAATGACTCGTTCACAAATATGAAGTAACTGGCTTGCCTCTGACCTCATGAGAGTCTAGGATTGAGGCTTTTGTTTTGGCCCTAGACTGCGCCAGGATGTCATCGTGACATGCCAAACTGAAGCGCAAAAAGCAATTCATAACTTCATGTCAGAAGAGTCCCTTGGTTCGCACAGGCCACAAAGACGCAAAGAACTGCGCACTAATCTTGCACCACAAATTTTGACAGCACCTCACATGTCCAGTGTATCATCTGAGTATGCTGGATTATATATATATATATGTCTCCAACTATCGATCCGATTGAGCCAATTCCACATCGTAAAATCGATACATGACTCTCCTATTGTTTGCTACTCCCAACCCAGCTTTGAGATTTTTTGGGCCAAGAGGGTAAGACTATGTTGCAGGAAAATCCCAAGGGATCTTATGGAAATGAATAGTGGGTGCAGGGTGCAAAGGGAAGTGATGACAAGTGTTTAGTCTGAAGCACAGCACGCTTGTACAGCTGACGTCGCAACCGAGACGTTGAGGTGGCTATTGGTGGCGCATGGCGAGCACTGGGGCGCCGCTGGAAGGAGCATCAATGCACAGATGTCCAGTGTGTTCGTCCGTAGGTGGGATCAGTTGCATGAGTTGGATGGAGGGCCGTGGAGAAGGAAATGGAAGGAAATGGAAAGAAACGGAAGGAATGTATCAAAATCAACAAATTCAGATGGAGTCTGCCCCATCCCTTGGTCGGAAGGCCCTTAGATGGTTCAGAGCTGCTGGGCAACGCGTCGGAGATTATCGGCTTGAAGCCATGGAGAAGTGACCGCCTGTGGGCCTGTGCTGTTGGGTGGGTGAGTGATACTGAGACTGTAAGGACTTTTAAGACTGAGCATGACATTAAGATTGAAAGGATTAATCGGGAGAATCATGAGTCTAGAAATGACATCGCCAGAAATGACTGCTGATGAGATGCTGATAAGTCACGAGGCAATGCAAACATGTTGGTTCTCAGGATGGTTTAGGTTTGAATACATTTGAAATGGACCAGGGCCCGGACCTTGACTTTTGAATGAGACCGCACATGTTTGGAAGTCCAACATTAAAACATGTGGAGACTCACCAACTCTGTGTTTGAACGGACTTCCTTCCTCTCCGTACAGAAGTGTAAACAGTGTGGAACACCTTGCTGGTGCAATCTGAATCCGTTTATTTGTCACTTCTGATACTGTAGATCCCAATAAATGAATGCGGGACGAAATATCCATACCGCTCTAAAAACACAAGTGACCAATATTGGAACCTGTTTTATCAGTATTGGGATGGCTTCCAGTAAAGCGTGTACAATCCTTATCACTTCCTACATTACTTTCGAGCTATATATACATAATTAATGTGACAGTGACAGATTCTCCAGGTTCTACGCTTAGCGGAAAATCATTGTGCAACACCATGATGTTTTTGTCACTGACGTTCCTGAACTCGTTGAAGCCCTTTGTTGTATCAGTCAGAAAGCTCCGAAAAGAAACATATTTTGTAAGATGACAAATCGGGACCAAACACTGACACCCCTGAACGCACGGATTTGTTTTCAACATTGACTTATAACCCTCCAAAACAAAGACCTCACCTCCAAAATAATCTGCATAGTCCCGGTACACCCCAAATTTTCTAAATTTCCTAAACATGTTGGCAACGTAATCCGGGATTGCCTGCGATTTTTGTTTAAGATATCGAAACATGCATACAGACAATTTCCTGATAAAGGTTTCTCGTGAAAGAATCGTGTAGTGGGACTGTCCAAGTGCCGTCAGACCGCTTGGGCCACTGATACATTTCTTTAAAGGATTTTCTAAAAGGATTCACCTGCGACTCCCGGATCATCCAAGTAGGACCTTAGGATGGTTTCTTAGCACTTAAGTCACGAAGTCTTTGGAGAAGTGTGTCCGTCGCATGACCGTGTTGCTGTGTTCCCGGCAGGACGCGGCACGGTCGGAATGGTTTCGCCACTCTTCGATAACAGAAATTCTGATGGGTCAGAGACTGGAAGCTTGATGTGTTTTCTTGATTTCTTGATTGACCACCAGAACTTATCGCTGTGAGCCCAACATTATACATCTCCAATCCTTTTCAATCGTTTCAAGAACGCCTACAGCCTCTGTTTGATTTGGGAAGGGGACTGTTGAAATGGGAGCTCACAGGTCCGATTCTGGAACTCCATGAAGAGTAGGCTTTTGGTTCGAGGCTTTTAAACTTCAGGCTTTCTCTTACGCATTCTTGCTAGTTCCAGAAAGGTTTGTGCAACACATGTTCAGTCTGCAGGTGTGTTTTGAAGTCCTCATATTGCATATTCAAACCATGGATGGTCGATTTGTCACATGACTCACTATGCCTTTAACAAATGAATAGCTCGGAGAAGCTTCCAAACAACAAAGGCGATTTCCTGCAAGTGATTTACTATTTTTCGAGCTCATAATGTGGTTTACATCCACGCTACCCCAACTCATTCAACATTTCCTTTCGAAGTGCAACGGAAGACCCTTCTGGCTTTTCCTTCTTCGACAGCCACGGCCACCGTGGCCACTGCAGCCACCTCTCCAGGCCGTGTCAAGTCTGGAGAAACTCCTTCTTTGGCGCTTCAGGCCTTTGCGCAAGTGATCCATGGCACAATGATTCGCGTAGACAGGGTTTCGTGGATGGCTACTGCTACATGTCTCAAGACCCAGCAAAAGATTGATTTATTAATGTAATTGCAATACATGATGCGCAAGTGGGCGGCTACATCCAGATTTTGGATCTACATAGCCTCCCAGAAACTTGCTAGGCACCAAGACTTCAACAGAAAACACAAAGTCTTGCCAGCTCTGAAATTGTTCCAGGAATTTATTTTCCCACACTCGGGAAAATGAACCTCAGCCGTGCTATGAGCAGCCTTTTTGTGATCGTAGGAACGTCATGGACATTCTTTTCTTCTTTGGTGGGTGGCGGTTTCCAGCATTTCTTTCCTTGCTTCTTTTGGACTTTGGAGTGTTATAGACGAGTCATAGACCCCGGGAGTTGCTTTTTTAATTTTCTCCTTGAGGACAGCCACGGACTACAAGGGCAAGGGCGGTGTGTCCACCATTTTGCATCTTCCTCTAACCCAGGCGACCTGCAGAGACCGAAGCATGCCAATCTGACAAATAGAACTCACAACACAACACAGGCCAACATGACATGACGTGGGGAAGATTTACAATGCGACCAAGCAGATAGTTCATTGTCACTCAATCCTGAATGGGGCCTTAAAAGATGTAATGCGTTTTCGAGAGATGACATGATCCATGATCCATGATCTATCTGAATTGTTGGCAGCTTTCTGGTGGGACGCGCCAGTTGCAGCAACTAGAAGATAATCTTTGCAACCAAAGAATTGATATTCTCACAGGAAAGCAGGATAAATGGGAACAAAACAAGCGGAGTTCAACCAACAGAGTTTCATTTCCATGAGTTTTGACCTATTGGGAAAGCCACTGGCATTGGTTTCTCGACGATTGATTGTTTTCAACAAATCTTACCTCTCAACATATTTGAGGGAAAAGAGCCTAAATTTGACGTGCTTGGTCAAGGTCAACCTGAGTCAACCTATCCTTCGTTCCATGGGGGTTCCGTAGTCACGGTCTGAACGCGAGACGCTTTATGCTGATCGCATTCTAGATGGTTTTGCCAACACGATTGAGAATAGGGTTATATAGGGAATGCTAGCCCACTATGAGATCAATGTCATGTATATATAAGACAGTGTACGGCATGCGTATATATATATATACTCATATAATCATATTTATGTATATACATTATGAAGGTATGAGGCTACCGAGAGGTTTTGTTGATCAACTGGAGTTGTTGAACTGATTGTGCAAGTCAAGGTGGGACTTGACCATGAAAGGCAGGCGAGGTTCTACACACATCCTCAAAGCCTCGAAGCATGGCTAGTCCTTTGAAGCCTTAGCTGCCTAGCCTTAGCTCCTTCCCTCTCCATGAAGGTTCGAGATGGCATGCGATTGCAGTTCGTGTGCGCTCATTTGGACAGTGAAACCGTAGAGGCCCACATCGGCAATGACTTTGCTGGGAGCAGAACACAAAGAGCTACAAAGTGTACTGGACTGGCAAGAGCTCTTTTGATGTGGACATTTGCCAGGAAAGTCTGTTAAATTTCACCGCTGCACTTTGTCTTTTTAGCCACCCATGTCATGTCAGACAAACATCTTGTTAAGTCCATTTTAAGTGCTTTAGTTGAGAAACGTCGGACAAACGTATATATGAGGATGACATTTCATGATCAGATTCTAGTTACTAGTACGTATATACATATATACCACTGAGAAAGTATTGATACACCAGAAAACAAATACAACTGATACATTTCAATGAATGAATGAATGAATGAATGAAATGAAATGAAATGAAATGAAATGAAATGAAATGAAATGAAATGAAATGAAATGAAATGAAATGAAATGAAATGAAATGAAATGAAATGAAATGAAATGAAATGAAATGAAATGAAATGAAATGAAATGAAATGAAATGAAATGATGAAATGGATGATGATGAAATGGATGAACTGATGAATTGATGGTGGTGTCCTTTGGATGATGCTGAACATGATATTCGGTGAAGCTGAAGGTGGTGTTTGTTAAGCAGGATGGGATTGCCTCAATCAGTCCACCTTTGTTTCAGTGCCAGGTGCCACGGAATCTCACTGAGCCGTCCGTGCGAAGGTCCGTTGAAGTTTGCAGCTAGGTCTGAAGTTCAAACAGATAGACTCAACAAAATTGATAGGGCTTGAGAGGGTATAGATTGTTTGAAAGCAAGATATTTAGGTGTTTTGCCGAAAATAGTGGTACATACCCCCAAATCATCCATTAAAAAAGATAGGGGTTTTCCATTATTTTCACCATCCATTTTGGGGTATCCCTATTTTTTGGAATGGCCATGGATCGCTCGACTCCACTCGCTGACAGCAACGCCACAAAAATGCGGCAACAAAAACGCTGGTTTGTGGATGGATGTAGGTGACTGAATGTGAAGAAAGTTGATGAAACGTGTCATGATGAAACTATAGTGACAAATTCTGTGTGACTTGGAGTTGATGGAATTTCAAATGATTTTGATGGATTCTGATGGATTTCTTTGGGACATGGAGTTGATGGAATTTTGAATGATTCTGATGGATACTTCTTGGTTGTTCAACCATTTGTTTTGATGGTTTGATTCGGTTTTGCAAAGCGAAACTGCTTTCGGTTTGTTGCAGGAAACTTAACAACCTTTCCTTCGATTTAGACCATTCGTTTGGAACTTGCTCGTCAACCCCCCACACAAAAATAACAGCACCTCAAGTAAAATCCTCCCCAACAATAAGGTACAACAAACATCAACATGAAGAAACCAGCCTTTTGAGTTTTTTTTTGGGTGGTCACGATGATTTTGTTTGGTAATTGCCTACCTTTTCTTCGGTGCCAACTGACCGTGTTTTTCCAGGTACGCTCCTTGGGATCTGGGTCCTGTGGAGAGGTGTGAAGACTCAGATTTTCGTGGCGGGTCCAAAGTTGTAGAGATGGTGAGGCGATATGTTAAGATACCCATACCATACCTATGGTGGTGGTTTCAAACAGATTTTATTTTTGACCCATACTTGGGGAAGATTCCCCATTTATTTTGACTAATATTTTTCAAATGGGTTGAAACCACCAACTAGCTTGTATGGTATAATTACCTACATGAAAACCATAGAAATCTACAATTCATGTAGGTAAATATTCCAGTCCCATGGAGCGTTTGGGGCACATTCAATCTTTGAAGGCAGCACTACCCTCCCTAAAACTCACATAGCCCCTGAAAAAAGGTCATCCCAAAAGAAAGCTCATATTCCAACCACCGTTTTTCAGGGGCTACGGTAAACTTCAAGCCAATGTTAGCACTGATCCCGTTTTGTTTTTGTCAAGGTCTCTTTGGTCCGGCGTTGCCGCGATGGAAGGCCACCAAAGAAGATGGCGGTTGAGGGGTGGATCAACACGTGTTGATGGACACCTCAACAATAAACTCATGAGATAAGCCTCCCTCCAAGACAACAGAGCACCTTTAAGGGGAAAGTTTGGAAGATGATGGACACCTTTTTCGGGTGTCCTGATTCTACGTCAGACAAAGGAAGTGGAACAAAAATGGAATGATTTGTTTGCTGAAGGGCTTGGAAACAGAAGGGTAAGTGGTGTACCTCTATTTATTTGCTTTGGTTGGAAAAGATGGCACAACTCTCACCTTTTCTGGTCTCTAAACTCACCTTTTCTGGAGTTGTCCAAAGTTCGCTCCTTGACCCCAATGATCAATCAAGGTACCAACCTTTGTTGACCCGTTTCGTCGTTGTGAACAGGTGCTTCGCTTTAAAGGAAGTACCTATTGGCTACTTGGGCGCCGTGTTGCTGGCATGGAGAGTCATGGACCATGACATCAGTCGAAGGTTTAACCACCCCTAGGAGTGGTGAAGTGGAATCAACAACTCGCCACAAAAATTGGCAGGCATTGAACAGAATCGTCTGATTGAACATGAGCTGTCTTTCACTGCAAGACCTTGAGTTTTTTGCGACGAATTTGTTTTGAATTCATGAAACTGTCATTCTGACTTGTCCCAAAAGTTGTACACCCCTGAAAATTAGCATGGAACCTAAAAATCATCCAATCGAAAAGGAAAATCATTTTCCACCTCCATGACTTTGGGTTCAACATGCTAATGTTTCAGGGTGCATCCCTGAACTCCAACCCATTTCACTGGACATGTTTCTTTTTCTGCTCCGCCAGGCTGAACAACGCCGTGTCTTGGAAGAGTTGCGCTTGCACAAGGTGGGCTGCTCGGTGGATGTGCACTAAATATAGATGGATATATGCCTTTATGCAATACTGTGTATATGATATGAAATGATATACGTATACGGTATATATATATATACATTGTATATGTATGTGATATGTTTCTGTTACCTTTTCTCATTTCAGATTCATTCACACAGGTGCATACATGATATTGAATTCAAAGTAATGTGGTGTGGTCACAACCTCCTTTGAAAACTAAAGATATTTAAAAAAAACTTACATACGTTTGCGGAGACTCATCACACAGAATTTTGTACATGTAAGTTTGTTGTGGGCAAATGGAGTTGAGATGGTCGCCATGATGGTCCCCTTATCGAGGCTTAATGTGATTTCGATTTGACTCTTATTGTTTCTCACAGTCCAATCCTCGAATCCTGTACCTGTTTGAGGTAGATAATTCATCCCATGAACCCCAGGTCTCTTGAATATGGAAACATACTCTGGAATTCAACCTTTTTGTCGCTAAATTGTCAAGGTATTTCAAGGTAGTCATGAGATCTTCACCCTCCTTCTTCCATTGCTCGTTGTGTGAGCACTCGTTGTGGAGCATCCGCACCCGTAGGTGCTGATTCCATCTATGACAAATCTCTTGATGTTTGATACGTATGATCTTGATGGAGAACATACGGCAGTCAATTTGATATGAATATCGCACGACGTTGAATTTCTCTTAGTGCTTCAAGATGTTTGCATCCGATCAATCTCTGTTTCTGGTTCCCTTTTTCTTGGTGGGATCGGTGCTATACACCATTATACACCCAAATAGGTGTTTCCAAAAATAGGGGTACCCCAAAATGGATGGTGAAAATAATGGAAAACCCTATTAAAATGGATGATTTTGGGGGTAACCCACTATTTTTGGAAACATCCAAATGGGGGTATATACCACTTATATATTGCCAAGTACAGCACTTTGGAGTCGTTTCTTTGGGTCACTGGTGAGGCCTTTGATTGCCCCTGCGTGGTGCGGTACTTTACGTCTTGGATGCAGGAAATCCAGCCTGGAAATTTCGATGCCACTTGAAAAACCTGGTTGAAAATGAAGAGATTGAGATGGAGATAGGTTTTGGAGATGTTTGGAGATGTTTGTTTTGAGGTTCGATGTCAAGCTTTCGAGGTCTAACTTTTGCAGTTGTGTGTTGATTCATTTGATTGTCTTCGAGACGGAGTACAACCCAAAGTAGTTGCATATAATAAGAGTTTTTCAGATTAGACATGCGCTACTTACGTTGAATCATTAACACAATTTGTTTTAACCGACATACCATACATTTTATCTATGCAGTCTAAGCACCTATGAATCCAACATGTCGACAGTGCATGGTTCTCTTTTGACAATCCAAACTTCGAAACCAAAAACTGTGCCTTACTGGGTAAGCTGCATGTCTGGGAAGTCTGGGAAAACAAAGATTTCTAGATGGTGGTTTCAAAGATTGTTTATTTTCTACCCCTACTTGGGCGAAATGATCCAATTTGAGATGGGTTGGTGAAAAACCACCAACTAGAGATTTGGTGCAGGATGATACTGCTTGTTTGCTGCTGGAATATGTTGAGTGTGGGACCTCAGAAGATGTGATTTTTTTTAATGAAAAAAATCGACTCGAAGATGGGTTTTTGTGCTAGCAATTTGCATCCAAATCACATAGAAAAGAGCAAGCCGTTTTTTGAATAACCCCTACCTTAGGTTAATTACTTGGAGGTGGAGTTGGTATCCCAACTTTTTTGACTCTGAACAGAATTGGGGGGGGAAGACTTGACCTGTAGGAGCTGGTCATGGGAATCCTATAGGGTACCAAACAGGCGGCCCTTCTTCGGGCCCGGGATTTGAAACTAAGGAACGGATCGTTGGCAGCTGAAGTTCAAAGGTGGGGATCGATGGATGGTAGGTGTTTGTTGCGATAGGAGGTAAGTTAAAGATATACACTCGAGGTGGTGGTTTCAAATATCATTTATTTTCATCCCTAGTTGGGGAAATCATCCAATTTGACGAGCATATTTTTACCGCCACTGGCAGTTCGCCCCTGGAAATAGGCCGGACCCTAAAGGAGCGTATTCCAACCATGTGCTATGTTAGTTTCAGGGAGGGTATAACCCCGAAGTTGAACAGCAAGTTTACGAAAAATGATGGTTCAAGGGGAAACTATTGATGTTCCTTTTTTCTTTTTTTGAAGGGGAACAGGCGTATGTTCAGGGGGTGCGTTTTTTGCTGTTAAGGGGTCCGAATCTGAAGGGTTGGTAGGGTTTGGTGGGATCTCAAGCATCAATCTTCACCCGATATACAGATACAGTAAGCCCCGAAAGATTCCTGAGTTCTAGCATGTTGAATTTTTTTTCCCCCAAGAAAACCCGCAGGCGTTTTTTTCACCTTTTTGACGTTCACAGGTGTCGTCGGGAAGAACGACAAATCTCTGATGCGTGCATCATCGACTGGGCCAGCCAGTGACTCATGGCATGTGTTTTTTTTTGGGGAAAGGGTCACAAAAAAGGGGTGAAATTTCCAAAGTTCCATTTATATAAGTTTCTGTGGATGGTTGAAGATGGTCATTGGTCGGATGGTCATAAATCATCATAAATCCATATAAATCCAACAAGGGTTTATCTAGTTTTTTGCCTAGATTCTAAAGATTCCCGTCATTTTTGCAGGTGGGATGACCATACCCCAAAGGAGTTGATTGACCCTCAATATGACCTCAGACCAAGCAGATCCAAATGATAGGTGACCTCGAGAACTGGAAGTTTTTGTAGCTACTTCCAATGTCCTGAAATGTTGCAACTCCTATTGGTGCAATTTTTATGATGGAACCCTTGGAATGACACATCCTCCAAAAATAACTGGATATGTTGTTTTTGTATGGGTTTTATGGATGTTTTGTTGCTTGAACATCTACCAAAAAAAAAAACATTGGCACCTCAATTCTCCACGAAGGATTGGGTTCAGAATTCGACAGATTTCCAACATGTGACCCTTGCAAGACCCCCAAGTTTCTATTCGCGAAAGATTCTGAGTTTGACTCACCGTCAAAAAGCTGCCTGAATCATGTACAGGAGCTAAAACATCACTTTGGATGAGGATGATTACATGCAGTTTTTTGTTCCTGCCACTTTGTGCTTGAAGCACCCAGAACTGCAAAACACAGAAACAAAATCATCCAGGCATTCAAAAAAGATATCAAGTCATAAGTCTAACTGTTTGTGCTGTTTTTCTTTGCCCTTTTGGGTCTGTTTTTGGGTGGAAAAAGAAACCTGGGATCTTGAGTCAAAAATCCTTGGCGCCAGGATTCTTCTTGGGCTGTTGTACCTTCACCGCAAGGAGGCGAATCGTTTCGGGCATCGTTTCGGGAAGCTTGAAAAAGGTCCCCGAAAAGCTGAGTTTTTTGTGTTATAGGAAACTAGCATGGTGGTTTCAAGCATTTTTATTTTTACCCCGAACCCTGGGGAAGATGATCCAATTTGACTTGAGCATGTTTTTTTGAGATGGGTTGGTGGTTCAACCACCAACTAGGAAATAGTAAATCCTTTCTTCAATCTGCAAGTTGAAGTAGACCAAAAGTCAAAACAAAAAGGTGGGTTCGTATGGAAAGTTCAATACAATGAGTCAAATGCTGTAGTATTCTTGTAGTTCACCCAGGTTCCATTGATTTGGGATGATGTAAGTATGTGATTTTTGGATGTTTTACGGATTAAAGACTACCCAAGATTGCATCACTCTTGAGCAGGTTTGAAGTGGTTCCTTTGGCCACATAATGTTAAGATCCCCTTGACCATTTTCTGTACAAAATAGGCGAGCTTGAGCTCTAAAAAATGGGGAGGCCATGATACACATGAAATAAACAAGGGGATATGTTAAGTTGCTTCGGACATTTGGAATTCGCGCTTGGCAAAATTGAAAAGATGCCGTACTGTGACATGCTGTGCAACGGCCAAGGTGGTTGTCTTGGCCACTTTGAAAAGCCAAGTGGCCAAATCTATGTGCATATCTCTGTCAATTTCTGTCTACATTTACAAACATGTTTGTATATACAGTACATATCATGGCCCTCCCAACTAACCCCATCAAAACTACCCCCCAACAGAAACAATGGTTTAATAAGGCCTTGTTGAGGGACAATGGTGGCTAATAACCGCTTAGTTTTGATGGGGGTAGTTCGGAGGGCCTTGAACATATACTATGTATATATATATATAGATATTGACTGAATTCTATCAAGGTCACACAACATCACACCAATCGAAGCGCATCCCCATAAGAATCAAGGCATAATTTATTGAAAGATGTATGCAGACATCCTAGGTGCATATTTGTAGATACACATACGCACAGAGTCTATGTGCGCTGATGTAGTTCTGTGAGGTGTCCCCTGTCTATCCACTGATGTGAACTAATACTTGTATATATTTGTGTTCCTGTACTTACAGACTCGTAGTATACGGATTTATTTGACTTACGCCTCACTTGCTGACAAACCAATATATGGTATATTTACCTACATGATTGGTTGATTTTTATGGAAAAATAGTAGGTAAATATTTCAGTCCCATGGATCCGTCATGGGAAAGCTATCTTATGTTTGTTTGGAACACCTACTCCCTGGAAGTTTAACGGTTCGCCCCCTGAAAATAGACAATTCCCAAAACAAAAAAATAGTTTCCCAACCACCATTTTTCAGGGGGCCCAAACTCTTTGTAGAACCTGGGGGGGGTGGTATCCATTTCCCAAACAACCACCTGCGATGGTTTATTACCTGTGTTAAACAATGGAATTTCAACTACCAACCTCAACTGGTGCGTTTACCGGATTTCTTCACCATGAACATTATATCTTATGTTTGTTTTGAACACCTACTCCCCTGGACGTTTAACGGTTCGCCCCCTGAAAATAGACGCTTTCCCAAAACAAACAAAAACATACTTTCCCAACCTGCCACCATTTTTGCAGGGGGCCCAAACTCGCTTTTTTAAAACCCTGGGGGGGAAATGTGTCCCCTGATGATTTCCCGAAAATCATGCGTTTGGACTACGTCCATTTTTTCCCTTCCGTTACCAGGTGGTACATCGAGATTTGAAGACAGAGAATTTGTTAGGCAGGGCAGTGGGCAGTGCAGTTTCTGTCGGTTGGAAACGATGGAAAAAAAATCCGAAGCTTTTGGATCTCTGGTTTTTAGGATGGGGATTTAAAGAAAACATATTGATGGGATTGTTGTATATATATATATATATGATATATCATATGCTAATAGATACAAATTTATACTGCCTTGTTTAGTACAGTTGGTTTTGTTTGATAGTGATTTAAGAATGAACTCAGTATGTGAAATCCTTTTGCACTCAACTAGCCGTGGGTTTCGTGAGAGTTTTTTGTTTTTTTCGTTCTTCACTTCGTGTGCATGGAAGGAAATGAGGCAGGTCCACTTGTAGCAGGAGCACACACAAATTGACAAGTTGGATTTGAAGTTGACTCATGTCAATTTTTCGTATGTTGCTCTGTGCAGTATTGGCACTCGAGTACTTAGTTGTGTATATGATATGTATTGATAATGTGTTTTCATAGCTGTACCAAGGGTAGTTGACTGCAACAGTTGGCATGTCAAGACTCTCTGGAAGTTTAACATAGCGGCTGAAGAAAAGTTAACGGGACCCAAAAGGACAACTAGTCTTCCAAGCATCAGTTTTCAAGGGTTTATGATTTATGTTAAACTTCGGGGGTGTGTACATATTTACGGGACAATGGTGATTAATAATTTGTTGATAAGGCCTTATTTGTTGGGGGGTGGCATTGCAGGGGTACCCTTGAATTCTAATGATTGTTGTAGATTGTTATAGATTGTTAATATCATCAGATTGTTATATAGCTTGCTATATCCGCGACCATATTGTACACATTGCAAAAGATTTTGATTGGGTATAGATTTCCCTGAGAGCTTTCCTCTCAAGCAGAATGAAATGGCAGCAGTAAATTGATCTTCGAAAGTGAATGGGTTCCATAGACAACCATCAAAGTCCGGCAAATTGTTGTCATTTTGACCTACCCTTCAGGCAACAATCACATATCCCACCAAACGGGAAAAGGAAAATCATCGACTCAAAAGTGTCGGCTAGTTAAGGGATGCTGTTGATGGAAGAAATCCCAAACAACCACCTGGGATGCATAAATCCTTGTAAATAATGGTAGATTTCAACTACCAACCTCAACTGGTGCGTTTGCCGGATTTCTGAACCATCAACCTTGTATGTGATCGTTCCCTGGAGGAAACCTCTGACTCTAAAAATGGCGGTTTCACCATCCTACCAGGTCCAAACCCCTACCCTCCAAACGCCTTCCAGGGCCATCCTTGGACGGCTGTGTGAAGATTGCCGATTTTGGCATCTCCAAACGCTTGGGTGGTGCAGCTTTGGCCAGGTGGAGTCCCATGGATTTGGGGATTCTTGGGCATCGCTCCCTCAAGTTGAAAATGGCGCCAGTTGGGATGGAATGACTACTCCCCCGAAAAAAAACATGGAACCTGAAAATGGACCTCTGGAAAAGGAGATTCCTTTTGGAAACCATCCTTTTCAGGTTCCATGTTAGTTTTCTGGGGTGTAATCATATGAAATATGTGTATTTACTGTTGAATGTATGTATCCTGTAGGCATATATGATGTACAAGTTACAGCGTGTGGCTGCGTAAAGAGTGTGGATTGAAATGGACATGGGTGATGATTCGTCTATTCCGCCACGGAATCGAGATTGGCCTGGGTTTGCCGCCGCGTTTTGAGGTTTTGCCACGGCTTTGTTTTTTTGGGGGGGGAGTTCTACTCCGCATTTTCCGAAGCCACATTGAACCAGGTTATCAGCTTTGGATTTGCAATTTTCCGTAGCAAGTGGAAAAAAACAACTTGAACACATCATTGACACATTGATATAAACAAAAAAAGCAGTGGCACAACAATCATCGAATCATATTTGGGCCCGTGGGCCCCCTAGGGCCCTAAATGGAGTACGTATAACCCGTATGGGGCCCCTATTTTCATGGCCGAAAATACTCAACGCTCGCATCTCCGGAGGTCGTTGGTGGGAACTTTAGAGGTTATGGCACCTGAACGGGTACAAGCTTTACACGAAGGTGGGTTGTTGTTGTTGTTGTTGTTGTTGTTGTTGTTGTTGTTGTTGTTGTCGTTGTTGTCGTTGTTGTCGTCGTTGTTGTCGTCGTCGTCGTCGTTGTTGTTGTTGTTGTTGTTGTTGTTGTTGTTGTTTTCTAGTGCATTTTTTTAAAGGAAGGTTGTATGTGTTTTTTTGAAAATATAGGTGTAAACTATGATTTGATGATGGTCATTATGAGGAAGTGTTGATGATTGATGATTTATTTGATGATATTTGATGACAATTGATGATGCATGTTTCTTCACGCGTTTGAGGTATTGAAAATGGTGAACGGTAGTGTGTATTGTTTGAGAAGGGGGTGTGGGAGTACCAAACACTTGGTAGAGTCTGAAGCCATCCATACACCCCTTATGAGTTGCTTGAGTATAAACTCCTACAATTCTTTGATGCCTTCTTTGCCTTGGTTCATCATAAATCGTTTCAAGTTTCAAAAGAACTTTTTTTGGAGTGTGGAAAATAGATTGTCAAGGAGTCAACTCACGCTTTTTTTGGCCAAGACTTGTGAAATCCAGAAATTATACTGAATCTCATAGGGATTTCCATTGCACCTGATGCTCTTCCAATGCGTTCAAGGGAGGATACTGATTCTGTTTTTTAGGTATTTGCCGCTGGCACACAAAAGTCCGCCCAAAAAACTATCATATCCTGGTGCCAAAAATCAGAAAGATAACAGAATCCTAGGTGGTGGCAACTCAAAGATTTTTTGTATTTTCACCCCCTAACCCTGGGGAAAGATGAACCCATTTTGACTACCCTCCAGGGAATTAACATATCCCCCTGACAAGGCATATTTGAAGATGATTATCCTCTTCCCAAGGTGGGATATGTTAGTTCCCTAGGGGGTAATATTTTTCAAATGGGTTGAAACCACCAACAAGAGAATCCTTTCAACGGTTTTCATGTCTTTGAAGCTCCCAAGTTAGAGGCCGAGGCCTTTGGAGCTACCTGCTGATGGAAGAATCGAAATCCCAAACAACCACCGTTTGGATGTATAAATCTTTTGGTAAAATAATGGGATAACCTACCAACCTCTAACTGGTGCAGGATTTCTTCCATCAACTGTATGTCTTTAATGGTTTTGTTTAGTGTTCAGTGTCTGTTCCACTGGTACCTCTCTGACAAGAATCCCTTTCTTGTTTGCGGATTTGGATCCAGATACAAACGAAAGGGTTGCCACATCGTTTTTGGTTGATACTGATACTCCAAAAATGAACAGCTGGCTGGCCCTTCAAAAAAGATGCTGTTAGGGCCCTTCATAGAGAAACGTTCTCTTCCACCATTTTCAGAATTTTGGTAACCCTTAGCTTCTATGGATTTCTCTACAGCTTCGAGCAGTCCAGGCGTGGGAGCTTCTCCTAGTGAATATGGACCGGAGAGTGATCTTTGGTGCGCTTTTGACGGTCGTTGATGGACAGGGACTGGAGCAACAAAGGAAGTTAAACACCAGAACGGTTGGTGGGTAGAAATCAGTGGTTGCGGTTGTGGTTGCGGTTGCGGTTGCGGTTGCGGTTGCGGTTGCGGTTGCGGTTGGTGTTGTTGTTGTTGTTGTTGTTGTTGTTGTTGTTGTTGTTGTTGCTGTTGTGGTTGTGGTTGTGGTTGTGGTTGTGGTTGTGGTTGTGGTTGTGGTTGTGGTTGTGGTTGTTGTTGTCGTTGTTGTTGTCGTTGTTGTTGTTGTTGTTGTTGTTGTTGCTGCTGTTTTCGCACAGATCCCGCGTTGATGTTTTTGCAGGTTTTATTTTTGAGACTTGGGAGGGTGAACATCAGTAGTTGTGAGAAGAATTGTAGCATCAAGATGTTCCTGAGATTGAGATGTTCAAATTTCCCTGGTTCTAGCGCCTGAGTTACAACAGTGAGACGGTATCTTTTTGTTGCTCCCTCTCATCTATCAGATGTCAAACCATGAAGAAATGAATACCCTCCAGGGAATGGATACATATCCCACCAAACGGGAAGTTCGGAAAATCATTTTTTCAAAATGCCTTGTTTTTTGGGGGATATGTTAAACGTTCCCTGGAGGGTATTTTTGCCTTGTTTTTTGCTGGTGGTGTCAGATTGGTCATAGACACTGAGCAGTTTTTTTTTTCTGCCCCCAGGTCTTTAGGTGTGGTCCTCTATGAATTGGCTGTGCTACGCGCTCCCTTTTCCGAGGCCCGGATGATGTTCCAGGAAATGGCGGATGATTTTTTTAAACTTTAAGCGGAAATCCACCCTGGAAAACCTAGTGTACCATTTTTACTAGGTAGCTGTGGCTGGTTTGATGAAAATGAACAGCAACTTGGTTTCCGGGAAATCTAAATATAGACCTAGCTTTTTCGAAACCCAAGCAAAAACTCCACGGGGCCCCCCAAAGAACGTAATTTTCCTGGCTTAAATGCCACAAGGAAAATTCAGATGATTATAGGAAATTCCGAGGAAAGATCAGAGAATATGTCGACGAGTCGAAAAAAAAGGTCATTGTAAATGATTTGCTTGTTAAAAAAAAGGGGGGTTCAGCCCACAGACATTACATTTCCTCAAAATCAAGTCAGTTTTTGTATTGCTTCTTGAATATTGAGCCCATGTGATTTTCTCAAGCGGGCCAGCAAATCACTGGGAAGCTTACAGATTTCCCATAGATGTCCCCACCAAAAAATCGCCGATAAAAAACCCTCTGAAAACCTCCGCCGTGTTGCCTGGCCCAAAAGGATCGACCAGACCTCAGTGCTCAGGCGATTTTTTTACGGAATCCGTGGAGGGGGTTGGTTGGTTGGGCGAGGTTTTGAGGATATTTACCCCATGACGGATCCATGGGATGATTGGTAGATTTTTACCTAATATGAAAACCATAGAAAACCAAACCAAAATGTGTAGGTAAAAATATACCATACTACATGGATCCATGGATCCTAGAGGTTATGAATATTATAGAGACTAACAGAAACTGGAGTAACTGGAGGCAAGGGATCCCTTGCCCCCTATCCACCCTCCAAACCCTTGGTTGACACCAAAACTGGAAGGGTTACAATAACGGAATTCCCGTAGGACCATCCCCTCCAAAGTAGCATGACTCCGTGACGCAACTTCTTTTAACCCACCCGAAAGAAATTCAAGAAAACAGTAAACTATAGATTGAAAGGTGGAAGATGTTTGGTTCAGATGTGGTTGTTTTGGTGCCTTTCCAAAGGTGTGATGTTTCAAGTTCTATGTGGTTTACTGTCAGAATGCAAGGAGATGGAATGCTCCCAACCACCAGCCAGTGAACACAAGGATTCTCACGGGTCTTTCTTAGAGGATCCTCCATGAACGTTTGTTCTACTTTAGATTTCGATACTGGGCTACACATGCCACTACCAGATTTGGCATCTTCCACAAATACGGGATGAAGACCAGAATAGTACTGGTTGAAACAATGAATCATATTCAAATCATCCCTTGCAAAAAGGAACAAAGAGGAACCTCATCTACTGAACCTTATACTGTATCTCTTCAACGTTTCATCTCACATTCACAGAGTGTACTAGTTATGACCCACCTACCAACAAACAACCAGTCCCTCCCCTTGTCGTTTCGATGGCATTCTCCTGGGAATATGAAAGGTGTTCCTTCTCTCCCTTGGTGGTGTTTTTGGACTCAACAATGACCTTGTTGACCCCCAATTTTGTTTTCGGGAAACGTGACCCCGGGGCTATGTTTTGGGGGAAATCTAGGTGAAGGTGAAATATGGATTTCCATTTTGACCAGATGAGGTTATGTTCATTGACCCCCTCAATGAGTGCCAAAAGGATGAACCCTACAGGTGCCTTACGTAAGCAACCCCTTAGGGTTCAAACTCCATCCCGGGATGGAGGGTGGTGGTACATTTGATTTTTCCTTAATTATGTTCACCTATTTTTTAAGAAAGAATCATCGTTACATGGAGGATCATCCTAGTAAGTGGTTGGTTAATAACCATGGTTAATAAGTCCCCTAAGTAGGTTGTTCCCCTTCCAAATGGCCTAAATGGCTTATAATTGGGGTGTAACTATTTACTAACTGGGATGATCCTCCAATCCAAGAAATCTCCAACAGGACCCAGGGGTTACGGACTCCGACCAAAAACCTGAGTATCTAATAGCTCGATGGCTCGCAACTTCCGAACGAACGGGGTCCCTTGGGATTGCGGTCCCTACCTCAAAACTTTGATGCATCCAAAAAAAACACACGGCCTTCCCATCATCAGCCCCGGGGCCCCCGTTGGTTCTGCCCGGGGGGCTGGCCACAGGAGCGGCAGCAACGTTTGATCGATCGGATTCGGCATGAGAAGCCAACGCGTGGAGACCGAGCTGAGACCAATCGACCCCCAAGGCTGGCATTTTTAGTGCCTCGCAGCTTGGGTCCCTCCAAATTGATGAGGGATCCAAGACATGTTGCCAACAAATTGACTGGTTCCAGAAATTTTTCAAATAGATATCTAAAGATGGCTTTTTTTTTAAAGGAGTCGCCTTTTTGCCAAAGCATCATTTTGGGTATGCATGTTTGTTTTGGGATGTGATTTCTGTGGTGGGTTTCCAACACTTTTGTGTTGAAACCCAAAGAAAATGGAATCCAAATTGAGCATATATGTTTCAAATGGTTGAAACTAGAAACCACCAAGTAACTAGAAATTCATATCACATGTCCAAAGGAAATTTGGCTCAACAAAATCCACAGTTTGGCACCTGTGAAAAGATATTCGAAAAGCCCATTGAGAGCCTTTGAATGGATCGAGTAGAAGATTGACGGCTGGAACATGTCCTCATGGAGGTGGATGGTTCAGATCATGAATTCATTCCTTTCCAAATTGTGGTGGATTTGTAGGTGAGCTAACCAGCCGTTCATCTTCCAGGATGTTTATAATTTGGAGGTATCCCTCCTTTTCACGAAACGGATTTTTTTAGGCGGTCTGGAACTTGCTTCCAAGGCCCTTACCATTCTCGCGTGCTGCAGTGTTGCACAAGGCCAAGGTAATGGGAGATGTATGTACCTTGTGGTATTTCTGTCCCTATGTTTTTTTTTGCCAGAGAAAGATGTTCCACTTTTGTTTTGAGAGTCTTGATGCAAGTCATTGGGAAGAAAATGTCCCCCAAAAAAATACCGCAGGTGCGGGTGGCAGATGTTTCTTAGTTGGGAGGTTTCCGTACAGTTGGGCGGAAAGGCGTCAGGTGTGATTTGATGTAACTCACTTGCAATGTCTCGTCCATTCTTTTTGGCAACCAGTTGGGTAATTTTTGTGAGTGATTGAGCCACACTACTAAGAAATTTCAGAAACTTATGGTAGATGTATACATGGTTACCAACCCGCTTGTACATGTGGTATACCGTAAATATACCGTATATTCCGTTTTATCCCGTGGTTGCTAACCATTTGCATCCGGTTCCTGAGACATCCCAGTCTGCCGTCGACAAACAGACCAGGTGGTTATTGGCGGACTCTTGCAGAAGCAGTTGGGGAACCCTTTTCTTCTGGGAGACATGTAACTTACGGAATGCCCACGTGAATTCATCATGATTTTTTCCACAGAGTGAAGTGTCGGGGGAAAAATTGTTGGACAAACATTTGGCAAATTAACAGGAATTTACCACTTTGGATGGTTCAAACATGTTTAACCCTATAAAACCATTGGATATTGATCAATCTCGAGTGCTGGAGGATTGTATTCATCAACATGTTTGGTTGTTGCATGACGCAAAGATGCCGTAAATATCTTCCTAGTACACCACCTTCGTTACTTGGTTGAGTAAATAGTCTCAGTAGTGGCCTTGTGTACACTGTGTTACCGCCTTTAGGGTCTTGCAATGTACCTGCTGAGAATTTCAATTGGCAGTTTTTTTTGTTTGAGGACGCTTATTCACAGCAAAAACAACGTAGATGGAGTAGCTTCTCTCACTGACAGTCTGGTAGGCAAAGAAAGCAAACACATCATAGCGAAATGATCCAAATTGACTTGCACATATTATGTTTCAAACGGGTTGGTTCAACCACCAAGTAGTTATGTTTAAGTCTTAAGCTCTTGTTTTATGTCTACATTAGGCCAGCAGCTCAACACTTGTACTTCAATGGGTTAGTATCCATCTCATACCATGTGATATTGATCCACTGACATTTACTTGGGGGATCTTCAGTGGTTATTAATGTTTAAAAAAAAACACCATGTGTTTAAAATGAGTGCATTATCAGACCTTACAACTTACACATTGTTTTTCGTAATAACATACCTGTTGATGGTTCAGAAATCCCAAACACGCACCTGGGATGGATAAAACGGAACGTAGATTTCATGGGAATTTCAATGGAATTTCAACTAGCAACCTCAACAGGTGCGTTTACCGGATTTCGAACGAACAATCAACAGGTATCATCTGGATGTTTCCAAAAATTAGGGGTACCCCCAAAATGGATGGTGAAAAAAATGGTTTAAACCCTCTTATTTAAATGGATGATTTGGGGGGTTTTAACCCACTATTTTCGGAAACAGTATCATCTCTTGCCCATTTGTTGGATGTGATTGCCATCCCTTGGATGAATCCTGCAAGCTTCAGATGTTTCCATGCGTAATAAGGCCCTCGCAACGTCCCAGCGCGGCTGACCTTTGTAGGGATCCGGACCTAGGCGCGTTTTGGAAAAAAACGGAGGTGATGTGGTGGTGATGGAAATGGACAAGTTACAACCCATACCATCCATGTATGGTATATTTACCTACATTTAGTTGATTTTTATGGTAAACTAGTAGGTAAATATACCAGTCCCATGGATCCAATGGGATAATCAGGTTTCCATGTTTTTTTTGTTTGGAAGTGTCATATTTTTTCGAATTTCTTTTGGTGGGTTGAAGGCTGGTGTTGATGTTGGAATGGAATATCCTGACTTTATTATTGAAATTGTAGGGTGAGTTTATCTTTAAGAGTGCAAAAAAATCTCCCAGTTTGTGACGTTTGTTTTTTTGACGCGTTGACCTCGGCAAAGAATTTGTAGGAGAGTGCAATGATCTTCAAGATTGGAGATGGGATTTGAACTGATCATGCCTCTATTCATATCTACCCATATGGTTTATGGAAAACTATGGAGTTTGCAAACTGGTGCTTTCATGTTCATGAGCAACTGGTCGGTGGATGAGCACTAGTCAGATAACATCAGTTACTATACAGTATAGCAACAAATGTTAAGTTCATTTGTATTTCTGTTGAGGAATTGAAGATTGGATGTTTACATTAATATTTGGAGTAATTAATACCCGTAGTGGTTAAGAATTGACACCACCCGCAGTTGTTTGCAAATCTCTCTGTGCTTCAATATGGCTTATCACCACTTTTTTGCATCCCCTTCAATGTTTTTCTATATATTGGATTCCTTTGCCATGCTGTTGCATGCGCAACAACCTGGTATCCGTATCTTCCCCATGTGGTTGCTGCAGGGCGTTCCATTCAGCACTTCCTTCAGAAACAGCGGCTCTTAGACCATCCATCCATCTTAGAGGTGGGTGGATACTGGAAGGGTTGATTGATCGAGTAGAAGATGACGATTGTGGTGCGTTTTTTGGGGGGTCATTGATGATGATGATGATGATGATGATGATGATGATGATGATGATGATGATGGTGGTGATGATGATGATGACGATGGTGGTGATGATGATGATGATGACGATGACGATGACGATGATGATGATGATGATGATGATG
>DF239019.1:339834-460091 GCA_000507305.1 Breviolum minutum Mf 1.05b.01
GATGATGATGATGATGATGATGATGACGATGACGATGATTATGATGATGATGATGATGATGGTGGTGATGATGATGATGGTGTGATGATGATGATGATGGTGATGATGGTGATGATGATGATGATGATGATGATGATGATGATGGCATGCGCATGCTTTTGTTTGAATCTATACTGATGGCTTTTGGAGACTCCGCACTCTTCTGCACACGATGTCTCCAGCCCTTTCTCAGCTCCCGTGAATTGACGTGAATTTTATGTCTAAGAATGATTCGTATCACCTGCGTCATAAAGCTGTTGTTGAGTATTTGTTGGATAAATGTGTGTGTCCTGCATCACTTTGTACAACATTGTGATATATGGACAAGTGCTTTGATTGATATGGATAAAGATGTTTTTATATTGTCATGAAATGTGCTTCAACCAAACATTTACAGGCTTTTCCGATTGACAATGAAACATTTCCGCATGGGCATGTAGTGGAAGCATTGAATCATACCAGATGGATCATTTTCCCCGACGTAAGAATTCATCACCCGCACTTGTAACACCATCGCGCTTCCCATTGACCCTGAATTAACAGCGCGAATCAAATTTCTTGAGCGTCTTCCAAATGACCCAAACATGAACGAAACAAGCGCTGAAATTGGACCATGGGGGGGAAAAGGAAGTTGATTTTCCAATCGGAAAGGTTCAGGTTATATTGATGGAATCCATTGAAATGTTCAAGGAATGTAGGACCAAAATCTATTGTAGCAACCTCTTGTCACATCCATTAGGTCACATTGAACTGTTGCTACTATTATCTACTATTCACATGGCTGTAAATAACTCTTCTATTGAAGTGACTGACAGGGTCCAGATCAATCAAACATTTTGCTTTGAGCTAGTGCTAGTTGCTCCAAACTATGTGATCTGACGCCACTTGTGACACTGTAAGCGCTTTTTGGTTTGGTGGTACAACCCAGTCTATACAGACCCTGCAACCCGCCTTTTTTGTCGCCCAATCTGTTGCAGATCCTAGATGTGTTGCCGAATATCGACACTTGGAGCAAACCGCCGATTTGCGAAACTGCCATTGATGGCAAGGTAATGTTGGATTGATGAGGTTACTAAAATGGTGCCATCGTTGTTCGTTTCAAATGAACTGAACTAGCGGCAACTAGCTGTTTCATGATTGCAATACTTGGGAAGATGCTCCCAGTTGACTGAGATTGAAAGAAATTGTTTTCCGATGCACTGAAATCGCAACAGATTGCTTTTTCAAAGCAAGACCATTCTATTCAATCTTGAAGTTTGTGTGTGAAAGACAAAGGCTTCTTAGACTGTATGGGTCTGACATTTCTGGGCAGTCAAATTCAAACAACTTCTATGCACATTTATCAGTTATATATGAATTTACAACTGAATTGAACTTTCAAAAGATATCCATGATGATGATGATGATGATGATGATGATGATGATGACGATGATGACGATGATGATGATGATGTTGTTGTTGTTGATGATGATGATGCTCTCAGATACCTGGACCTTCAACAAATTGGGACCCAAACATGGCTTTCCCACAGCTGTTGACCCAAACTCTAAGGATCCCGAAGGAAGTTTCATTGGTCCGGAAGCCTGGCAAATGGCCTCCAGGAAGCTACCCATAGGATCCATAGTATCCATGGGACGATTGTATATTTACCTGCATGAAAACCATAAAAATCAACCATTCATGTAAGGTAAATATACCATACTTGGATCCTATGGAGTATATCTACTGATCATATCTGATCATATCTTTTTGGGGCTCCTTCCTCCCCAAAAGAAAGAAATCCGAAAGGTACATTTCAGGATGTTATCCGCCCTTGAATTTCCTATTTGTTTTTTTCATCCCAACCCAACTCCCCCCATTGATTTACCCCTTTCCCCCATTGATTTACCCCTTTTCCCACGGTGTTCCATCCATCCTCAATGTTCCTTTCCCCCCGAGTTGGGAAACGTCCCAAGTCCTTGGCGTTTTTTTTGGCGTTTGAGACGTCGGGTGTGTTGAGGTTCGGATCTGGACGTGGTGACCTTGCGAAGCCATCGGAGTTCCTTGAATGGATCGTTAGATGGTCCCTTCTTGGATGGGTCTGGGACTCTCAGCGGTGGGAATCCGGCGGAGCTACCAGGGCCGGAATCCGGGCGGGTGGGGTGGGTGGCCGGTGAGGTGTGGCGAAAAATATAGCCCTCCCAATGATTCATGATAAAAGTAAGCAGCAAAATTAGTTTGCACCACCAAAATTATGGATGGCTTGGGAAGAGGATTGATTGATTCATATTGTTTCTGTTCTTTTTGGGGATGGATGGATACCTTCCTGGCAGGTGGCGTTTCGCTGTTAGGGTAGGTGGTGATGTTCCAAAGATTTTGTTGTTCGGAGAAGCTTGGCGAGGTGATCCCATTTGACTCTACCCTCATAGCACCTGCAAAATGGGCCGGGCCCCAAAAGGAAAGGATCTGTCCAACCACATTGGAATCTTTAGGGGCGAACTGTTAGTGTTCAGGGAGGGTAAGAATCATCCCTTCTTATCAAAAGATATTTCACTCCCCAAACCTACCACATCGCCCCCAATAAAAGGTGGCAAAGGGAGATATATATATATATATATATGTACTTTCCTTTCCCTTCCGTGGGATCCCTCCCTAATAAAACAGGGTGCTAAGTCCTATGTCATGCATGTTTTTTTTTACAGCCAGTTTGGGAGGGATATGGAGGGAAATACCTCCAATGGTGGTCGTCATACCTCCAATGTAATTCAAATAGTATGCTTTTTGTTCCAAGTAGACACCAACTGCTTACATGATAATACTGGTTGGCTAAAAGGGATCCTTCTAACAGCTGAGTATACACCCTATAACAAGTAGTATAATTTCGTAGATGACCCAAACAACCACGGGTGATGCACTACTCACTTGGAAAGGGTTTATTTTTGCTATTTGAGATTACTATGGATGACCATCCAAGTAGGTGGCAATGAAGGGAGATCATTTCATGTCATGTCCATACATACCATAGAAAACGGGACTCTTTAAGTTGCTTCACCCAACCTCTAAACTCACAACTTTAAGCTGTAGGGATTTTTGGGGCGAATATGACATGACTCCCATTTAGTCAGATGGAACTTGGAGTTTCAAGGATTCAAATCATTGATACTGTCGATGGACAAAATCCGACAAAAGCCAGTTGAGGTCGGCCGTTGAAATCCCATTATTTACAGGGGTTTATGCCCATCCAAACGGTGGTTTTCTCGCCGGATTTCTGAAGCATCAACAGTATTTTCGTGTATTTTCCTTCAAATCCCCACGTGCATTAGCATTAAGTTCACCCGACTCGTTGGGAGGACGCCAGAAGTTGACGGAGATTAAAAACTGTGAGGATTGGAAGGAATCTAAGCTAAGAACGTAAGCAATGCCCGTTTGAAACAGTGGATGTTTTTCTTTCAAGATGATGGTTTCAATTTGGGATTTCCCAAGCTTTTTGTTGGGGGCTTTCAGTTGTGAAACTGAGTTTCCCTCTGGAAATTAGCGCATAAAAATGACCACGGTAGTGCTATTTCTTGGGTAATTCATGGTAGTTTTACGAGCCTAAAATGGTATGGTTTCAAAAAATTATCCTAACATCAGTTTGAACATATTACCCCCCTCCCGAGAAAGCCGCTTACCATTTTGTGGGTAACTATGTTATGCTACGCATATGACCCTGAAACTAAAGCCACAACATGTCGGACCCGTCCGCTGCAGGGCACGCTTGTCTGCTTCGGAACTGCGGAAGTTGCTTCCTGAGGCAAATCCCTTGGGATTGTTTTTGAGTGGCTGAAATCCACCAGATAGAAATAGATCCGGGTATCATGTAATTTCCCATATATATAAATGGGTATAATATGCATATGTATGTATGGTTGGTTGACAGATGTTGATAGACTTTGCGAAATAATTTTATCCAAATGGTTAGCCAAATTGGTCTGATGATTTCTGTAGATTGTCACTTATTTTGTTGTGTAGTTCAGAGGAAGTTGTTTTGTTTCTGAGGGGTTTGACGTTTATTTCAAAAGATCTATAGGTTAAACTGGTCTTCGTTTGGAAAAAAACACCACCTGAAACATACCAGAACTGGGCATTGCTTGATTCAGTAGCATCAGTCAAAGCTCTAATTAACACAATATGAACATGTCTAAATATATACAGACGGTGTATTCATACATCCACACGCAAACGATCGCGACCATATGAGCAGCCGCCTTTATTTGGAAAAGAAAGGAATAGCTTGTGGATGGAAACATGTTTTTTTCAAATCCACCTTGCCTATGGGAACGAGGTAGGGGGTAACTGAAAAACGAGGTACTAAGTAACAACATGTCAGTGATTTGGACTTTTGAGACGGTTGGTGCTGAAAAAAACGAGGTCTGAAACGAGGTCAAAACGAGGTCCAAAACCTCCACACACAGCTTCCTGGTGACCATCCCTTCAGCTAGTCCGTTTTTTATCATTTTTGAGATGGCGTTTCATTTTCTTCGCCAACGAGGTTTCTTGACATAAGGGTCATCTATCCCCATACATGTCTCGAGTATTGTATGTTTGTAGTGCTCCGTCATCCTCCACTTCTTCTTCGGACTCATCAGACAATTGAGAAAAAAGACAAGCACTGGAAAACGAGGTCACCATTTTTCCAAGAACATGCTTCAAGACTAAAAGTTAATTGAACGAGGTAGGGAGTAACTGAAACACATGCGGCCTTTCAAAATATGATTAATAAAAGCCGTCGCTCATATGCCACACTGTGCCCCAACTTCACTGAAAGGGATTTGTATGAGACGACGTACCAAGAGGAAAAAAGCTGGGGTTGATCCAAACAATCCATTTCCGATAATATGTGATTGCATTTGGCAAACGGCTTCAGATGGGCAATAAAAGACGCTGCATATCACAACGAACAGAACGCGCTCAAATCAAACTGTCAGGATTTGGCTGAAGTCTTTGAACCAGTGGAAGTCCGGAAGCTTTGTTGGAGGGGAAGTGTTTTCTCTTATAGGACCAATTGAAAGGGGTACATCTACATCTTGAAGATGTTCGAAGGGGCCGAAGGGGGTGGCTTAGTGACACCAAAAAAACCTTGATGGGTTTTTACATGAAAAAAAATGAGGTTTTGGATGAAGATTCTTGGGTTTTTTGGGATACTTACAGAACAACGTCAAGTTTTGGCGACTGAAAACAACTCCAGCCTCGTTTGGATGGAATCCAAGTTGCTGAATGTGCAGTTCTAAGTGGCTAAGCAGTTGACAATGGATAAATTGGGTAGATTGTTTTTTGTGAAAGGACCTCGTTCTAATCGGGTTTTGGTATATCTCAACTTGTGCAGGGTGTTGTCACTCAAGAGCATGTCTTTCGTCGGGTAGCTATGCCAAGATCTTAAATAGAAGAAGAAAAAGATACTGTAAGACTTTTTGCTATGTATTGTTTTCAACACTAGAAATTTATACATGTTTATTCTTAATTAGATGCTTTAAAGACGTTTCATTATATAATATCAGATCTTTCAATATATTTCAACGTCAGATGAAACCAGGGATGATGGCTCCCACCTCTGTAACAGCGGCCAAAAACCTAAAGATCCCGACCACGGCTCTTCAACTTCTCATGGTCACTATTTAGGGGTCAGGATTAGTCACGCTTGACATTGGGAGATTCCAAACCAAAATTGTTTGGTCAAATCTTTGCAAAGTTTTACTTAGGATCTTCCAATTGATTCGCGGATTCGAGAGTTTGGGCAGAATAGATACATTTTTGCAAACATATCACCTGAAAACAGTAAATCACTTGCCATCATTTTCGAAGGGACTATTCTCCACCTCTTTTCTAGCAGGTCGAACTGTTGTTTGTTTCATGATCGTCGCTTCGACCCATGAATTCTGACAAAATTGGTGACTGCAGATTGGATAGGTTTGGTGGGTTTGGGGATCGAGGAATCCTCTCTTTAAAATGATCCAATACTTACCCTCCCTGAAACACTTCACAGCTGAAACTGGATGGTTGGTTTCGACCATGGTTTCTTTTTGGGAGGCCAATTTTTTCAGGTGCGAATTATCAATCTTTCAGGGAATGTATAAGACGTTTCCAGGTTGATGAGATACCCAGATGTAACACCTCCACCCAGGCAACATTTTACCACCATTTCCAACGGGTGTTGCGAACCCTCCGACCTGCACCTTTTTCAGGTGAAAAACGCGGGTTCGCATGTAGGGAGCCACATTGGGGTTCACTGTAGGCAGCTTGAAGATCTGGAAGATCAAGGTAGATATTCAAATTAATCCCAATCATTTGTAGCTGGCTGCAAAAAAACAACTTATGGAAGGATGGGATGTATTTTCCGCGTAGATATTTGGCAAAATTCTCAACTAACCAGGGAGAGGTTAGAGTGAGGAGGACCAGTTCAATTGATATTGGAGGAGTGATTTTGGCGTGATTGGCACTAGTCATGATATTTACATTTCCAGACAACATGGAAAGTCAAAGAGCCCTTGAATCTCTGAAATCACGGGGTAGATTTGGTGGTTATAGCTTTAATACAGACTTGATTCGATGAGGTACAGTAGTGGAAGAAATAGATCCAGATAACAAACAAGCCTTGTCCCTACAAACGATGGTTGAAATTTGGAGGATTACAGTTTTGGAGGATGATGATTTCTTATCGGCTACGCAAAACTTTGTGGGTCTATATACCCGAAAATTGAACATCCATTTTGCTCCAAGTAATTTCAGTTTCGTTTTTTGGGAACTTGAAAATGAACTGACCGTTGTTTTTTTTGGGGGAGGCCGCCTGTGGCAGTGTCCTACTGAGGGCAAAAAATTGATGACTTCCTTTTGTCAAACACCACTGCCAAAAAGGATTTGGGTTTGACATCAATAGGGACATGTTCTTTGAGATGTAGGAATAGACATGCTCGAAAAAAAAAACACCAATGGAAAATTCCAGAAGATGAAACGTTAGACCATCGCAAGCACTAAAAAATGCCTTTGCCAAAAAGAAAACACAAGTCTTCGAGGGGCTATGTCAAACTTCGCACCTTGGAAAACATTGTTTTTTTCTCAAAGATGATGGTTTGGAAAATGATTGTTTCCTTCTCAGTATGATGAAATCATATGATTTTCCTGAAAAGGTCAAGATGAAATCATCTTCGCTGAAAAGGGTCCGTTTTTTTTTGTTGTTTGGCTTCAAGTCCCGGAGTCCTAAACCTTCCTTCCTAAGTCAACCCAACGACACGTCGTAGGTAGGGTCCTGCCAGGGTCTGACCAGAGGATGGCTGTAAGGTTGATGCATAAAACATCTATGCACCAACTATGATCATCATTGGGATGGTACTGTTGATGGTTCAGAAATCCCAAGGCCAACCACCTGGGATGTAATTATTTGCAAAACTGTAAATAATATTAAATTATAATGGGATATTTGCCATATCAACTGGTTAGACGGATTTCAGCCATCAACAGTATGAAATCAGGGTGATCATGGCTGTCGCCCATGAATTGTGTTGTTTACAATCGGCATTCTCTGGGATCCATGATCCATACCACTACTGACCTGATGACACTGGATCAAATCCTCATTCCAATATCACGCAATGCTTTGTGTAAGCCTTGCTAACACCCTATCACTTCCGGGAAAAAAACACTCATAATATCTCAATTTGATCTCATTTCGATTTATGGTTTGTCTTATGGATGTGCTGCATCTTGCCCTGAATAAAACCTTGCAGGTGCACGATTTTCAACTCTTGCCATTGTCGAAAAACAAAGGTGCCAAGTGAGCCTGCAGAACCGCGAAGGAGGTGGTAACCTGGTAGCTGGGTGTTCTGAAAGTTGGACAAAGTTTCTAGGTGGTGGTTTCAAAAAAAAATATGTTTCACCCCTACCTGGGGAAATGATCCAATTTAACTAATATTTTTCAAATGGGTTGAAACCACCAACTAGCTTTGTATCAACTCTTTGAGAGTTAAACAGTTCATGATTTGATTTCATATAACCCATACATACTATAGACACCATCATATGGATTAAACTATACATCATTAATTCATTTGTTTTGGTTGCTGAAACTCACATGGTACGACTACAAGGAGTCCGCTTGAATCAAGCTTGAAATCAATGTCATGTTCCATTCCAAAAGCTGTTACTTTCACATACTTCATACCAGTGGGAGGGGGATGGCACGTAAAAGCCCAGTCAAGTGTCAAGCATGAATCACACTTCCGCTTTTTCAAGTGACACCAATCAACAGCAAGTGAACGCACCCAAAAACGAAGCAAAGTGCCGGAGTTTGATATAGTGCGAAAAAAAAAACACAATGTTAATTAAGGAAAAACCTTGGCGGAAGTAACATGACATACCTTTCCCCCTTTCAAAAAGCATGATAATTGTAGGAAGATGACTTTTTCACATGGCCTTTTCCTATGGTTTTTGTTGCGGGGGCAAGTTGACTTCACAACGGCCACGCAGGAAAGCCTCCAAGCGCATGGAGGCCTCAACGGCTGCAACCGTGGCATCCGTGCTTCCCCAACGTGCGGCATCGCATCCGGGCGTTTTGGGCCCCGTGGCGTCACCATCGGATCAAACGAGTTGGGGAAGCTCAGTGGTTTGTTGCTTGGGGCGATCCCTGGAGGGTTTTCGGTAGGGGGGCGTGACCCGACGAAACAAGCGGCTTGTTGTGAATAGTAGGGTGGTAATTTTGAGTTTGTATGTTTTTGTTTGGGCAAGTTTACTTACAATGTTTACAGCATCCAGATTGGTGAATTTTTTTTGATTTTTTAATGCAGATGCCAGAAACTGAGCTACTGTTGAAAGAAGTTTGTTCTTCAAAGCAATTGATATTGGATGAAATCCCGGTTATGCCTACCTGAATTCCTGAACCAAATCAATTGCTAGGTGGTGGTTTCAAATATTCCTTATTTCCACCCGGACCTGGGGAAATGATCCGATTTGATCCGATTTGACTAATATTTTTCAAAAGGGTTGAAACCACCAACTAGATTAGATATGCCCAGTGAAATATCACCAATCCACCAGAATGAAGAGGTTCAAGTGCTGTCACTTTTTTGAGGTCAAAGTTTGTCTTCGACCACTTCGACAGCCAGTTCGCCACGACCACCACCTTTTCCAAGACCAATACCTCCAAGGTTTGTTAGGGAAATGGTTGTTCACATGTGGAGGGGTTTATGATAGGTTTGTTTGTTTTTATTGATGATTTGGCTTGAACATGTTTCAAGCTGTTTCGATATAGTGGGGTGATGAGGGGTGGTAGTAGGTACAGTATGTTTTTTCTAAATGTAGTTTGAATCACATTTTTCAATATAATACATAATTCGTGCAGTGGACCTTATTTGTTTTGCGAGTATTCTTGAATGAATGTTTCACAGTCTCAGAGGTTGCTTTTTTGGCAATGACTGGGCCTTAAAGATTTGAATTTCATCGAAAACGAAATGGATCAAAGATTGATGACATTCATAAAACTCTGTAAGATGCATTACACCCCGGAAAATTCACATGTTGAAGCCAAAAATGAAGGTTTGGTTCAGATGATGTCCCTTTTCAATTAGGTGATATTTAGGTTTCATGTTAATTTCTGGTTGGTGCTTCGTGACGAGCAAATGAGCAACTGGGGGTTAAGCACTGGCCAGATTTTCCGGTGTGTGTGTGGGTGTTTCCTTAAATGGTGGGTGTTTCCCCCCATAATCATCCATTAAAAAATAGGGTTTTCCATGATTTTCACCATCCATTTTGGGGTAAAACCCACCATTTTAGGAAACCCCCATGTGTCATTGGCATCCGAGTGTTCTCTTCCGATTTGACGGCCGGTTCAAAGGCCGTCGTTGGGTCCAGATTTGGCTTGGCCAGAGGATGGGGAAAGCCCAGTTGGAAAAAGGACATGTTGAGGTTTCTGGAGTGTGTGATACTCGTAGTTGTTTTCCAAGTATGGTAGTAGTATTGGTCTCAACATTTTGAAACGTTTAAAAACAAAACAATTTATCATTTACCAATAAAACTACTACCAAAGATTTGATTGCTACAGGAGGGTGTGCGGCGAACCCTCACGGAGTTTGCTCTTGGATTTCCAATTCTTTGCTTCTCGTTGTAATCATTTTTTCTCAGAAAATTGCATGGCAACTTTCGAAAGCCACCGATGATACTTGCCTGAAAACAAACATGTTAAAACTGATGTTGGAAGATGCACATTTTCAATGGAAAACCCAACCATTTGAAGAAATGTATCTCCTATTTTCTGATGGTGATTGCGCATGTTTTTTCCATTGTCATATGTTAGTTTTTCAGGGGCATGTAAATTTTTTAGTGACCAATCACCAGCTGGGCACGCTTGGAACCGCCAGTCCATGCGCGGAGCCAATCGTCGCGCTCTGGCCAATCTGAAACGACCGGACTCGAATCAAGGCGTGGCGGGTGTACGGTCGTCCAAGGGAAAGGTCCCTAATCGACGCATTCCTCAATGGGTGTTTCCGAAAATAGTGGTACCCCCGAATCATCCATTTTAATAGGGTTTTCCATTATAAACCATCCATTTTGGGGTACCACTATTTTTGGAAACCCCCAAATGGCCAACCAACGGCAACATCAAGGAAGAAAGAATATATAGTGAAGATCTTCGGTTTGAGATTCTGGATTTCGTGTTTGGTACAAAATTAAAAAGAGATATAAAAAAATGGTTCCATGTTAGGGTTGTTTGAAAGAAGAAAAGAATAAGATCCCACAAATTGACAGATTGAAAGAGACCCAAACATGAGCAAATCTCGATGATTTTTGTTGGAGCCAGGTACCCTTCACCCCTTCAAAACCAGCCAGGTTTGAAATCCAGATGGTGAATTTTACGAAGAAATTTTGCTGATGTTTTCTTGGAACACTATTGAGAAATCCTGCACCAGTTGATAGTTAGTGTGTCACATGATTTACAGAGTTATATACGTTGGAGGTGGTGCAGGATTTCTGTTCACCGACAGTATGTTTTCTTGTGTTGTCTTTATCTTTGTTCAAACTAAAGTGCCAAATAGCGCTTTGTTAAGGAAAAACATAAGTTGACATTCCGAAACATTGGAAGTGAAGGCGATATCAATTGGATCTACCGTACCCACCAGCAACAGTCACCACAGCAGGGGGATCCCAACCTTGACCCTTCATTTGGAGTGGGTGATTCCTCACCAAAAATGTGGAGTTCACTCTACCAAATGGTGGAGGTCTCCAAAATGACGTTACAAGAGAACAGCTATATGTTGAAGGTAGTGAAGTGTATCAAGCACTGAAGAATGACAGGGGCATCTCCCAAACACATGTGTATGGTGTATATATAAATGATTTATATATATATATATGTATACAGATACATCTATCTTCTCAATTGTATTCTACTAGGATCTACTAGCCAATTGTATGAGTCCTTGATTCTTGGCAGCGCCTCATGCCCAGGAGAGGATTCCAGGCAGGGATGCCGTTGGAGAAAGGGAGAAAATGATCCTAAGTCGTTGATTTGATTAATTCGTGTAATATGTGTACATGTTTGAAATCTAAGTTATTTGAAGTGTAATATTGCCAAGTATTCATAGATTCAAGTCAATGTCATCATGTTTTGGGAGAAAGGAAAACTTCCAGATATGAGTGAAATATCGACTGTGTTTTATTTGTTCCTGTCACCAAGACACTACAGTTACTGTTTTTTTGTAGAAACCTGAACCCATAAGTCTTTTTTTGGTGTTTTGTTGATCACCCGTTGATCGCTGGGGGTCATGAATTGGACTGCGCCTTGTTTCTGTTAGGTTGCCAGGTGCTTTGGATAGAAACAGCACCTGGTCTTATTAATGAGTTGCTTTTCAATGAGATGCTTGAATGACGTGTTTTTAATTCAAGTATTGTTTTAAGAAGAGTCATATAATTCGTCTACTGTTTGTTTGTTGGCTGGTTGGTTGGTTTGTTTAATTGTTTGGCGAAGCATAGTCTTCCTTTTTTGTTGCTCGGGGTTTACCGGTGATTCGGTTTTTTCCTGTTCCTTTGGCGTGTTTGGATTTCCAGTTCCTGTTGAAAATAGATGTGGAAAAAACGTGTCTGAAATGAGTGGAAAGGTGTTTGAACGAAGTATGTTTCTGCATTTTCTCTGTGTCAAGGATCTGAAAATTGGTGATTTCGGTTTCAATGTGAATGATCTCCGAAAATTTCATTCCATTTGGAGTACACTCTGGAAGATGAACGGCTGGAACCTACAAATCACCCATTTAGAGAAGACACTGATCTTCCAAACCTCCATGATTATGTTCCATGTTAATCTTCAGGGGTGTACTCCCAAGATTTGTGGCGAACCCCTGGTGTTGCATTTATTGACCACACAGTTGGTCCAGAAAAATGTGATGATTCTCTAAGACTCCTAAGAGTTGATACATATTTATCGGACTGGATTGGAGAACTGTATATAGATATCAGGATTATATTTTATAGCTACTTACTCATTTTTGTATTATACTATAGCTATTCACTTTGCGTGTGTTATCTACACATCGTTGTTGAGTACGTGTGTATATACTCCTGTATGTATGTTTCTATAGGAGTCAGAGTGATGCTGGATCATCAACTTATATCAATGAACCTGTGTATTTTGTTGAAAGACATTTGCGTGTTGATGCTTTAAATCTTCCACCAATTGAGAGCAGCTGTTTGTCCCTTCATTTACATTGTGTTTCATACATTCCAGGTGCAAGAAGAGCAAGTGGCATCAAGTCTACTAATGTAAGCCTTGCTTTCGAAAACAAACCGAATCGGGTTTGTCAGTGCTGCTCATCCCTTTTCTGTCAATGGAATGGCAAGTTTTCTCAACCTGCTACCCCAAACAACCAGTTTGAAATGGATGTTTCTTTAAACAACCATTTCCTATGCAAAGGTTTGGAATTATCCAACTGAAACAACCATAAAGGGATGGTTCAGGTTCCTGGAAGTCATTACTAGCCTCGGGGGAATCTGTTCATTGCTTCCCCAAAAGTCACCAGTCGCACCCAAAAAGAGGTCTTTAAAAGACATCATCAAGTACAGTCACAGAGAAGAAATATTGTTTGGATAATACTCCCATGAATGAGGTTGATACTTCAAATATTTAAGTTTATACTATGTTTGTATTTTTTGTTGAATTTGACGACGGAAGGAATCATGTTGTTCCCTGTTGGCATGGTTTCGATGCATTTTGGGATCACCAAACGATCCCAAAACTGAGGTGTTAGCTCCGCTTCTTCACTTCCAGGTGTTTGGCTTTGGCGGGTGAACGAAACGCATTGTGAGAACTCGGGTTTTAGATGGTTTTACGCTAGTAGATCTTTTTATTAGATTGAATTACTATTAGGGGAACATGTTTTTGAGAAACAGAACATTTTTTTCTAGTTTTTGAATTTGTTTCTGGCTTTTGAAAAAGGAGTCGACTACTAAAGTGTCATCAACTCCAAGTAAGAATAGTTGACTGATTTGCTATTGGGTTAGGACGTTTTTGTTGGGTTTCTCTAAGAAGTTGACCACCTATGATCTGTTTTAGCCATATTTCTTGATCGGAGTTTTTCGTATCGCTTTGGGGAAAGAAACGGCAAAGTTTGTGTAGAGGTCTTCCAGGCTGGTTTAACATGGAAATTTTGCCCAGACCAGTATCAAATGCCAAAATGGTCGTGTTGAGATGTTTATTTTGGGGGGATTCTCTCCATGTGTTTGCGGGAGGGTTCCAAAATGGTAGTACCAAAAGGATCCAAAAAGCACCAAAACAGTTTATTGTTATTTTCTTAGATAAGGCTTGCTGCAACAGGGAGTTTTGGAAGGGCAATGTCTTCTGTCATATGACTATGAACTATGAACGTATTCGTCATATCTACTGGTCTACATGCAAATTTACCACTTGAACTTCCAAAAATCATCAAATCAAACAGAAAACCTTGTGGTTTAAAGAAAGCATCACTGTCAACAAGATGGAAAGGTTTCTGATCTGGGTCCGGGTCTGTTTTGAATGGCTTGAACCAACGCGTGACAATCGCCCTTTCGTGGCTTGAAAAAAGAAGAGCTTAGTCGAATGACCGATCACACGATAGGAGCTATGGACATCTATGGACAAAATCGATCAACTGGCAACACCAAAAGCACAAGGCAGTGTGGTACTCTGCAACAAAACACTGTTTCCTGTTGACTCAAGACCCTTGGATTTTTTTTTACAAAGATACCCCAAATAGTCATATTTGAAAGGAAATATCTTTTTAAAAGCATCATTTGGGGTATCCATGTTAAAATTCCATTACACATGACCAATTGTTACAAGATCCAAACTCAAGATTTAAACACCTTTGAATACAACCACTTCCCTGTTTCAAACGAAATGTGTCCAACCCAACAAAAAAAACAAAAGCCAACAACAAAAGAACAATCATCTACATACATACAGTAATACACATCATGAATATGTCTTTTTTTCCATTCATCAAGGAAAACAAAAATCTTTGCTTCATTTGTTGGGGAGGTGTTTTTTTTTCGTTTTTTTTCGCTGGAAAAAAACCCATGGGTGCCTTTACCAAGTTGGGCACTTGCGCCTCGGGCCTCTGCGCCTTTGGATCACGCAACGGTGGCGCAACGGGTCACCACGCCCAGCGTGGCGTGGGTGGTGGTCAGGTGACCACCCCACTGGCCACGGTATCGGTAGAGCGGCAGAATCAAGAGGTGCGAAAAACAGGGATGGATTTGTTTGGAGGTGTATTTATATAATTATGTAACATTACCCTCCAGGGAACTAACATATCCTCAAAACATGGCATTTTGAAGATGATTTTCCTTTTCCCAAGGTGGTGGTTTCAAAGATTTTTAATTTTCACCTCTATGTTGGGGAAGATGAACCCATTTTTTCACAAAAATATGTTTCAAATGGGTTGGTTCAACCACCAACTAGGGGATTCCGATTTGTTTGGAGGTATATATTATATAACTCAAAATGTTTGGGAAAAAGCTGAGCTTGGGGATATGATGTATGTTAGCTGATATATGAATAATAGTAACGGTGTTGGAGGTATATACAGTAACAAAGTTTTGGGATATATGTTGATACTTCATACGATAGAGATATGTAAGACTAGTTTATTAGTAATAGTACTACATATCTGTTGAATATGTAGATAGTAGATAGTCTATGTAATATCCAACAGATGGTTGGTTGCCGGATAATGTTGGCATATCCCCAAGTCAACGTCTATTTCCACAGTGAATCCTACGATAGTAGACAGCCAACATTGACTACCAACCAATCACTGAAATGTCATGTTGTTTGTATGTTATTATCAAACATAGCGCGATTGAGTACAATGTCGTATAGTACAATCTAATGGAATTTGATTGCATATGATATTGTATGATAGAATGCAATACTATTTCGTACTGTAATATAACACGATTTTAGATGATACAATATGATGCGTTTTTTTAGTATGGTGTGATATGATATAATATGTCCAAATATCATATGATATGATGTACTGTAATACTTTACCATATTTGTTTATAGCATGTATTATCATATTATCTGATATCATCAAATATTACACCATGATATAACGTATGGTATATCATATAACGACCAGTTGAGATTGGTAGTTTATCCCATTATTTACAGGTTTTATACATCCCATGTGGTGCACAATTTCTTACATCAACAGTACTTCCACTGAAATGGCACGATAAATCACTTGCACCTTGGTGATTTATTATTGTCACAAGTTGGGATGTTTTCAAAAGTTGAGGATGTCAGATTCTCCCAGTCGTTTCTTCCAATGATGCAGTGACACGAACGGCAAACCTGTTTTTCTTTGGGGCTAGGGAATTCTACCGTCCGAAGATTATTATCACGTGACTCCCTAAGCACTAAACAGTTTTTATGGACTGCGGTATAATATCTTCTAGCTGGTGGTAAGTCACACATTTTTTTTGGAATGTTCTTCACCCCGCCTATTTGGGGAAGATGAATCAACCCATTTTGACGACTGCGCATATTTTTTCAGATGGGTGGCGGTTCAACCACCACCAGGTTGAGCCACCTCCCCCTCCAGCGACCTGGAGTACCTGGAGTTTCAGTTGGTTGAAACCGGTGTCTTGATGCGGGAAATTGGGTGGTTTTTTTTTGTTCGCCTGAAACAGCTGGGGGGATTTGAGAAGCATCAATGAATCTGTGAAGGATTTTTTTTGCAGGGGTCATGTCACGAGCTGTTGGCTTAGTGTTTTTTTTGCTTAAAGAATGTAGATCATGGGGGTTACCGGAAGAGGTTGTTGAACTTGTAGCATGTTGAGCAAATCAAAGATATTCCAAGATCATGAACTATTGATGATCACGTATGACTGATGACTAGTGATGAAAAACCGAAATGCTAGATGTTGACATGTGCAATGCTTGAAGTCAGGAGAAATGTGTGGAAGTCAAAAAAACGGGTGGAATTCTGAAGATATCACGTATATAATGAAGATTCAAACTGCGGAAATCTCAACCCATTTTCTTGTTTCTTTTTCCCAGCTTCAGTGTTGCATGATTCGAAGATAAGTCGGGAGCGTTTGTTCATGGTGGATGTTTCAGACCCCGAAAACTAGCCTGGAACCCAACAAACTGGAGGTTTGGTTCAGATGATGTTCCTTTTCAAAGTGATTTTCAGGTGCCATGTTAGTTAGTTTTGGAATTCAATTAAGTGTGGTGTGGTTTGGAAGAATCCGACCCCTTCAATATCTGGTCCTATTGGATTCGAATAAAGAACGCAAAAGAAGAAAAACACAAACACAACTTAATTCAACCAATTCAGGTTTTTTTTCGCTGTGATTCAAGATCCAAGTTTTATGTACCCTCCCTGAACTAAAAGCAAAAGCTCTGAAAAATGATGGTTGGGTTAAACATGAATAGTATGAATTTGAATACCTCTTTGAAACATGCCACTTGAATACGATGTGAGATGAAAGTCTAAAGTAGATTCGGGTGGCCAACCGTCGTAAAAGGGCCTATGATTTGGGGAAATCGTTGGCCCATGAAGTCGGAAGGATTTGGTCTCGAATCAACTTTCCAAGTGCAGTGACGGTGTCAGGGTTTCCTGCGCTTAGTCGGAACATCATGAAACGCCCCACGGCTTGACTAAACCGAATAAGTCAAGATATGTTTGTGAATTTTCCCCAGCATCCCGTTTTATCCCATCCTTGATTTGTATACATGTTTTTTGTTTGAACCGCAGATCTTGCTTTACGTGCTTCTGGAGTTGCTACAACGTCTTGGAACTCAGGGGTTTTCCGATGGTTTTGGTGTTTCGGAAAATCAAAGCCATCTCAACGTAGCCGAGGTGATATGAAGGGGGAGGAATCGAGCCAGTGATGATGTGTTGTTTTTTGGTTTCTAAGGCTAAAACCCCTTAGATGTTGATATGGGTTTCTGGATTCGGATTTAATATGAAAACGTTGATTCACGTATTGTGGCGATTTAATTTGTATATGTTCGTACTTAAGTCGTACTAATAAGTGAATATGCGAGAAAATAGAGCTTTGTGATTGCCATATTGGCAGTCCTTTCTTTGGGGTTGCCCCAGGAGGACATGCACCATGTATTGATTCAAGAAAAGATCGTTACGTTTAAATCTGCAAAACACAGGTAGATGGTTAGTCGCCACTCGCATAAAAACCATGAACATCCATGAACCATGAGAGGCGCAATAGAGTCAATAGAGGTATCGTTGTTTTTAACATGGCTACGAGCTGTACGATTGTCAGTTCCACAAACTACCCGTACCCCTCAACCATAGACGCTGCAAAAAATAAGGGTTGGACATGAGATCTTTAAGATGTTGCCAGGTGGCTGCCAGTTGTCTCGGAAATCAAATTTCAACACAGTGACGTCTTATTGATGTTGATGTTGTTGTTGTTGTTGTTGTTGTTGTTGTTGGATGGATATCCATTGGAAATGATCGGATTTTTCAATCAACTCCGAAATCAACTCATGAGCCGATTTGTATCGGTATTCAACAAGGGGCTCCATTGCACCAAAAGGGGACGGGCATTTTTTTGGAGACCTCTTGAAGAGGTGAACTTTTCCACCGGCTGCGGTGGGTTTAAAAAAAGAAAAAAATCGGCCCCCAAAAGCCAGTCTCCTGTTGATATCTCCTGAAATCTCGCCCATGTTTAGAGGAACTTCATTTTTTGGGGGGGAACCCCACTTGTAGCCAGTACTCGTAGCTGATTATTCAATGTTGTTTATACTTTGATTATTGACCTCTATGACTAGGCAGAAGATAGAACAAGTGGGCTTTGTGCTTTGCACACCTTTCCAGAATAGTGGAACGTTCATCAACTTGTTTATTTTTGGATATTGACTTGAGATTCTCTGACCCTCCAGTAAACTAACCTGGCAATGGAAACCCACCTTTTCCAATAGGAAATACATGTTCAAATGGTGGATTTTCCGTTGCTATCTTTGTTTACCAGAGGGTAAGATGACCAACAACCTTTGGGCAATCTATGACCGAGACCTTCGGGTTTTAGTTACCTAATCCTCCCAAAAACTGGCCTCCAATTCCACCTGGAAGGGGTGCAAATTCCTTTCCAAATCACCCAGGAAAATAAATAGAAAACATGGTTTTGATTCAGGTTTTTGGGGGGGTGGTTGGGAACTATTACTGTATTACTATAATATATCCACCTGTTGTTGTCGACCATTTCTTATTTTTCTAACCACACCCCCCAAAAAAAGGGTGAACATTACTTTAAAAACATAAATTTCCAAATTTTGCATGGAGGAAAAATCCCAAAAAGCCAAAAATATGCCACAAAGACCAAGGCTGTGGACTTCCCATTCTCAATAGTGCACGTTGGGAGTCCCATTTGAAATTTCAGGTGAACTTGAACTTTTTAAAGGGTGACAAAATGTCCAAGTTAAATGTTAGAATGGTGATAGTAAAACAACGAGAATGGGTGAGGGATGTGGATATGATGTGTCAAACCAAAGAATGTGTTTATAATTTGAAATGTGTGTATTATCTCTGAATAGATATTTGCTCAGGTTCTTTTTGAACGTTGCTTTCCGGGTGAAACGTGGAGACAATGGTGTAATGATCTTAAGGTGTGATTGTTCGGAAAGAAATTTTCACACATTGGTTGTGGTTGATTTGTTTATTGATTTGTTTTTCCATCCCTATCTATGCTGACTTTCCTACTATGGACATTGAGACGATTCATCGTCACCAAGAAAGATAAATGATTTGAAGGGAAACTTCATCATTCATGGCAGGCCTTCCTTCCATAAGGTTGTCCAAAATGTCATAGAAAAGGACTGCAGAAAGGATTTCTTGTTTGGCTTTGAAATTGGAAAACATCATATACCCTCCAGGGAACTAACATGTCATATATCCTTTTCCCAAAGCAGTTTTGAAGATGATTTTCCTGACAGGTGGGATATGGATTCGTTCCCAGGAGGGTATTTTTCTTACACACAACTCTCCATGGACCAAATACTCTATCTCACAGGTTGGAACCACTGTTGATACTGTTGATGGTTCAGAAATCCTGCACTACCTGACATCTATGGAACCCTGCAAATAATGGGATTTATTTATATACATATATAGTTACCATATCGACTGGTGCAGGATTTCTTCCAGCAACAGTATCATCTACCAAACCTTTCCATGTTCTACAGTTTTGATGTACTTTTGTTCCACTTTTCGTCGCTTTTGACCGAAAATGAACATGTCCAAACAAAAAAAGAGTACCATTTCTAAAGGAAATCAATCATTTTCCAAGCATCAAGATTCAGGGTTTTTTATGTGGGATATTCGTTGGTGAACCAACGCCTTCAACTTGGAAGTGCTCAACTTGCAAGTTGGAAGGTTCCACATGGGATTTCCCAATGCCGCCGCGAGGTGCATGGGCGTTGATCAGCGTCCTCTGTTTTTCTGCATGGTATTCGGTGGAGCCGAAACGTGGCCCGGGAGCGTTTTAACAATGAAGATTGGGGCGAAAAAATTGGACAGGTTTTTTCGAGAAGATGGATGTGTAATAGATGTATAGAAATACATAGGTCTTTGGCAAATGTAGTTTCAAATATATATATATATTGATGTGATATGATATTATACAGTATGATATTAATGTATATATACATATATCATATGTACTACATACTATGATTATACTATATGCAACCTATGACAAAGGTGGAGTGATTTTTGTGAGCTTAGTCGCGAGCTTCAGAATCGTCGGTTGCAGAAGAATCTAGTGGTGTATCCACTTATGTTTCACTTCCGCCGTTCTTCTAACCGTTCGAACAATGGTAATGGATGTACCAGATTCAAGATATATAATCTAAATGATCATCCATATTCCTGTGATCTTACGATATCATACGTCATGATTAATCACGCTCGAACAGCTGCAAAAAGCATGTCAGTCGGGTTTTTCATATGTAGTGGATCATGACCTATGGTGGATCAGGCGACCTGTTGATCCTTTTTAGAATCCAGCATATCTTATTAGAAAAACATTTGAGCAATGGACAAAACGTGGTTGTGTAGGATATATATAGGGGATGAAATCTTACCCAGTTATGTGGGGATTGTCATAAACCATTGTAAGGATCCCTATTAAACAACCAGTATAATGGAAAGTAAGGCCGTGTTTTTTTACTGGCTCATTTGGTTTAGTGTGTGGGTTTGCTTTGAACCTCATTTGAGGGGACTCTTATAGTGCAGGACAGCAGGAAACCTGGGAGTATAGAAATGCTTAGAATAGGCTCAAACCATTAAAGTGAATATCACCTTTTTTGGTGAGTGACATATATAGTACACATATTTTTTCTAATGTAGACATAAGCAATAATATATATATATATTATATATATGTAAATATAATATCAACTTTAGCAAATCGAGGTCGACCGCAGAAATGGACACCTCCTAAGGTTGGGCCCGTGTCATCCTTCGATGGGATGGTTGGGGCTGTGTGGGGGGGGGGGTCATGATGAACCAAACCATTTGGAAAGCTAAAAGAATGGTGGTTCGCTTGGGTTTTTGTAAACTCATTAGTTAATGACTATATAAGTATTGTTTATGTGAGCTTATTGCTAAACTTGGATTTTTGTAAACTCATCATCAAAACTCCGGCATCGCAGGATGTTCCAGCATCACCAGAATCCTTGGAAGAATTCTTGGAGTGTTTGGCGCAACAACTGAACGAAAGGAGAGGAACTGAGGGGAAATCACAGTTTACTGGCGGAAACTTTGACAACGACGGATGCCCTGGAAAATTCTGATGTTTTTTTTTTCCCAGCTGGAAGCGTAGGACACAAAGTTCACTGGTGTAGCTGGGTGGTACACCCCTGAAAACTAACGCGTGACATTTTGGAAATTTCCCCATTTTCAATAGGATATGCATCGACTCATTTATGGTGGATTTTCCAGCTCATTAGTGTTTGGTGATTGTTTGGTGTCAAGGGGGTTGCCTTTGCTGATCCACTTAAGATGAAGTCATGCTCAGATTTTACCTATGTTGGTCACATAATTTTTTGTTATACCAGGTGAACTACAGATGAGCAGCATAAAAACAGACCATTTGAATTTGTCTAAAATGAGAGGTTCCACATTCTACATAGGTAGACAGGTAGATGCATCATTTGGGATGATTAGAATCCCGATGTTGATGTTTCACATCCTCTGAGCCAGGCACACGCAGCTTGCTTGTTAAGTTGCCAGAGCATCTCAGAAAGAAAAACAAATGCTTGTCCAAATTTCGGTGCTGGAACATGAAGAGATGTACATATTTTATTATACGTATACATGTTTATATTTCTACTAATATGTACTATGTTTACCACGTACTATTACATGTACATGGGCAGAGAATCCAACACAAACCCCTTTACTTTCGGCGCATTTCAAATTTCTATCCCACCATAGAGATCCTCACCACCAACCACCAACCGGCAAGCCGTTGAGCCGACCAGGAGTCCACCAACAGATGTGAAGACGTTGAAGGCAGATGGGTGGAAGGACATCTCCACACGAGGCCCCCTGAGAGTGGTGGGATGGTTAAAAATCCGGCGAGTTTTTTCCACCGTTTGGATGTAGTCAATAAAACCCAACGCAAAATAATGGGATTTCAAACTACCATTGATTGAATGTTATCTAGGTGGTGGTTTCAAATATTGTTGATTTTCACTCCTACCAGGGGAAGATTCCCATTTTGACTGATTTTTTTCAGATATTAATGACACACCATTGTTGATTGATTGAATCTTTTTAATGAAAGAAAAGGTGGATTCAACGGGTGGGTCAAATTTTGGATAGATTTGATTGACCAAAAACGAGTTGATGAAGATCTAGTACTAACCTGTGCCAAAAAAACAACATATCATATTTCATACATTGATGTTTTATTGATATGTCATAGAGATACGTGGCAAATATGTCCTAAATTAACACATCACAGTTTATGTCAATATTTTTTGGCAAAGTAGTTTCAACATCGCTTTATTGATAAGATAAACAAGATATGACCCTCCCTGAAACTAAGAAACTAACATAGTCCCTAAAAATAGGCCATCCCAAAAGGTAACTTGTTTTCCAACCACCATTTTGCAGGTGCGAACTGTCAGTTAGTTTCAGGGAGTGTATCCTGAAAGGGTGGTTGGGTTGGCCACCTTTCCGCAGCTGAGGTGCCCAAATCTTCATGAAGATGTTGAAGGCGCGGATGCCACCAGTTCTCGCTGAGTAGTCACCCCAAATGATGGGTTTAGTAAGGGAATCCCCCCCAAAATCCCCTGAATTCAGGGTTAGGGATTCTAGTCATTTACCCAGGTTTTGGGAGAGAAGTGGAACCACCCCAGTCAAATCTGGATGATTTAAGATAGCAATGTTCTTCATGGATACACGGAAGGAACGATGGTTAATGATATGTTATTGCTATGTTTGGCATAGCATGATGATCCCCAAGGAAATTTCATGCTTCTTTTCGTGCAAGTACCCCAAGTTAGATCTCCATCCAACGTCAAGTTCCAGGGCTGCGAGTCAACAGTTTACAAAGGAACTGAGGATGCAAATGGTCTCGGATGAATCGTTTTCAGGATTCACAACGATGAAGGTTTCACCACATTTTGTTGCTTTTCAAGTGATGATTAACTATTTCTATGGTGCCAAGAAAAAATCACCCTGAAAATACGCCTTCCCAAACAGAAACCATCGTCTTCCAACCATCCATTTTCAGGGGCGAACTGTTAGTTTTAGGGAGTGTATGTTATACAAAAATCTACAGTAACGATAAATACCTACATGGAGGGTATATCCATGGAAACTTATTCCGGGATTCCAGGAACGGAAAAGATTATGTGGTGCCTACAGGGTCCAACTTTGCTCTGCATGAATCCACAACATGAAGTGACGACCAAAATCGATGAATCGGGAATTCTACCAACTTGCCCCAAAACCGACTTTTTACACTTGACTTTTAGTTGGTTGAATATGATCAAGCATTCACCCATATCAGGAAGTGTTGTTTTTAGCCACTTCCTAAAATGACATGACACCCTGAAGACCCCTCAACATGGAGTCCCACAATCGACGCATCGTTACTGCGTGTGAGGTACCCCGGATGTTGACGCAGATTTGTATCAACGTCAACTCCAGTGATCAGGAGTTTGGAAGTTTTGGGTCTGAAAAACGTTGAAAGTTCCAAATTGGGTGAAACAACTACAGCGACTGCGACGACGACGATGACGACCACCACCACCACCACCACCACAACAACAACAACAACAAGAAGAACAAGAACAAAGACCACAGCAGCAACAAAACCACAGCAGCAAATCTTTGAACACATGTTCCACCAGCATTCTGCAAAGGTGTATGTAAACTTACACCCCCAGAAAATTCACACGTAACCCCAAAATTGCTGGTTTGTAGATGGGTTCCGTTTTCCAATGGGGCCATCTTCAGGTTCCATGTTCATTTTTGGTGGTGTATCATATGGGGGGTTCCTAAAATGGTGGTACCCAACAACCATGGGTTTTCCTACTAAAATTGATCATGTTGGGGTGTTTTGGGGGTACCACCATTTAAGGAAACACCCATATATATTATTTTACCTTGAACAGGATTTTCTCTCCAAAAATTGCGTGTTTTTCCTTGAGGAGAAGTACTTCCCTTGGGTCATGATGGAGGGCAACAGCATCAAAGGCAGTGCAAGGGCTTGGTGAAAACTTCAGTTTAGGAGGGGCTTAAAGTGGATGAATTTGCAGATAGACAAGGTCACTTTTTTTTGTGGTTTACAACCTGTTTAAATGCCTTCTTCAACGAAGATCCATGGAATTTGGACTTGACTTTGTCAAGTGTTAGTTCACTTTGCTCACAATTACTTGGTTACTATGGGTTACTGGTACTCAACCCAGAGGTTTGTTCATTTCTTCGTGTTCTGACGCGAAAGTTGCAGTGACCACAAAGCCTGTGGCTTGGCTCCGCAAGTGGGTTACTATTCAGAGTTCGAGACGGATGAGTTTATTGGTAAACCAATACCCTACAACCAATTGCAATCAATCCCTACTGTTCGGAGTGTTGGAAACTGTTGGAACCAAACAATAAAAAACCCATCAAATCTATAAATCGACGCAGGTGGTGCCATTCCCATCTTCCTTGCCTTGGATCATTGGCCATCATGGTTTCCCTTCTGCCAGTAACTTGAAGACAGGGCATGGAAAGGTGACACCGAACAAAACATACCGAATTCATATAGATTTCTGGATTGAAGATCATTCTTGGGAATTGTTTATTGGTAAAAAAGTATTGGATGTTTAGAGTTCTTCTAAACTTCTGAAATTACTTATTCCAGTTATTCCACTCAACTTGGGAATATGATTTTTTTTCACTCAAGGCGTTTCTTCAGATGACGCTGAGGAAAATGTTTGCTAGCGCCTCCCTTAATGGAAAGGTGGTGGTAAGTGTTAAAGTTTAACACCTGTGGGTCTCAAGATGAGTGGATCAATTTCGAAGAAATCCGTCAAACTCGCCGAAAGGATGTTACTGTTGATGGTTCAGAAATCCTGCACTAGTTGAGGTTGGTAGTTTTTCCCATGATTTACGTGGTTTTATACATTCCAGGTGGTGCAGGATTTCTTCAGTCAACAGGAATAAAGCCAATTAGCCAGTTAGTAAATTACGGGGACGAACGATTTACCTCAACTGGTTAGCCAGATTTCTGAACCAACAAAAACTCTGGTAAAATGAATGGCCTTCATTTTACAATGTGCATGTCACGCGGTTCAAGAACATAGGTTTTTTGCAGTCAAATTTGCTTAAGTATTATGTTGTAATTGTATTGATGTATCTACCCTCGGGGGAACTAACATATCCCACCTTGGGAAGTTCGGAAAGTCATCGACTCAAAGTGCCTTGAAAGGTAGGGGATATGTGATCGTTCCCAGGAGGGCAATCTTAAGGTATTTACCTCAATGCTCATGAATGCTCTTTTCCTTGTTGGTCCAACAATGGTGCTCCAAATAACTCAAGCTGGATTGAAGTGTCCCAAGTCTTGGCGTCTCGGCTTTTTGGAGCACATCTCATTGTACACGGATGCCGATGCTTTGTATGTCTTAAATGACAGGGATAAAGTCAGTATACCTATGATATCTACGTTGGATGTGTGTTTACATGTTTTGCAATTGGATATGCTAGATGGAATCTAATGTGATGTTAGGCGAAACAGCTGCATACTGTTATGATATTCCTGCTCCATGACCAATACATCGCCTACGGAAGTGAATCACATTTGATGAATGGGAATCAAAGATATTTGTTCCAAAATCATGGTTTGCATCAAGAGTATGAAACTTCAAGATTTATAGTTTTGGCACTATTTTTAGGTCCTTATGTTTTTTAAAACAGACCTAGGTAGATGCCCCCCCATGTCATTATTCATTATTCCCTAAGATTGGCATGAAATCAACACTGTCCGGCTGTTTTTGGTGAAACATGAAGTTTCCACAAACCGAGGAAGTCGGAGAAGTTGGCGCAACTGGGAACAAATCAGGCGGTTCGGGAACGGTTCAAGCTCCAAGTGTTGGAGGTGGATTGGATTGGGGTGAGGTTTACAAAAAACAACAATTTTCAACCCGGTTTGCCTGTATTCTAGGTGGTGGTTTCTTATATAATTGAGTTTTCACCCCGAACCTTGGGGAAGATGAACCCAATTTGACGAATATTTTTCAGATGGGTTGGTTCAACCACCAACTAGTATTAGACTTGCATTTGTTTTAGATTATTTTCTACATTCTACCATGGTAAATCACCATTTGTCCAACCACCATTTGGGATATTTTATTTATTCGAAGCATCTTAAGCAAATCCAAGTGAACTGTATTAGATGTGTTAGGGGTGGCTGAAGTATTGACAGTAAAGGGTTGCATGTTTAGAAGTCTTCTTGATAAAATAGATGCACATGTTTCAGTTATTGAGGTTGGTTTCATTGAGGTTTATATAAATATGAAACTAGGTGGTGGTTTCAATTTTTTTGTTTTCACCTTGGGGAAATGATCCAATTTGACACATATTTTTTAGATGGGTGGCTCAACCTCCTACCAAAGATGAATTTCCTATTCGCCAAGCAGAAGATTATCTGCTTTATATTGACCCGTGGCCAGAAAACGAATTCCTACGTTTTCCGAGTGGTAAATGCCTGGAAACAGCTGCTGGTGTTCGACCCCTCAAGGGTTGGATTTGTTTTCAATAGAAAGTGTCCCAAGAGAAGAAATTTTAAGGAACGAATACCCTCCAGGGAACTAACATATCCCACCTCGGGAAGTTCGGAAAATCATGTCCAAGCCCACAGGTTGTCGCAGCTTGCCACCCTTCCCCCAAAAAATCCTTTTTTCAAGCCATCCAAATAAATAGCCAAACAAAAAAACAACAGAGTTTTTCCCGTAACATGCTCTACTGAGTGGTGGTTTCAAATATTTTTTATTATCTACACCCTACTTGGGGAAGATTCCCATTTTGACTAATATGTTTCAAATGTTTTGAAACCACCAACTAGTTTTTGGTGCAGGCCATTTTTTTGGTACGTTTCAAAATTGCCTTCCTCACGGTGGACATTGTGCCACTTGATGAAACCTGGTCGGGAAGGCAAGTGCGGTATGAAGCAACATGACATGTGTCTGGGCAATTTATAGCGACCTCAGCCGAGGTCACCCCAAATGGTAGTTTAGTAAGGGAATCCTACCCAGAATGGCCTCAAATTTAGGTTAAGGATTTATAATTTATAATAAATTGCCCAGACAATGTGTATATGGTATTTATATATATATGTATATGTACTTGTATAGTTTACATTTGAAGTACTTACAGTACTTCTCAATGTATTCAGTGTTCTATGTTTTGTTTATGTATCTATTTGTCTATTTATTTGTCGATTCATGCATTTGCCATGCCAGCGGACCATAAACCGCTGCAGTTTTTTTGCTTTTGTGTTCCAAGTGCTACGCAATGGATTGCTTGGGTACATACTTGACACATGCGAAAAGCTGTGATAACGTCCGCGTTCCGAGTGCTACGCAATGGACTGCTTCGGTACAAAGCTGACACATGCCCAAACCTGTGATAATGTTCGTGTTCCAAGTGCTACGCAAAGGACTGTTTCGGTACCAACTTGACACATGCCGAAACCTGTGATAATGTTCGTGTTCGAAGTGCTGGAAGTGCTGCGCAATCCTGTGATAACGTTCGTGTTGGGCTGCTTCGGTGCGAACTTTACACATGCCCAAACCTATGTTGAAAACAGTTCTTGTATGCTTGCGTTGCTTGTCCAGATCCCAAGTTTGGCGCAGGAGAAAAGAAGCCTTTGCTGCTTCCAGTTCCGTGAGCCAACATCGGCATTTTGACATTGGTGACACAAACGTGTTTTGTAGCTTTGATGGTTTTTATCCGCAGGCGAGGTGGCACTTTGCCCACGAGATTGGATGAAGAATGGTCTTTGCAAAGAGACGATACTCCCGAATTGGATTCACCTGTATTTTTGAATCATTGTGGTGCAATACATCTGCAGCCATTACCACCAAGGCAGAAAGCCGCCCCGGGAAAGCAAAGAAAGGATCTTGCAGACGAAAGCTTTGGACCACATCAGCCTGAAAGACAGAAAATGGCCTGATCACAGATGGAGCCTCTGCATATATTGCGATTTCAAAACCATAAGGTTTGCTGCACTATTCTCTGGCGTGATCCCTTTACAATCGGATTAGCATCTTACGGTTTAGTTTTTCATATGAGGTCCTCCCACTTACCCTTAAACTTCATCCACCCACCTCCACCCGCCAAAGCGGCGGCAACCAACCTTGACAACCTTGGAGACATTCGTGGAGGAGGCCAGGAAATCCCGCGGCAAGATTTCATTGTCAGAGTTTGAACTGTGGATGTGTTAAAAGGGGATTGAAGACGACCAGATCACAGCCGAGTTTTTCCCATAAACCATGTCATAAACCATGCCAAGTGGAGATTCGAGGTCGTTACTCGCATGACTCTTTCAGCACCTTAGGAGAAATCAAAGTTTTTCCAACAAGACGGACCGGTCCGGACATATAAGGATTGACTGAGATTTGTTTTTGATTCTATGTGCTGGTGCCTGTCTTCGAGAAACTTCAGCTCTAGGAGGTGTTGGACCCCTGAAATCTCGTTTAGTGGCTGCCTTAGACGAATTTTCTTTAACACTTTGAATGTTGAGCAGTTTCAGGTTTGGATCCCTAAATCTCTCTAAGGGACTGCCTTAGACCAATTTTTCTCCAAACATCTTTCTCAAAAATCCACAACAAAGTCAAATCCAGAAACTGCAGGCGCTTGTGCCTTGGAGCGCTTCACACCTTGGAATGCGTCGTGTTTTGCAGGCTGGGCTTACACTTTTTGGCCTGGTGTTGGCAAGTGGTCAATCGAATCCAATGAGAACTAGCATTGATTCGACTCCATTCTTGAGTTGGGCACAGTTTTCCCCGCATCTCCACCGGTTTCCATTTTTCATTACCAACATTTTAGTTTAGGTCCGCAATCTTAAGAACTGATTGCGGTGAGAAGTGCAATGACCATTCCAGCCACCTCAATTCTTTTTTGGCCACATTGGTTGGAGCATTCACTGGTCAGGCATTTGGACCTGACATCCAGGCTCGCTGCACTAGTGCTTTTGCCTTTGAGAAGAGTGAATGTGAAGGAAGGGAAAGATGTTTCATTTTTCATATATCGATCTCCTCCGATATCACGCCTTCAGACTTAACTTGTTTATCTGGTGTCATCTTATGTCAATATCTGATATATCTAAAGAAGGTATTGGTGTATGTGGACAAAGATTGGCGGCATAGCCTCACTTCTGTTGTAGGACTCCTGGGGAGATGTTGTGTTGGAGTGTTGCAGGAGCAGAGCAAGAGCAAGCTTCACTGCAAGTCTTGGATTTAGAGGCCGATGATTTGGAGCCATGAGACCATATCAAACATCCTAACCAAAACAACCAAAAAGCAACCATTTTTAGATTCATTTCTGCAGTGTGGTCGGAAATCTTTTTATTGTAACCCATAATTGGTTGATTCACCTGGGGCCCCAAGCAACTTCATTGTTTTCAATGGAAGCACAAAATTTTGTTTTGCAAAGACATGACCTCCAAATTTGCCTTGTTTGATTGCTGGCTTGCCGCGGAGGTCGATCATCAAGCAGATCTTGGACAAGAATAACAGCTATGGCGGCTCCACCTTCCCATTTTTCCCTTATCTAGCAATGGATTACGGTTTATTTAGGATTAGAGATCCCTCAACGGATCAACGGATTACGGATGGCGATTAGGCCTTCCCCAAAACGAATCAGCCCAGATTCTTGCAACCATAGTGCTGGAGAGTTTAATGTGCCAAGACAGCGAGGACGAAAGCCGAATACAGGTGCAATTGACGGCTGGTGGAAACGCTCGAAAGATAGCATTCCACCACGTCTGCACAGTCTTCCTGGGAATCACGAAGTGAATCCCAAGATTTTCCAGTGTGTTCAACGATACGCATGGCGTTGGGAACACACAGGTACAGATCTGATGGCAGTCACAGGACAAAACGTCCACAAACTCATCTTCAGCGCCTGAAGACAAAAAACAGTTTCGTGGCGACGGTTTCTAGTCCGCCGGGTTTTTTGCTTTCATATTTGTTCATTAATTTCCTTTTACTTCATTTATTGATTTGTTCGTTTGCTGCATGTTTTCTTTTTGGTTTATTTAATATAGTTTTTTTGGTTTTAGCCACCACATGAAACACTAGCCAAACTTATGTTGAGACCTGAACAAAAGGACGAACGTCCGGTTCTGTGCCTAGTAGCAGGATGTAGCCCGTAGACTTGTGGTATCTAGACCCTTGTAGAACATAGTCAATAAAACATGGTGATAAAAAGATGGATTCATATTCATTTACTTTCAACATATTTTTCAGATTTGAAACACTTATGTCCACTGCCACTTGGTTGGTTAACCCTGCGAATAACATCCGGTTTACACCGGCTGAATCTCGCAGATCTCTTGGTTTGAAATTTTCACATGTCAACAAATCCCAACGAAAAACTGATAGCGTCTCGCATTCAACATCCGAGAACTAGCCTTATGAAGTTTATCAAGAATCACTGCCCCACAAAATGCCACACTTAAAAGTAGAAGAATTAGTTTGCAAAAAACCGTAAATACCTCTCGAAATTCACAAAATGGGTGCACTTCTCACATGTACGTGTCCGACGTACGCCGTTGGACTCCTCGCTCTTGGATGGTGCTATTGAGGTTATTGGCAGCTCTAGTGGACAATTTGCAACGTGATGCTTGGTGGCGTGAAGAGAATTTGTTGTTTTTTTCCCGCACTTACTGACATGAAAAAAATAAGGAATGGGAAAAATACACCGCGGCATTGGTATTTTTTTTCCCACATTTGCCGTAAATTTAAGCCATTCATGTAGATAAATCTTCCATTTAACCATAGATCCGTCACGGGATCGAACGAACAACTGGGGATCCCCCATGGCCACCCATGTTTGATGACTGGAAAGTTATACGGGGCCCCTGAAAAAGTCAACATGGAACTCAAACATGGAACCCAATGTTGGGTTCCAGGGTGTAATTTTCCAGGGTTTGATTTTTGTTTCTTTTGGGGTGGTAAAAAATCCTACCTGTATCACCAAGGATGGCAAAGTGGAATTGCTCTTCGCTACACCTCCTCCCAAGTGTTCCACTTGGTGTTTTGGCAAGATGAACTGCTTGGTGAAACAAGGGGCGAGTTGTTTCAGCAGGTTAAGAAAAAGTCTGGGTTGCGTTTTTGGGCTGTGGGTGCTACCATTAGGTGTACTATCAAACAAACAGGCAAAGGATCACAGGTGCGGATAGGCCAACAAAAAGTTTTGAGGATGGAAATCTATGGAAGTCTGGAATAAATTGAAGGTTTGAATCTGCATTTGCTTCACAGTTGGTGGCCTTTATGTTGTAAAGAACAGACCTATGGTCCAGATGCCTTTCCAACCTTTTGGGAAAAAAACCATTGGTGTCGAAAGGATATGACCTTGGGATGTTTGAAAATTTTGGGTGAAACATCCGCATTATATTGTTTTCTTAGGCACAAATGATTTAATGATTTCTTAGGAACAAAAAAATGGATGTTTCTAACTAGTCTCAACATCAAGTCCGCATCCTCAGAACATATCGGGCGACCTTTCTATCGGTTGACCATTTTGACCAGGAAGACAAGAGAAGATACATTGTTTTGATGATTTTTGTCATTGGCCTGTACTGTCGATCGTGCGAAGAAATCTAGCTGCTAGCTCAGCACCTAGTAAATTGAAAAGTTTCTAAGCCTCCTTGAAATTAAGCATAAAGTTGAGATACTGTTTCCTATCAACCTAACCATCAACCCCAAAAAGAATCCACGCAAGACGACCGCAACATAGCTTCCTGCCAAGGATGGGAATCACAGTTCCTAAACGAAGTGCTTCATTTCGTTGCTTGGCACGAAGACAAACATCACCGGGTGGAACATTTTGTTGGTGGATTTTTTTTGTTGGAAAGATGACCCTGAAGTCACAAGATGTACTGTTAATGGTGCAGAAATCCGGTAAACTCACCAGTTGAGGTTGGTAGTTGAAATCTACCCTAGGTGGTGGCAACTCAAATATTTTTGGAATGTTCACCCCGAAAATTGGGGAAGATGAACCCATTTTGACGAGCATATTTTTCAACTGGGTTGGTTCAACCAACAACTAGTACCATGATATGAATTTCCGACTGGCCACCGAAAAAGATGCATAGCAAAAATGATCAAAGGCAAACATGTCTTATTTTCTATGGATGTGTTGAAATAAAATGAACTTGCAAATTTTGAAAATTAGCGGTTTTGGATCTCTTTTGTATTTTGAATTCATTTTTATATAGACACATCTTAGTTGTTCCACTTAAACCACCACCTTTGTGGTTTGCAAAACAAAATCTCCACGTTTTTTTGGGGCGTTTTTCGGTTGAGGTTTGGCACTTCAGGGCATGCGACTCTCGGTGCGGCCGCGCACTGATCATAGTGGACAGATCGTGTTGCAGGCTGAAACACTCGACGAGGTCCAGGGCGGCGCGGCCGGGTGAAATCCCATGGGCCATCACCACCTGTGATGGTCATAAAACCTTGCAAATAATGGCTTACTTGGCCAATAGCTAAACTTTAAACTTTTTGGGATTACATATTTAGTAGGGAAAATAAAGTTCAAACGTTTATTTCAGGGTCCATTGGCCAAGTGAGATGGTGGATCAACTACCAACCTTAACTGGTGAACGCTGGATTTCAGCCATCAACAGTATCGCAGGGAGTTTTTTTAACTACAGTACTCAATTTGGGGGGAATCAAACAATACATTTTTTTTTGGCAAATTTGAAGCATTTCTCCATAATAGGGTTGGCAATAAAATGACCCCTGCATCATGAAATTCTACACCCCGGAAATTCAACATATTTTTCCCTGAAAAGTTCCTTCCGAAAAGGAAGCCGGATCGTTTTCCAGTCGCATCATTTTTCAGGGGTAAACTCGCTGTTATACTTCGGGGGTGTAAGGGCACCACCATCATCCCTTAATAATCCCTTAGTGGGGTTTGGGGATCGCGGGGGTTACCTTACCATTAAAATACAATGGTAGATAGCTGTTTTATGGAGCGGCTATATTGCCTATAGTTGTTGTATAAGAATTGTAAAGAAGGTGTCGTTATGAACTGGCACTATATATAGAGATTGAAATGTATCGACCAACTTGCATTAGTTTTCAAAATTGCATGTTTCACGTTGGAGAGATGTATTCTAGACATATCTGGCATTCCCTTGACAATTGCGGGATTTCCTTGTATATGAACAGACCAAAAAAAGCAGCAAACCAACTAACCACTAACCGTACAAGAAACATCAGTTGATTCTGGAGATATGGAAGCCACCAAGAATGTTAAGACTTTCAGATACGTTCATGAGAAGACGTGAGAATTGAATGATACCAAACCCCTTCAAACACCTTCTTTGGAGGGTACTCTCAGCAAGGATTTTGGAGCTGAGATTGTGTGTAGAGCTATTTGATGGTGTTTATTTGTTCAGAAATGAAGCTGCTCTTGGTCGTGGTATAGCTTTCCTGATAAGAGAAAATGATGGAAACCAGAAAGTGAAGTACGCACAACTTTGGTTTTTGAATCCAAACTTCTTTTGAAAGGTTTGTGATAGCAATCAGTATCATCCGGCCCAAATGAGGCCATCCCGCAAAAAAGGGACCTAAATGTCGATTTCCACAAGAAAATACACTGTCACTTTCAGGATTCTGGCAATTTCACTGAATTTGGCCCTCTTTTGCTTGGTTGGATACACCTTTTTTGTATGAAGACTTCAGGATTTTGGGATGAAAAAAATTGAGGCCACTCCAAGGTGAAACGCTGTTTAAATCTCCGTGAAACTAACAGCAGTTTGCACCTGAAAATGGATGGTTGGAAGTGGGAAAAGCTATTTTCAGGGGCGTTTGCTGTTAGTTTTGGGGAGGGTAAAAGCTGCGAATGAAGGTCCAATTTGAATGGGCCACCATGCTCTTTTGGCGAGCTTGTGCCTCGCGTATCATTGGTCGGGAAGCCTTGAAAGTTGGAGATTTGAGATGAGAAAACTGGAAGGATGGACCTACTGAGACCTACTGGTAATGGTTCAGAAATCTGGTAAACTCAAAGGTTGAAGTTGGTACTAGTAGTTGAAATCCCATGATTTGCAGGGTGTTATGACCATCCCAGGTGGTTGTTGTCAGTCATCAGTGCGTCTTATTCAGCGATTATAATTCCACAACAACCCCGGAGGAGCTTTGAAAAGAGGATTTGTTTGACGAAAGCGACCCGCTAGTAGGAGCGCTTGACTTGTAGCAAAGGGAAACCGAAAATTTATGGGATTGACATGGATTGATTCCAGTTTCGTTTAGCCAAATTTGCTAAGCTTATGCATCAAAGTCGAGTCATCGCTACCTGAAGCTTTTGGAGTTGAAGGTTTAACGGCATCAGCAGATGTGAGATTATGCATAGTTTGGCAATTCCAAACAACTTTAGCTGAAGATGCTTGTTTGCAAGTATATATATATATATACACAATCATATAGATATATATGTATAAAGTATACAGTATACATATTTGGAAATCCTCGGAGAAATCCTTGCTGCAGACAAATTCATCAAAATCAAGATTGTTCTGCGATTCTTCGCTGTCAATTAATGGGTGTCAATTTTTCAGTCATCTGCCATCTGCGCAACTGGTTCAATGGAAGGATTCTCAGCTGAAAGGTGCTAGGTAGCCATTAATATGATACCCTAAGCATTCCTAAGCCATCATACACATATATCATTTATACATATATGTATATATAAGCTCACATATGTGTATGTAATTATATATATACATGTGTGAACTGTATGTAATATATGAGTAGTATGTATCCTAGCAGTTCGGCAATGAAAGATGGTACCTTACTCACAGACCTCGTTCTCAACCGACATCTTGATGACTTTTTGACCTCAGGTCTCATCGCACGAATGCAAGATCGTTTTGAGGTCTGGCCAAAAATGGTGGTGACACTGGTGGACAAATTTCATTGCAGACCCGCAGAGCGAAAGATCCCAAAAAAAAGCTAGGGAATGTGAATTATTGTCATTTGCTCTGATGAAATGACAGGAAGAGACTTGGCCTGTTTATTTTGAAAGAGTGATTCCCAAAATCATTTTGGAAGGTTGGTTCGAGATGGTCGGAACCTATGATTCGGCATGCAAAAACAGACCCAAACCAAGTGCCGCTTTACAAGTGTTCCTTTTTGTAAAGCTTTTCAACGGCAAGGTTTCGTTTTCACCCTTTTGAATCTGAAAATTTAAAATGAATCCGTTCAGAAAGTGAACTAAACATACCAAACACATTTGGGGATGAATTTGACCTGTTGTCGTAGAACTCCATCCCCACGGTCCCAACATCAAGCTCCGGAGTCATATGAAATAAACTCGACCAGTTACAGATTTACACCGTAGTGAAAATAGATGGCGCAACTCCCAAAAGGTGGCAATTTCTAAGGGGCCATGATACTAAACTAATACATGGGACTTGCGCGATCTATTTTCCAGGTGGTATACATCAAATTGATCAATGATTTTTTTTTAGTATGACCCAGGATTTGGCAACCATGGTGGAAACACAGGGCCAAGAAAATCCTCGAAGCTTTCAGTTCAGCAGTCAATGTGGTTTCGCCTTTGAAAAAAAAACACAACGTGACTTTTGGGTTTGGAATTTCATGGATTTTATGTGACCTCATGGAGACACATGGCAGTGAAAAGTGCAGGTGGAAAGACACCTAAAAAACAATCAGCTGCTACAAAAGTCAAGGATTTGTTGATACAGAATTCAGACATCGAGAACTTTTCTGAAAGTGTATGATAGAAGCACACAACCCGTACACATATTAATATATGATAGGTACATTTATATATATATATATATACACATATTTACCTCTAACCCAAATGACTCATATTTTAGAAGATTTGACCCATAAAACGGAAGGTCAAAAAACCACAAAAAATGGTCAGTTGGGTTCTAGGTATATATCTACATATATATATTTACATATATATATTTACATATATATATATATTTACATATATATATATATTTACATATATACATATATATACATATATATATTTACATATACATATTTACGTATATATATACATATATATATTTACATATATATACATATATATATTTACATATATATATTTACATATATATATTTACATATATATATTTACATATATATATATATTTACATATATATATATATATTTACATATATATATATTTATATTTACATATATATGTGTGATTGAACATGTCTGTGAAAAGGTGCACTGCGGTAAGGCTAGCATCATTTAAATTCGTGGCTGTTCACACGAGTCAAATCGTCAGGGCTCCATCCTTGAATCGCACTACAGTGTCGATGGCAAGGCTGACACCAAAAAATGGGAGAAATTGGTGAGTTTTTTGATGGGACATAAACCTGAAATCTCATATATATATATATAGATGATATAATCATATATATATACATGTATATATGGTGCGATTATCGAAAGCTATGAAGGACAATGTGGGATATGTATGATAATTGTAGCCATACTTGAGTCCCATTGTTGAGCGACAAAAGGCCAGCTGAAACCGTGAAAACCCCTCACAACCAACCAAACACAAACGCAACGAATCAAGGGCTTCAGGTTCAGAGCTGTTGAAATTGTTGAAAGTGTGTGGATGTGTGGATGTAATGATTGATACATATCCGACTCTATATCCAGAATCGTGGTTTCCCCCCAAACAAAAATGACTGAATAACGGAGTATTGTGTTCTCTTGAATATTACCTTGGAACATGTGGATGATTTATGAAGTTTCTTCCATCCTTGTCGATGTCACCACCATATCTGCTGGAGTCTAAGCTCCCGTTGTTTCCGCATGAAGGGTGATGGTCATCAACCGAATGGCAGGCGTTTATATACCCATTCAAAGGATTCCCGTCATGTTTATCCCTAGTTTATTTAGGCTGGTACATATGGGAAAATCATAAATCTACTTGGAGGATCACCCCACCTAGTATGTAGTAAGCCATGAAAATGCCATTTGGAAAGGAGTCCCACAACCCCTCTTAGGGGTCTTACGATCACCATGACTACTAACAACTTACTAATTGGGATGATCCTCCAAGTACATTCACCACTATATACCCTCCAGAAGTTTAACATAGCCACAGTGAAAAGTCACCTTCCCAGTAGGAAAGCTGTCTTCCAACCATCATTTTTCATGGGCGAGCTGTCAAACTTCGGAAGGTCAGCTGTTTTTTGTCCGCATAATTTCCTAACCTGCCATCCGCAGCACCCTGTAGGAGGCGGATGCTCAACGTCTGCATTTCAATAGTGTCAAGGTACCACTGGGTCAGTGGAGCCAGAAGTGGTTTCCAGAAAAATGTCCGGTGGTTGCAACAGATGGTTGTAGAATATGGTGGTTTCAAATATGGTATATTTTCACCCATAGTTTGGGGAAGCTTCCCATTTTGAGGCATATTTTTTCAAAGGGGTTGAATCATTGAAACCACCAACTACTGTAGTTCTTGTAGAATGGTTGTGTCTTCATTTTGTTTGAAACAGATACCTTGAAAGTTGGGCGAGATTCCCATTTTGACGATTATGTTTCAAACTGGGTGACTCTAACACCATCTATACCCTGTTGGGGAGACCATTCAATTCAATCAATGTTTGACTTGACTGCTCATTCATTCAACTATAATAGGATTCTTAAAGGGGGGGGTGGTGATTCCCCTAATCATTCCTAATGTTCCCTGAGGTTACCCAATCTTCCCTAGGAATCCTTAGGGTTCCCCAGTTACCCCCTCCCCTTGAACACCCCCCCCTTAAGAATCCTAGAAAACTATGATGAAACCATGACCTAGATCTGGACTAGCAAATTTTCGAGTACTCCCTTTTACAAGTCTGTGAAAAAAGAGGAAACCTAAGAAAGGGACTACCCCTACCTGAACTAATGAGCCTTTACTTGGAAAGCTAAGGAGGGTTGGGATGCATTCAAAATGTTCAATAGTTTAAGGGCAGGAGTCAAAGAGTACTTTATGGCAATTTAATTCCTGCAAATTTTTGAGGTTGGCAGTTGATCGCATGATCTACAAGATCTGATAATGTTTGGATGTTTGATTTCATCCCGCCCAGCATCAACGCTAGCAACACACGTTCGGTTGGAGAATCGCAAAATCTTTGACTCGGAGATGCGGTATTCAGTACCAGGAATGATGTTGAAGCCGACTCATATGTAAAGTTCAAGTGTTTCTGAAAAAACACCATGAAAAGTGAGAAAACCACAGTTGCCTGATATATTATATAGCTTATATATACATATATTATCAAGATGTAAGGGGAAGCATATTAAAATCCTATCCTGTTGAGTATGCACTCTTATAAACCGATAAAATTGAAATTCCTGCCTTTTAGAAACCAGCAGAACTGAAACAGATACAACGATGTCTTTTTATTCAACGCAAGCTTTTGGTGACTGCAGAAAAAGCTCAGCAAGGCCAACATTGAGAGGTATTGCACTGAGGGGCCAAGATGACATGAGGCCCTAGTAGTGGACAAGATGAGGCGGCTGTGTGAAGTAAGTTTCGTTACAAATTTGTTGAACTTGTCATCAAATCTTAAAGAATCTCCTGTTGACCTGACCTCAGAATAATGTCAAAATCATGTTCCGAAGCTTTCTTTGTGCAGGGCTTCCTCCAAATTTTCACACAAATTTGCCCCTGGCTGTTGCGATGCTGTGATGGCCGGACGGGGTCGTAGTCAGTTGCGACGCTTCACGCGTTTCACGTTCGAGATGATAACGTTGCAGATCCTTCCACAAAGCAGGTTGGGTCCACATTGCAGCTGCTTGGTCAAACTTGAATCACATTCAATTCAGAAGATCAGGATGGTTCACTTGTCCTGCTATTGACTTTGATAAACAATTTCTTCACTGCTATCAGCCACTTTGGTGGATGAAAAATCCTATCTTGCGCAGAATTTCCCGTTGCATTTGCCCATGGAGTTGCTGAATCTTTTGACAAAGCAGCGAGAGGAAGAAGCTGTTGGGTGACACACCACGAGTTTCTTGTTGAAAGGAGTGCTGTTGTTGTTTTTCAGGGAGAAAAAATAGCTCGTCTAAGGAGATAATCATGAGATAATCTATAAAGGTAAAATCCATGGCAGCGGACTTCCCTTAGAACATAGCGTAATCTATGGATTCTATCTTTATTCCCTTGGAGAATACAGGTGACTAGTCTTCAGATAATACGATATACAGACACAATACGCATATATAGATGCACATTTCTCTGGAAAAACCTGCGGGGTTGCAGCTCGTTTTCCCAACGTTGTAACCAACCCATGCCGGGCAAATCCCAAAATCATACGTGACGTCACTAGGAAGCATGGATTGTGTGTAAAAAAAACCAAGGGTTGAAGGCCTCAAGGCATAGTGGAACTTTGCAACAAATTGATGAATTATCAATGGTACCGAATCATAATGTTGACCCCGGATTAATAAACCCCATGGTTGTTTAATTGGGGGGTTCCCATCCCCCCTTAATAATCACTATAGGGGTTTATTAATCCGGGGTTGACATTACACAATTAGTTTTCATCACTATCAAGTATGTGAAAATGATCAACTATGAAACTAGCAGTTAATCACCCAGGATCCAAATTTTGCATGGTTTGGGTGGTCGTTTCACGTGTCGATGGCCATTCCCATAGAACACCAAACAGCCTTCATCCTTTGAACAAGCCGCTCATTTTTCTGCGCTGCTGGGATCCCGTTTCCCACGGGCTCGTAAAAACCCCCTGCGGTCGAGACCCTTTGCCAGCGAAGTAGGACGAAAAAAGTGTTCGGGCTGGCTGTTGTCTTGTCATCGTTGTTGTTGTTGATGATGATGATGTTGTTGTTCTTGTCGTCGTTGCTGCTGGTGATGATGATGATGGTGATGATGATGATGATGATGATGATGATGATGATGATGATGATGATGCTGTTGTTGTTGTCGTTGTTGCTGATGATGTTGATGGTGTTGTTGTTGTTGGTGGTGATGCATAACTTTGATTGCCACTTCTGCCGCTTTCCACTGCCTCGACAGATCTTCATCAAGTCGTGTGGGTTCGGGTGGCCCGTTCGACGCAGTGATCCATGCTGTGAGCATGGTACAGTGTCATATGGAGCGGTGAAAAAGCGCTGGTTGTTTGAGTTACAGAGGGGGTTTTACTACCCAGCTACTATAGGGATTAGTAGACTGGAATGTAATAAGGTGTGTTTTCATATGATGACTTCAGAGTGACTGCAGAGGGGCATAGCTATAACTAGAGGACATTCGCAGATGCTCATTGATGTTCACGTTACTGGTGCGGGACCTAGCATTTGAGTCAATGATAGCGACCTACCCAACCTCACCCTCATGTTTCCAATTCATCCGGGTGGATGTAGTAGGAAAAGGCTCCTTTTCGTGCAGAGCAACTGTGGGAGACTCATTTGAGTGTCACCAAGATCTAACTATCCCAAGTGATTTTCACAGGTGAACGATCAAGAATCAAGGTTTCACTCTAACAATTCACTGGGATGGGTAGCCTCCACGAAACTAACATCACATTTTCTCCAAAAGGTACTTTTGAAGGATGCATTTTCCATTCCCAATGGGTGCCCATATTGAATTCGTTCCCTGGAATGTCAATTGGCATCTTTTTTTCCAAATTCGGCCTTTATCCAACCCAAGCATTTAAAGATAGCATTTCTATAGCATGTAAGTTGTCCGCTTCTCATGATCCGCCTCAATGGGACTGGTTTTATAAATGGTTCTTAATATGGTCATACTTATAGTTGCCCGTCAAGATTTTATCCTCCAGAAAACACCTTATACTGGCTATATAGAATATGTATATATAGCTAAATCATTCAAAATTCCTGCACCTGGCAAGAATATGCCCTATTACAAAGGTATAGAGGGGGTAGTATGCCCTTTGTGAAACCAGCATGGCAATAGAACATCCACCATGTCTAGATATGCTAACTATGTCCAATGCCATTTCAGTTTTGCTTGCGGAAGGGTAAACCCCTATATTACATTAAGCAAGCGATTCAAAAACAAAGACAATTGACAATTATGCCCGGATTTCGGTGGTATAATCAGTTTGTTTTAGGAGGGTATATCATGTATATCTATCCAATCTCATTATACTAGTTGGTTCATAGGGCTTCCCACCAGTACAGTAACTACAATAATGAGTTTATCCCCTATTTCTTGAGAGGAAGGTTCCCAATTGTTTGACAAATACGTTTGTTTGTTCAATGTGATTGTTTACTTTCTACCATGATAAATCAGCATTTTTCACCACCATTTGGGAGAACATGTTTTACTTATTCCAAGCAACTTAAGCAAATGCAATATGAAATGGGTACTGTAGGAAAAAAAAAGTCCTTCCCGAAGTTTAACAGTTCGCCCCTGAAAAGTTACCCAAAACCCAATTGGAAAGGCTTGTCTTCCAAGCATCATTTTTCAGGGGCGAGGTGTTAAACGTCGGGAGGGTAAGGGTACCACCATCATCCCTTAATAAGGCCGGTTATTTGTGGGGTTGGGGATAGGTGGTTTACCTTCAATCTATGGAAAAAACATTTCAAAAACAAACTCGTGTTACAACCCAAAATGAACCCAGCCGCCTGCTGAGTCTGGTACTCGTGGGGAGTTGCCGCTGTCAAGGTTGGGAATCCAATTTTTTTTGGGGGTTGGCAGGGGGATGATAGTGGAAAACAAATTTACGTTCCCTGGAAAAAAAAATCACGTTCCCTGGAAAAAATATTTACAGCCCCTGGAAAAGAAATTTAGGCTCCTCTGGCCCTGTGGTCCTCTGGTCCTCTGGTCCTCTGGTCCTCTGGTCCTGTGGTCGTGTAGTGCTCTGGCCCTCTGGTCCTGTGGTCCCCTGGCAAAGGCATGAAAAGAAATCTGTAGGGACCGACCAAAAAAGCTTGGAAGGAGTGCAAAAGGAAGTAAGGAAAAAGAAGAAGCGGGACAATTAACAAATACAGTTTCAACAACAACTAGGACAAAAAACGCAAAGATAGGCTTTTAAAAGCAAATGGCGAAAAAGAAGCAGGACAATAGGAAAATACAAGCGTTGATCAAATGCAAACAAAAACGCAAATCATGGCCACATATAATCAGTATCGTTTTCAGACATAGTCTCAGACTATCAAAGTATCATGTCTCATAGAATCATATCATAATAGCGGCAAAATCTCACAGTATCATAGGATCATGGTCCCTCATACTCTCATGCTCTCATACTCTCATATTCTCGAATCATACCCTTTGAGGGCACACACAGAAACGAAGAGCAACAAGTAGCAACAACACTGTCTATTCGGGAAAGGCTTCAGAAACGGGATGATACTGGAAAAAAATACCTTCCCTGGAAAGGTTTAGGTGACCTGGAAAAAAAATACAACCCCTGGAAGAACAATAGGCTGGTAGTGGTAGTAGTAGTAGTAGAAGAAGTAGTAGTAGTAGTAGCAATAGTAGTAGTAGTAGTAATAGTAGTAGTAGTAGTAGTAGTAGCAGTACTGGTCCTACAGCCTCAAAAATTCTATGAACTGCGAGCAAATCACGTAGCATGTTTTGCGAATGCATCTGGGGGGCGCAGCGCCTCCCCCCAACCCCCCTCCAGCCAGGTTCAGGTTGAGTGCTTAAATTTCTTTTCCAGGGCATTAATTTTTTTTTCCAGGGGTTAGTGGGGGTGAAACCGTTAAATTGTTTTTCCAGGGGTTGTAAACCTACCCGTTGGCAGGGGGGGGGGGTGCAACGAATGAAACGTAGCTTGCTTGGGGAGAATGGAAGACATGTTCCAAAAATCATCCAAAAGATCTTTCAGCTGTGAGATGTTGAGAAAAATATCCGGCGGGCACTTTTCTGTTGACTGTAATTGTAATTCATAAATTATAAATTGGATTCAAGGTTTCAAGATTGAAAAGGTGGCCGAGCCCCAACAAAAGGCTTGGAAATAAATTCCTACTGTTGATGGTTCAGAAATCCCAAACAACCACCTGGGATGGTCATAAAACCCGTCGTATATTGTAAATAATGGGATAAACTACCAACCTCCACTGGTTAGCCGGATTTCTTCCACCCAACAGCTGGGGGGTCAACGCCCCCAAGCTGTTAGCCGCACAGGAGAGGCTCAGGATCAAAGCTTGAACCTTTGGAAACTACGCCCAAGGTGGGCAGAGGGAAAGGGTTTCGAGAGATCATAGAAGTTTGAATAACTTGCAATATAATCACAGCATAAAGAAGAATTTAACCATATTTTAACAACAAATCATGATGGAGTATATATGCGCTTTGCATGTATAAGAGATCATTGCTTATTGCTTCCAACAAGACCAGCACCAGTTTTCTGGAGACATGGTGTTTGCTCAAAAAATATAAATCTTCAAGTATTCGTTTTGGATCTTTCCAGGTCTCACCCGGAATTGTGAATTTAGGACCACAGGTATCCTCTGAGTGGGGGGGGCCAGCTTTCGGGAGCATAGGATTCCGATGATCGTCAGAAGTCATTTTCGTAGGTGTTCAAAGTAGGTAGCACAACCACTATAATAATTATAAATTTTCAACATATATATATAAATATGTATATACAAATATAGATATGTATGTATATATATATATATATACATATCTTAATTAGAGCTTTGTATCCAACACATTTTTTGGAAGGTTGCACTGGATCTATTTCCACCTTGGTTTAGCTTGGTGTATTTTTTACGTTTATAGGTATTTTTTTATATTATATATATATATGTCCTTCGGTACCATCCCATCTTCAGGTACGAGCCAACTCTGAAGATCTGACAGCAGAGCTGGTAGGTGGGAAAAAGCACTTGAGCAGTGATCAAAAGCCCTGGTTGTTTCGGGTATTTAGTCTAGGTGGTGCTCTCAAGCATTTTTTTTGTTCACCCCGAAACTTGGGGAAGATGAACCCATTTTGACTCATATTTTTCAGATGGGTTGGAACCATCAATCAGTTAGGGGATTATACTATCCAGTGGTAGAGGGAATATAATAAGCCAGTATAAGGAGTGGAAGTTGAACTCGGAAAATTGGAAACCACATCCGTTGATTGAAAGGGGAACGTTGAGAGCGTTGAAAAGCGGCATTTTCTGTACCATGGCAAGAATTGACAAGCCTCTCTTTTTTGTCAGGAGCTTTATAAACGTACATGTATATATGTATTTATATTTGTGTATATTTATATGTATACTCAAAATCCAAAGGTCATTAATTTGCTAGTCTTTCCACCTAAGACTGTTCTTTGATATCGCGTCAGGCTGTTGTTTTGTCGACTTTGGTCGTTGACCTTTGTGTCGATGTGTGGCAAGAATGACATGCAACTCATGCAAAGTTGTGAGAGTTGGTCTGTTTAAACATCCGTTTTGGTCAGAAGTTGTGCGGCTTGAGTTGTCACAGGTTGTTGTGATTGAAAAAGGAGGGTTCTTTGATGAAACATTTGCGATACATTCGAGATCATTGGCCAACTGAGCGATTAGGTGATTTGCTGGCGATCATGTCTGGAACATGTGCAGAGGTGTCAGCAGGGTGATCCACCAGCTCGAGCTAGAAGTCCAAGCCCAGTCCTTGCGGTTCCTGGGCATTCCCTTCTAGAGAGCCTACAGTTGGAGCCTCCGGGTACAGTCAGTTGGAGCAAGGAAAATTGCTGCCACAATTGGCTCCAGGTGCCATTTCTGTGATAGGCGGTGTATTCAAAATAAATGCCAGCATACCCATCATAAATATTCCCAGCGCAAGTCTGTAAAGCTCTTGGCCGGAAGGACGCTCATCTTCATCTGTCTATTTGCCAACCTGCTCCGCTCACAGGGTTGTTCCTCAACCCCCTTTTGCAAACTCATTACATTACTACATCCCAGACACAACACAAAACTTGGACAATACACCCTGTTCAGACTTTAGGGTGAAGTTGCTTGAATGGCACTGCCCTCTCCCAACCTTTCACCCTTTCATCTCATACTTTCTCGGCCTTTGGCTATGATCAAGTGTAGCATCTGTTCTTATCAGTGTGACAACTGATTTGTCTCTGGAGACGTGCTGGATTTACCTTTGTTAGTGGGTGGCACCCTGGAAACTCTTGCCATCAAGCCTCCATCCAGTTCATTTCCCACACCACTAGTCCAAATGCTTTGGCTTCCACCCCTCTGTCCATCACAGCGTTCACTTCATAGCGCGCCAATCCTTCGCCTGTTACTAAAGGTTGCCCTGGATTGGACGCATCAATGTGACTTTCACGATTTTTGGGGAGCCTTGTCCTCCAACTGTATCCCTTCCATGCATACAACTTTCATACAGCTATGGCTACCCCATCCAACACATTGCAAACATATGCGAAAATGCTACGGGGGAATTTCCAGACAGGTTTGCCAGTCCTTGCCCAACTCCTCTCTCAATCCATCCTTGCAGAAGGGGCAATAGCGCTATCAATGATTCTTACAAACTTCACGCGACATTGCACACCACATCAGTCGCTACCCCATTGGTTGACAGTGGCTGCTTGGTGGGTTTGTAGGCTCAGGCACATTACACCGAACCGGAAAATGAGTGAGCTCCTTTTTTTGTGCCGCTGCTCAGCAGACTGGGTTGAATAAAGTTCATCACACGTGGGCTGGAACATTTGTCGCAGCTGCAATGGTATTCCTGCTAGGAAATCATTTCATTCTACTGCAAGAACGTGATTGCTTACCGGTTGCTCTTTGGAGGCCATGTGGAAAGAGGCGCTTAAGGCAAGAGGCAAACCAGTAGGCCCCTCAAAACTGTCCAATGGCAATGGACGGGGTGCCCTGCCAGCGCCACTCGGAACTCAATGCAGACTTCATTGTCATGTTGGCATCATAACACCCACCTGTCCTAGATGTTGAGTGGGAAGCAGAGTTACTGATCAACAAGTTCGACAGATTTGGCCTCAAATACGTCCTGTTTTTGCTTTTCATTGACAGTGGAGTGGCTATATTGATCCAAGTGCTTCGAAACCTTGGTGCACCTCCACGCCAAAAATTGCCTTTCCATGCCCAACCCTGGAACAGTCAGCATTGGTAAGTCATACAAGACCATTTCAGATGCTACAGTGATGCTATTATATTCCCAGGTTTCCAGAAAATTGTCTTTAGCGAGAGACTCTTCAAAAAAACCTAGTCGAGGAAACCCAGGGTATATATTCATTTTTCTTTTGATTTAGGTATGAACATGTAAATATGTAAAGATGTATACATTCATTATATATAACAATTTTTTATCCTTGCTATTCCCAGCTTCAATGCTGTCATGGAGATTCACAAATTTCATCAGGAAGTCCTGCTGGTCCAGCCTTGCCTGGTGTTCGGGCCCGAGGAACGAGGCGCCATGGTGATACCCGTGTGGTGGAACAGCGGTCAACTTTTTGGAGATTTGAGATTGTTTGCCGCATCCTGATTTGGGAGCTGTTTTTTCTCAAGTTTGTTTGTTTGTTTGTTGGTTGGTTGGTTTGCCTTGAAAAGTTAACCGTATGGTGATCCAAACCCAATGTGTGCTACACTATTTTTCAATCAATCCAAGTGCTGAGACTGGGTGCATTTGTTTAGAACCCTAAAGGGTGTCCCTGCTTGTGTTTTCATCGGTCGATACCACATTTAAGCCTCAACTTCACTCAAAGAAACAAGTGACGAGTATGAAATCTTATCAAAAAAATCATTAGCAAATCCCTACTTGTGTTACGATTGTTGACCTTCCACCCCGCCCATTAAGGGATGAGGATGTTACCAATCAAAATCTTTGTTTTGGGCCTCCCCAAAACAATGGGGGAGATCTCAACCTACCGCATCCCCCTTCGCCAGGTGCTTCACACCTCAGGCTACGGTTTCTAACGTGTTTTTGGGTGTTGTTGGGGTGTCGTTTTTTGTTGGTTGGTTGTTGTGGCGCATGCTCTTGATTCACAAGCATTTCGGTATAATCTAATGTATACATATAGTTTTTTCGGGTTTGAGACTGAATCTTTCTGGATGCATCTTATATATACTATGAGATTATATCAAAAACATTGCATATGACCCCTTAGCAACTGTCAATAGTGATGTGGAGTCATCCCCACAAATTTGTCGGAAAAAAAAACTGCCTTCCATCAGCTTCAAGCGGAGCAAATACAAACAATTGGCGTTTCAGAACATGCGTGGCATTTCCCCACTTCCTGTTGGTGCCCCTGTTGCAGTGTCATAGATGGCATCCTATGGTATAAACCATCCTCATACAACTATGCAATCCTGTGCATATAGCTAGCATTTGGTAGATGATACCAGTACATATAGAAGGACTGGAGATGTTTGATTCGTCATACATACATGACTATATATATATATACGCATATACAATATATATTGTAATTTATTTACATGATATATTTATATATGCATATGGTATATATATATATGATACCTTTGATACATCTAGAACCACCGACCTTTCCTTGACTTTTCTCAAGGGAAACCGACTCCAAAAACACAACGGTCCTCATGATTTGAGTCGGTGGAGTCTGGATGCGACCCCCCTTGCAGTAAAAGGAGAGAAACACCCTGGAGTTTTGCGCCATGTTTGTAGGCGCAACTAGTATTAATCTTCACTTGACGATGGTATTTGGAGGAAGATTCCAAGCTACTCCAAGCTACTGGTATGGTTCAAAACTGTTTACTGCTAAAACCCTACGCGCCAAATCTGTTGTCCTTATATCACACAAATGTTGAGTAATTTCCATTTAGCTCAACTATGTGCATAACATCATTATCAATTTACATATGATCGAAGCGTCAGGCTATGTCCAGGATCCGCCTACCTCCCAGCATGTGGGGCCCTCAGCAGCACTTGGATGGGAGTGTGTTGTTGTTTGTTAAACAGCTGCAAACAGGAGTGGGATGTCAGAGTAGAGGTGATACAGCATAATCAGACAAGGTGAAACAACTTTTGGACAATCATGTGTCGATGCAAAGATGATGCATGGTTTGAAGATATAGAAGAATGTTGTTCTCATTTGTTTGCCACATGTTGCCTCACCAGAAGGATGAGCATGTCAACATTCCTGCCCAACAAATATGCGTTGTTTGGTCGTCACTATCCAAAATAAGATATATTAGGCAATATTATGAAGGCTGAAACGGATGGCCTGTGTCAACAGGTCAAAAAATCTCAAAAGACTTCGAAATGAACAATATCCTGTCGATGGTTCAAAAATCCGGTAAACTCACCAGTCGAGGTTGGTAGTTGAGATCTACCATTATTTTCCGCAGGTTTTATGACCATCCCAGGTTGTTTCTTTGGGATTTCTTCCACCAATCAACAGTACATGTTGATACCCTGAAACCTAAGATGTGCTTAGAAACCTAAGATGTTGAGGTTGGTAGTTGAAATCTCCCATTATTTACAATGTTTTATGACCATCTCAGGTGGTTGTTTATACAGGTTTTTAAATGGTTTTTTATGACCATCCCCAAAACGGTCGTGGGTTAGGTTTCCGAACGCCGGTGTCCATCGCAGGGAGGTGGAGCGGTGTCAAAGTACTCCAGCCATACCGGGTCGTTGTGTGAAGAGATTGGCAGACGCTTGTGACCCTTTTGGGAATGAGGGAGATTGGTTGGTATGGATGTTTCCAAAAATAAAGGTACCCCCAAATCATCCATTTTAAATAGGGGTTTTCCATTATGAACCATCCATTTTGGGGTACCCGTATTTTTGGAAACATCCATTTGGGATTGGGATAATATTTGTTGTTTTTTTTTGGGGGGGAGGTGCTAGGTTGGAATAGCATTGAAAGTTTTGAGGCATAAGATTGTTAAGGAAGATGTGGTAAGACAGAATTGGAGGTAGTTGTTGATTTGTTAAGATTAGAGACCTTAAGAGTGACATGGGAGTCTTTTCAGATAGTTTGGAACTGACTGACCAGTGATGGAAGTTCAAATTGAGGGTTTCGAAATTTCAAGCAATGCAAGGATGTAACAGAATATCTATGATAGAGATATGTATAGCAGACTCATTACTTTCGAGCTCATCACTCGGACCCCTAATTTCTCTGTTTGACTTGAATTCTATCCAGATCATATCAGTGCTGCTATTCAACTCCACTGGAGTCCCGTGGCATACCAGGAAAGTGAAAAAGACATGTAAAAAGAAATTACGTATTTTGGGTGTTTCAGGAAATTTCTATACATTACCCTGATTTATTTTTAGTAATAGTTGGCACTATTGAACTAATATATTTGATTGTGCAATTTTTTTTACTTTCCTTGAGATTGTAGAAAACTTGTTTGGAGGAATCTCAATGAAATAAATTCCATGATGATTTTCCATGTGGTTTGCGCCCTTTTTGTTGGCTCAACGCTGTAAACCTCGGGTCTTTGAGCAACGACGCGGATCGCGCCTGTTGGGGAAGCTCAAGTCGACCCTGTTTTCTTCGGAGAGTCGTTGGCGAAACGGGAAATCCTTGGAGGATAAAGGTTCTGAGTGGTCTCAATGCTGTATTGAATGGAAACCAAAGATAATGAACTAAATTAACTAACATGAACAAAGAGTGTTTTGTCTCATTGAATAAGAACAGAAAAGAGTGGTAATGAGTTTTCTTCGGATGATTTGGTATCATGCCTAGTTTGGTGTGCAGGATGTCACAAGACAGACATGATTTGCTCCGCAGATTGGTGTGTTGGTTTGATATGTTTCCCATCTAAGGCTGAAGCTCTTGTCAGAATCCTGCAAGAAATGCATTGGGATGATTTTCCTATGATGAATCTGACATGTTCAATATCTTATGTTCATGATGAAGCTACAATTGTGAGAAGAATTGCCTTTGTTTCATTGTGAAACGCAGTCAGTTTGACTCTCATTCTCAAGCGGAGGATGCCATCACTAGATCTATGGAATCATTGGAACCTATAAGGTAGCAATGATATCCCTGAATTACCCTCAAGCTCTTCGAGTCAATCAATATGTTGATAGATTTCAATCACATCTTGATATTTGGATTGCTGTTAAAACACAATCATATATGTATGGTGTATCAAGAAATGGGTCCACACGACTATCCAAACAAAACTATATTTTTTGGTTGACGCCTCTTAAACAACGCTTTTGGTACACCAAGGTTGGTTTCATTCGTGCTTCCTTCAGCTTTCTGCTTCAGTGCACAACTTTTTACCGGAACGTGACTTGAAGAATCTGGGGTTCGGAGTCCGGTTGGAGGTGGTGTGGGGGGGAGGAGGTCATGGAATCACTAGGTGGTGGTTTCAATTATTGTTTATTTTCACCCCTATTTGGGGAAATGATCCAATTTGACTAATAATTTTTCAAAGGGGTTGAAACCACCAACTAGTCATGGAATCATTTTGAACATGTTCTTCGGCCTTCATTTCCCCTGTGTTTTGTTGAAAACGGTGATTTTTGTACGGATTCTACCATGGTAAATCACCAATTAGAACAAAAACCACTATTTGGGGGAATATGTTTTAATCATTTTATGTCCAACGACCGAACAAGCAAATTTAAGTTTCAGAGGAAAACTATTGGCAAGATGTAGAGCCGTGAGTTACTCAGGGTACTACAAATTCCTGGAGAGGATGTGTTGTCCTGTCACTTGAACACCGCGAAATCAAAGGTCCAAAAAACAATCAAGTCACAATCTCACGAGATGTCAACTCAAGTCGTAAATATTTGGGGGGTTCCTAAAATGGTGGTACCCATGGGTTTTCCTACTAAAAATGATCATTTTAGGGTGTTTTGGGGGTACCACCATTTTAGGAAACCACCATTTGGTTTTCATTGGTTATAAACTTCCCTTTTTTGTTGTGAACATTTTGTCCCTACCTTTCCGGGACCGCAGAATTGTCAGCCGGCCAAAGGATTTTACATGACCATAATTTACTATACTTGCATAAAGGGAGAAAAAAACATGAAAGATGTTTTTTTAAAATGATCTTACTTCTGAAAAGATAAACACCGCAAAGAAAAAAGTTGTCTTTCTCACGACATGGGAACCCATCATTTTTAACAAGGGGTTTGATCATTTGAGGTTTTGATGTATGGGTGTTTCCTTACATGATGGTACCCCCAAAACACCCCAAAATGATCATTTTTAGTAGGAAAACCCCATGGTTGTTGGGTACCAGCATTTGAGGAAACCCCCGTATCTTTCCGAACACATCTTTTCGAGGTTTTGATGTAAGGACTTTGGAAATAGACATGACACGTTAGAAGCATAGCGCCCAGTGATAGTAGTCAGGTCACAGGTGCTGAGAATTGATATGTTTGGTCAAATTATAGCGACCTCACACGACCTGGGCCCCCAAATGGTGGCTGAGTAAGGGAAATTTCCTTATTTCAGGGAAACCTAAGTTGGTGAAATATTATATATATACATATTTTTTGGCCAGATGTACATATATATATATATATGTATATATAAAACTGCAATCATTGTTTGATATCTATATGCTGTAATCATGGTGAAAGAAGATACCCAAACTCGAAGTCCTGTCTTGTATTTATTTTTTCGGAGGGTTCTCATTTTTGCATATGTTGTGTGATTTGGGGATGATTTTGACCAAATCTTGACATTATTATCTAAGGCGAATTGGCAAATATTGGCAAGAGCCAAAGGACAAGGTCTACAGTTTTTTGAGCTGCGGGTTGTTTTTTCTCGGGTGAAATGATGGATGAATATATCTCCCAAAATTATATATAAATGCGTACATAGATATAGTTATATATATGATATTATATATATGCATTATTCCTCCCATAATCATGGAAGTGGAAAATGTTTGTATTTGAATGACAACTACTTTTTTTACTTCCATGATTATGAGAGGCGGATGTGTTGTTTGTCGTTTTTTTCGGAACCAAGATCGAAAATCATGGAATAAAGATACTTAAATACTTAACTAGGTGGTGGTTTCAAACATTTTTTATTTTCATCCCTATTTGGGGAAGATTCCCATTTTGACTCATATTTTTCAAGGGGGTTGAAACCACCAACTAGTTAGGTTGGACTATTTCAGCAGACATGTTTGTTCATGTTTTCAAGCACTCAGTTTGACCACAGGATCCCCCATAGCATGGGGTGTGACGTTTTGGACCTCTGTGTTCAAGGAAAAGGGGGAAGTCACAGGCCTCAAGAGGGGTCTTATTTATTAAACGATCCACTGATGTAGGTGGTGGCAACTTCAAATATGTTTTTATGTTCACCCCGAAACTTGGGGAAGATTTCCAAATTGACGAGCATATTTTTTCAGATGGGTTGGTGAAAAACCACCCACCAACCAACCAACCAACCAACCAACCAACCAACCAATCAACCAATCAACCAATCAACCAACTACTTATGTTCAACATGTTTTTTGTGGCTAGTGTCAGATGTCTCTCATGTCAGGCCCTGGAAGTGATTGGAAGTAATTTTTTAACCCCAAACATCACTCAGAACTCAGAATGTTGAACTTACTATAAATAACCTATATAGGTGGTGGCAACTCAAACTCAAACATTTTTATTTTCACCCCGAAACCTTAGGGAAAAAATGAAATCCAATTTTGACGACTTGCGCATCATTTTTTCAAATGGGTTGGTGAAATCAACCACCACCCAGGAAAAACCGTATCAGGAGATGCATGCACCAAAACACGGCCAGGAGTCCAATTCTCTCGGAGATGCAAAACATGAACGGATTGCAGGTGGTGACCGGGGGACCGGGGGAAGCGTCGGAACGTCGTTCCGAGGTTTCCGAGTTACGTGGGTGGTTGATATATATAAATATATATATATATGTCCATGTTGCATTTTTAAGAGTCAAAACATCTACAAAGAAAAGGAGGTTTCGTTTCTACAGTGTTTTTGGTGGATCTTACAATATCTTACAAGAAGCAAGTGAGATTACAAACTAGAAGTGTTGCTGGTTTCATTTCACCAGACAAACACATCATGTTGGTTGATGCCATGGCGCCGTGGTCGCCGACAGACTAAAATGACTATATGATAATTTGTGCAGTTTATATCAACGCCAGCCGAGCTCACCAAAAGTGGTTAGCAAGGGAATCAGCAGAAAATGCTCCATGTTTTTGAAGTATGAGACTTTAACCACAATGTTTGACAAGGAGTTGGAAAGATCACCATCTGGTTGGGCATTCTGGGATGAGAACGGGAGCATGGGGATAAGTTGTAATGGTTCAAGCCCGAGTCCAGAAAATTAGAGTATTATAAGCTTCAAAAAGGATTGGCAGCTCTGGATTAACTCAATGACTCTCGAATTGAGAGGGGGTTCTTTTTTCACATATTTCCTTAAATGGTGGTACCCCCAAAACACCCCAAAATGATCATTTCTAGTAGGAAAACCCATGGGTTTGTTGGGGAAACCCACCATTTTAGGACACCCCGATATAGATGTAATTCGAGAGTTCTTTCTTTGGGGTCGATGGCTCGGTCGAGTCAAAAACCCCGACCGGCCCTGAGGGTATGAACATCCAAATGCTTGGTAACATGAACGGCGGCATGCAGAACATGCTGCTTGGGCCAAGCTTTTAAAAGGGGGGACGGCACTTTCAGAAAGAAACAACGGGGGTCTACCCACAAAAAACACAGATTTTTGTTCACTCCCTCAAATAAAAGATATATGTGTTGATGTTGTTTTTGGGAAAGATGTTGATAAAATCGTGCAGATATGTAATGATATATTATGTCTACTTATATATACATATCATATGATTTCATTTCATATATATATATATTTCTTACAAACATGTATATATAATATATATTTGCATATATACATACATTGAATTTCTTCCTTAGCGGACTGTCGTTGTTTTCAGCTGAGAGTTTCATTCAAACGAGAGAATATTCAGGCCAGGGAATCAGATCCATGGCAGCATCAGTGCTGCATGTGTGCCCTCAAAAACAATGGGGAAATCTCAAAAGGAAATGCTTGTCATCTCCTAATCAAGAAAATATCCAGGGAGTTTTTCGTTAGTTTTATGTACCCCCCCAAAACAAACAGGAACAGTTGAAAGAACATGTTTATAGAGAAAAAGATTCTCTTTTACAAACCATCCTGTTTCTTTGATGTCATGTTCCCTTTCCAGAGTTGTTGTTAGTTTCTGTTAAGAAAATAGTTCATCCTTTGTATGAGATGTTGTTGAATCATGACTTCTCTTGGATTCTCGTTTAAAAAAAAAGCAAGTTTCCACGAGAAAAATCTTAACATCCGTTTGAGTCAACCACCAAACCACCAAACCAATCAACTACAAGTTGCAACGACCCTGACCCACCCTGCAAATCGTGAATTGTTTTCGTTGGGAAGGTGACAAGTCAGGTCAAATGAAGTACTGAACCGTTGTCAATTTACTAGGTGCATATATTATCCATATGTTGGCCAAGCAACCGATCAGTTGATGCGTTTGAAATATCCTTGGCGATGTTTCGTGGTTCGGTGTTTTCCAACAAACGAAACGTGTTTGTTTGTTGTTTTTCTGCGTTCTTGGGGAATACTTGTGAATTTTGCTACTTGCATTTGCCCGCCACTCTAATGAAAGAAGTCCACCTCCGGAAGAATGAACGGCTGAAGAATCCAAAAAATCACCAAAATTTTTGAAAAGGAAGTTCATTATCTTCCCCAACCTGCAATTTTCTTGGGGGTTCTATCAGTTCTATCTGAATTTTCCAGGGGTCCACCTTGCTTATTGGACTGCCTGAAACCCATGAGGCAATGGCAAGCCGTCTCCGGTGGCCAGCCATGTGCACAGCCCTGTGGTGGGGCACAGCCATGTCGCTTGGTTTTGACCAAAAAAATGCTGAGGTTATGCTGCTTATCTTTTGCCAAATGTCCGGCGTTCCGAAGGAGATCTTCTAAGTGGTGGGGTGGTTTCAAATATATGGTTTTTCATGTTTACCCCCGATCATTCGGGAAACGATCCCGTTTCACTGATATCCTTCAAAGTCGAGTTGTTCAACCACGAAGTCTGTCGCACTGGTTAAATATCGGATCGCCGGATTTCTGAACCATCAAAAAAGTATCACCAATTTTGCTCCAAATTTTTGGTGTGATGCAAGGGGGGAATGAGCTCGAATGGATGTCAGTCACCTCTGGTAACATGAATGTGGTCAACCCTGCCTTCACTCATTGTGTGTTTCTGAGTTTTATGGTTTCAGATTGATTCAAATGGTTATCCTCACCGCCTGCGGAAATGATTCCCAATTTGACGAATATAATTCCCTTTGAACCACAAACTATATAGATGAGTTTTTGCTCGCACCATTTGAGTTCCTTTATGGTTTGCCCGGTTTTTGTGAGTCCAAAAAAATGGTGTTTGATGTGCTTGCCAAACGATAAGAACTCCAACAGTAGTCCGACCAACTCAAGCCCAGAGTCCATAGATGGATTGAAAACATGAAGAAACAGCAATCCAAAAACATCTCATGATAGACTCATCTATAGACTACCCTCCAGGGAACTAACATATCCCACCTTGGGAAGAGGAAAACAATCTTCAAAAGTGATTTTTGATGGGATATGTTAATTCCCAGGAGGGTACCAGGTAGTCAGATACCCTCATGACATTTAGGGTGCTTCATCCCTGACCTATGGTATTCACTGATTTGGGGCCCACAGATTTTGAAAAAAAATCACTAACCCTGGTGGGGTCATTCACAGCATTCCCCAATAGTACCCCTAAGTTTGGTTGCTATATATAGCTGGAGATGATTCGGAAGATGTTGGGATGATGGATAATGAATGGGATATCTAAAAATCCGAAGTAAGTCATCCTGCGGGATTTTTGGACTTTAGGTGCCCAAACACACATCTCAGATTATAGTTATATAACTCAGATATATCCAAAATGGTAGGAATTTCTCACTTTTTGGTAGGCGAACTAGGCTACCCCACTAAGTAAACAGATAGGAGTATAACAGTCAACAGTATTGACTTGCTATGACATGAGACTGTGCCTTTGAAGCTTCCATTTGATCACCTTGTTTTTCGCCCAAGGTATGCAAGCGATTCAGGGTATGCCACAGACACAGAACGGCAACTCACAGATGCAAAGTCGGATCCCTAAGCTGGTCACTGGCATCCGGTGGTTGGGGGGGAGTACCCCAAATATGACCTGATCTCGGTTGTGGCAACTCAAATATTGTTTATTTTCACCCCAAACCTTGGGAAAAATGATCCATTTTGACTTGCCCATATTTTTCAAGTGGGTTGGTGAAAAACCACCAACTAGTGATTCTTGGATATCATCCTTGGATATTTTTGGAAGACAAAAGAAATGATAAGCAATTTTGTCATGTTGTGTATAGATAGATACCGCCGAATACTGAAAGTGGATGGGTTTGTAACATGCTGTAAGGACTGCAGTTAATTGGGCAACATGAACAGCAATATGTTCCGAAGTTCCAAGGAAGCTTTGTCAGGTTTCATGTGAGTCCTTTCAAAATTCTGTCAGAGAGTCTGTGGATCGAAAAGTGAAGCCAGATTACATTGTACAGCTAAGTCAGGTCCTCAGGTCACATTTATGCCATGTATGTTTGGTGACGAGATCACACACCCTGGGATTGATGCATTACAAAGGCAATGTTTGGTGATGAGTTTGTTTCTTACCAAAGCCCAGTAGGACCGGAGTAACCCCCCGGAACATCGGGATTTTGGAATTTATTGGCGCCTGTAAGATGCTCTCGCAAGATCTTTGCTGGTTGTTTTGAGAGGGTTTTCAAGCATCAAAGAAGCTGATTCAGATTGCGAAACACAAAAGCTGTGATGACATGGCACAGAATCTGATTTACCCCAGAAGACATGCTAGGATTTAAGGGGTCTCACTGCATTCTCACTGCTAATAAATCTGCTAAGTTTGTCAACTTCTTTGTGCCATTGGACGATTTCCCTTTTCGGCAGACATTTTTCATGCCAACCAAAAAAAAACACATCCCCCTAAGAGTTACATCCAAAATTTCACCTTTCACACACAAAAGAATCCATTCGTTTCCCGGGAACCGGCGTTCCGTGGGGGAACCCACGCGTGAGGTTTGCAGAATTGCCAGGCGCAAACCATCTTCGCCGCACCCATGCAGCCAATGCAGAACGCTGCTTGCCGGCGTAAAAGACCATAGGTTAGTAGGTCTGTAAGCTTAGGTGAAACACGCCAAAAAGGGCACTACTGCCGTAGCTTCACAAAAAAAATTGTATTGCTAGTGTTTTTTTTGACTTTAGCAACTCTCTTTATAGAGATTGCCACCAGTTCTAAGCAGCTTTGACAACCCCTGGTTGTCCTTCAAAAAAGATGGCCCAGAATGGCATCCACTTGGTCTGGATTGACCATGGTAGGTAACAAACGCACCCATTCTGATCCTTTTCTGTTCCATGAAACAACATGCAATGGTAGCAAGTGAAAGGAAAACCTGGGATCCGTTGCAAAAAAGCACATCATAGTGGCCTGTGTTCCTGGTTTTTCATGCCAAGAGATATAACAATCCTGGAATACATTCAGGATATCTCCAAATTCCAATGTTTAGATCACTTTGCTATTGGGCATCCGTCCCAGTCCATGGAACCCAAGTATTCCAAGATGCTTCTATTCCAATTCAAGAGCCTAAGTATTCAGTCCAATTCCATATTCTAGTTCTACATATTCCAAGATATTTATGTGTATGTATATTTATGTGCCACTTCCGAAGTAAATATTCAACATCCAATTCCATATTCTAAGTATTGCAAAGATCAATGGTAAGTTTTCAGAAGTTGTTTTTTTTTCGAGAAAATATGCCATTTTTGGTTTTTCCTTGTCAAAACTCCCCCCAAACAAACCAAACCACCCTTTTTTGGAACCCAACCAAAAAAACACCACGGTGAAACCACGGTCACGACCAAACATCTCCAAAAAAAGGTCCAATTCATCCAAGTCCCAACGGCTATGTCTCTTCCTGCGGGCATGCAATTGTTGTTGCTTGGTCAGACATAAGTTGGGCTGGGGAATTTGTGAAATGTTTCAAGTTCAACATGTTGAGGTTGAATCAATTTGTTTGGGGGAAGTCTGTTGTTGTGGTGGCAAGTTTTAGAACCACCACTTTCTGAGATGGCATAGACAAGAGTTGATTTGACCAAGAGCTGAAAAAGATAGGTCAGCTGTTTAAGTCTGCATGTTGAGTTGTTGCCAATCATACATGAGGGTAAAAAGGTGCGTTGTCAAGCTGAAGGCACAGTTTCAGAAAACATACCGGTAGTGCCTGAGTGTTGCTGACTGTGACACGCGTTGTCATGGGATGTGTCGGCTACTCTGGTTGCAGTCCGAAACAAAATGAGAGAGATTTGATGTTTGAAGATGCACTTTTTATTCCTGAAATTCATGCAACTACACATGTTTGTTGTGTAGTTGACAGACTTCGTGGCTAGTTCTATAGCAGACCAGAAACAACCTGGTGGTTGCACCCTATTTTGTTATATTTGCAGCAGACCATTCCGTTGCCCTACCTACGACTGATCTACACATAACTTACTGATATCTATACTGTATATTCTTGATCTGAAACATATTTAGGGACATCATTTGTATATAATATCCTTAAGATGTTCCTTCCATGAATAGTGATCAATTTTGTTTTTTGAGGATCTCATACTTGGCATTCACTTTCTGCTGTTAGTCAGGGGAGAGCAACATCCCATCAATTAAGCATACCAAAAACCACGGAAAAAAAGGCTACAACAGTGGACATGGGATATTTTAAACTTTAGACTCATCCCAAACTATCCAATATCTATATATATACATATATTTTGTATTTATTTTGTATTTATCCAATATCAATCAATAATATACAATACGAATCCAGTTTTTGTTGGTATCATCTAAGAAAAATACATCCCAAAAGATTCATCAAGTCACCCGTTCTGAGGCCTATGAATTGCCAAGGGATGATGGTGGCCAAGGTGTGAGTGATTTTCGCGAAAGGGATTTGAAAATCAAGGGTTGTTGGGGGGGATTCCAGCCATCTACTCCCCGGAAAACTAACATGTCCCCCGAAAATCAATGGTTGGAAGATGTATTTCCTATTGAAATAGTCCCATTTTAGGGGACATGTTAGTTTTCAGGGGTGTCGTTGAAAAAAATCTCTTGATCTATTCAGAACCAGCCTTCCCGATGGCCATTTTTTGTTGGATTGTTGTTAATTCCGGCCCTTTGAAGTCATGTCCGGCAAGTACTGAAAGAAGTAGAGTGAAAATGGGGTTTTCTCATCTCCACGTACCTGTTGCCTGGAGTTTTTCAGGACTGGAATGGCAACAACGGCGGGAACTTTGAGTCTCAAAATTTCATGGGGGTCCGACACCCCCAGATTTGACGTTCGCGGGGTTCGGCAGCAGGGATGGTTGATGGACCAAGCCAAGTGAATTGGAGGTGATGAAAGGGATCTCTTGAAATCAATCAACTTTTCTCTAAGGTTTTGCTTGTGGTGAAACATGATTGCATATTGTATTCTAGGAAGGGTTTCAGCCAGTCAAGTGCTGAAACCGATGTCATTTTTTGCAGAAAAGAGAAAGTGGAAAAGCCGAGTCGCTACTACAACTATCGACATTGACGAAATCTTGTTGGAAAGCCGGGATGTCTCACAACATCGCAGAGATGATTCTAGCTTATTCTCAGCACTGATAAAAGTTGTTCAGATATGTATGTTCAGATTGTATCAACATCAAAGCTTGAAATCAACAAGTCCAAGAAAACTAACGGCCGGAACCCAAAAACTGGTGCTTTGGGTCCAAGTTTCTCCTTTTCCGTTTGGGGGTATGTTTTGGTGAACCAGTCGTTAGTTTTCCAGGCCTCCAGGCAATAGTAGGGTCAAATTCTGACAATCTGACCTGTTTCTTTCCCCGGACAAAATGGACATGGAATCAAAAATATGGGTTTTCCAAATTGGGAAACACAAAATAGAAATTGTACAGAAGGACCAGAAGGATTGATGTTTGTTCATGCCAACAGTTTGGTACCTAATTTTGAGAAGCACCTGTTAATTTTATGGTGACTTTTGACAGGATCACTAGAGATTTCATTGAAGAAGCAAGGCCAAATTGCAATGTGTTTGGGAAGACTTTCCTTTTCAAGCGAGCTGTTGCAGTAGTTCCCCGCCAGAAGACACTTCCATGTATAGTTGGAGCAGGAGAGTAATCGCGCACAAGCTTGAGTTCAATATAGTTCCCATCCTAAAACTTCTATCCCACTTTTATTTGGTGTATTTGGCATCCCACTTGGTTTATTTGGCAGTTTTCAAATGTTTTATTGCACACATGGTTTGCCCCAAAAACCTGCAGGATGTGTTTGTTTCGTGTTTGACCCCTCCGGTCATTTGCTGAGGTTTCTCGTTGGAGAAGTTTCACTACCAATCGGCCAATTGAATCCCCCATGGAATCAAAATTGGTCCGGGTTGACTTATGCACCCCGTACCCCCGAAAGGAAAAAAAAAACATCCACGCGCATTTGGAATTTAGTAAAGGGTGTTTGTTTTTTGCAAGGATGATCCAACTTTCGCAACGTGGGATGAAATCCTACCCAGTTATGTGGAGATTATGTTTTTAAAAAATGCGTTATAACTATACCTATTATATAACAACAATTATAACCCAAAGGATCTACCATAGATAGCAACATTTGGTTACCCCTACATATAACCAGTACATTCAGCTACGTTTTTGATGGTAAAATGTAGGACAAATATACGTACCATCGTCCCATGGGATCCGTCGTTGTGGATCCATCGAAGTACCGAGGCGAAGAATGTACCCGAGAATCAGGCGGGTTTTTTCCCACGTTTTTCAAACTGACCATGTCAGAATTGAGTGAAATATAGTTGATTTATACCCAGATGTTAACATAAGATGATTGTATTTTTAGTGTTTTTTTAAATTTTAGCTTGCTTTTTTGTTGGTTCGAGTTTTTTGGGGGATGTTCATTCTTACTTGGCAAGCATTTTACAGATTGATCAGTAACCACAAACAAGAAATGCGTTTTTGGTTATTTTTTTCGTTGGACATGGTACCGGGGCACCCTATTGGATTCTGAAAATCCGAAAGTAGAAGCCCTCGTTGTGTTATTGCAAGGCAAATGTCAGCATAGTGATATATAGTGATCCTTGAAAAGTCAAGATCAAGAAATGAAAGACTTGAAAGACGTGGAAACTGAACTTTGGAATGTGACATCACCCCCAAAAAGCTGCTGGTTGGAATTTCCCTGCCAACTGGCAACTCAGTTTTAACAAAGATATGAGAATATGCAGGATTCCATGAGATTTCTGAGTTGTGTTCCTATCGGATGGTTCTTTTGGTACCTCAAGAAAAGATGTCGGAATTTAGTGAAATATATGTGGAAATCATCTTCAATCCCACAGGGTCCCGTGGAGAAAGTATGTGTTCCAGATTCTCATCAAGCTGAACCGAGTGGATCCCATCATTTTTTTTAACCAAATGATCACCACCACCACCACAACTTCCTTGAATCGAAGTACCCGCCAGGAACAGACCATGGCGGCCGGTGCTAACGCTCGTAACTGGGCGTAAGATTAAAGGTAAGAAAATAAGGCCGTTTTTTTGAGGCGGCAGTATTAAGGGATCATGGTGGTGAATAAACTGTGTAGATAAGGCCAGCTATTTTTCTCCAAGGGCGGATGGTGGCAATTCGGGGAGTACCCTTAGATTTCTATGCTAGGTCCTTTAGTATGATCAATACAAATAAGTGGAAGAAAAACAACTACAAACTTGTATCATTTTAGTACGTACTTATATAAATACCCCAAGTACACCACTTCAAAAGTAGCACCTGCCTTTATTGCTTCAACCAGGACCCAGGTTTTTCATGGGTACATTTCAGCATTTGGGTATCCTCAAAATCCTTCACGGAGATATGGTGAACAAACTTGGGTAGAAGTTTATCATCGTCCCAAAAGCTGGATCTACAATGATGGTCTAACTTGGCAAAAATGACATCCCTCAATGTAGCAAAATCATCAGAGAAATCGCTGATGTTTCTCAACAAAAAAATGATAACATGTCTACTACTACCCTGAAATCTACGTTAGTTCATAATCATAGCTCTGAAAAAAGTCGGATAAAAGAAAAAGATGAGTTTCCACAGTTTCCTTTTTTGGGATTCGACTTGCCTCTCTCATGTTTTCCAACGCACCAAAAAATCGGCGTTTTGAAAAAAAGGCAGCGACAAGGACCCGGTGCAGCAGATAACACCAGAGGTGCCACAGGGAGGGGTTCCAGCCTTGGGAAAAAACACTCGAAATATGAACAAGGTGGGCACCAACCAGTTACACCCCCGAAGTTTAACATGTGAACCTGAAAAATGATGGTTTTTCCAGACTATTTTCCCGGTTGGAAGACTATTTTCCCACCGGGTTTCGGTAAAATTTCAGGGGGCTATTCCTGTTAAACTTGGGGAGGGTATGACATGTATGACTTGAGTCCTTGGGCCCCAAAAAGGTAGGTGATTTCACCCCCAGCGAAACTTTGAAACCCATTTTTTTTCGGCCATATATTGCGGGCCCAAAACCTCATCTAGAACGGATCGTAGACCATGTTAACAGCAATTTTTTATCTTCCAACCATCAATTTTTAGGGAATATGTATGGATATTTTATATAGTTTTCAGGGAGGGGTGCGTATCCTGTAAATGATTTCGCATGGAATCCTATGAACGATAATTAGTGATAAACCTCTGCAATGGTCAATCAATGAATCATATCGAACCATGCAACAGGTGATATTTAACAACAATTGATCTCTCGGAAAGGTGAGCTAAAATGATTCCTGTTAGTTTCCCTTAAGAGCTCAAAATGTAGGACCTTCCAGGAATATAACATCAATATGTTTGTCAAACTGGCACGGCACCATCATCTTAGGCGGCTGTTTTGAAGGGAGTCATAGCAAGCTCATTTGATACCTAGAGTCTCAGCCTAGAATTGGGGTAGCCCAAAAGATTCCAAACAGAAACGATAGCAGGAAACCAATGCGCATTTGGCACCAAGAATTCTGTGACATCTCCATGTGTCACGGCGGGTATACAGGAAATAACACTGAGATCACACAGATGGTAAAATTGAGAAATTTCCCTTTAGTAGTGATTTGATTCACGATAATTCTGTTAATTCTGTTAAATTGCAAATTCTTTGCTGGCGGGAATTGAAGATTCATTTGTGTATATCCCTTGCACTCCAATTATCCTATATTTACCTCCCAATATGCCACGTCGGCGTAAATGCAGGTGAATATACAAGAAATATGTATGTCAATGTATTTACATACGTATGAATGAATATATATATATAAGTATATATTATATTATATTTACATATCATATAATTATATATGACTATATGACCATATCATTTATATATATACACTATATTACTATCCATGGATGGTATAGAGTATCCCAGCTTGAAATTCTCCATTCGTCAGGGCTCCGAGGGAGACTTCGTGGAGGGTGAAGGTGCTTTTTCAGGAAGGGTTCATTCACCAGGAGGAACGGTGTGCCTTAAAAAGGAAGGGTTCATATATCCTCCCAAGGTTTAACAGGGTTCCCCTAAAACTTTGGCGGAATCAGAGATTTTAGGTTCCATGGTTCCATGGTAAAACTTTGGGAGTCTACATACCTTCAAAGACTCCCCGTCTTAGGATACGATCATGGCAAAATGAGGCGTTTTGGGACCCTTGGGATTTTGAAGCTGTAAAATTGATGTGGGTGAAACCTCGTGATTGTGTGGTCGGCTCATCAGAAAAATCGTGGGATTCACCATTTGGAAGGTCAAAATCCCCCTACATTCAAGTAAACCCTTTTGCCGCTAGATGTGAAAGATGCTGCTCATGGCAGTCGAGTGAAAGAGAAAGATAATGGTCATGGTCATGATGTTTGTAGTGGTTGATGCTTGATGATTGATGAATGGTTGCTTAGAGTGATAAGCAAGTAACTATTGCTGACAGGCTCCAATTTTTTGCAAATTATTTGAATCGTTAATCAATCTTCCACCCCTGAAAATTAACATGGAACCTAAAAATCACCCAATTAAAAAAGGAATGTTATTTTCCAAGCCTCCCTTTTTTTGGGTTCCATGATCATTTGCTCAGGTTTAATGGTCTTGTTTTCAGTTGACAGGTCTAACTCATGACTCCTATAGGATAGGATGTGGCTGTGTGAGGGGCTTCCCCGAAAAGTCATGATACACGATGGTTTGTTGATAGATTGATTGATCCATTTCTTGCGCTTGAAAAAACAAATCCAATTCTAGGACAGCCCTCGAGGTATTTGGACTTAAAAAGAGAAGACAACGGAATCTCCAAGCGACGTTAATCTTTTCCCATCCACATTCTACCACTGGTTTGTTGGATGATCCCTTTTACCACACGGCAGATTCCAAATGAATTAAGCCTACTCCAAAATCGCCTGATTGCATTCCTTCATTCCTTGATGTACAGGTGGTCGTCAGGCGGGTCTCGAGTTCTTGGGGGCGGTGCAGGGTTGCGTTGTATAGCAGGGTGTTTTGTAAGACCATAGCGCAAAAGATCTCACCAGTAAACTTGACATTGAAACAGATGCGGATTCGATACTGCATAGTTCTAAGGCAGATTTGTATGCTTTTGTTGGGTTCTTTTGGACTCCAATGTGTTAATCTTGGGATTCCATCGTTTGAGAGATTCCCATACTGCATGGTATGAGAGTATGTCCAGATTCCATGTACCTGTGTTTACATTATTGTCAGTGCTCAATTCCACGTAGATAGATATGATTTACAAGTTGCATTTTAGAATTTAGAAAACACATTAAAAAGACAGTATACGCGCATGTATCTCTATATCTGCGTGCATGTTATCTATTTATCTATATATATATACATATTATATATATAAACAGAGAATACATGTTCACAAACAAAAAGTCTACTATATATCTTTGGACCCCAAAACCCATGGAAAAATGCAGGTTATTTTAAGCCCTCAAAATATGGGTTGTGTAGTTCTAACCCCTCAAGAAATGAAGGAAACGATGGGTTCCCATGGATGATATCTACCAGATTCACCAGATTCACATCTTTGCCAGGCCTCAGAGAATTTGAAGAACAATGGACAGTTCCTGCTCCGGGCTCCCAGTGAGAATTTTTCCAGATGCCAGGCGGTTTTGGGATGGAATGTTTAGTGTATGTAAATTTGAAAAAAAAACGGCAGTGTAACAGGCAGTGTAACAGGCAGTGTAACATATCTAGGTTGTGGTTTCAAACATGTTTTATTTTCATCCCTATTTGGGGAAGATTCCCATTTTGACAAATATGTTTCAAATGGGTTGAAACCACCACCTAGATATGTTTTGGATGGAATGTTCCAAATGTGCTAGGCAGTGTAACAGTCTATGTAACACGCATCTAAAAGATTATATTGTGATGATGTATGTTTTGCGTATATTATATATTCATGCATGTGAAATAGTGTTCATGATGGTATAATGCTCTTTTATGTCACTATACTTGCAACAGGCAGTAAGTCGTCAAGGTTGGGATTTGCAGAGTATGAACTGTCATCGGCCTCATCAATTGCAAATTAGCACAACATGATTGAATTCGCATCTACAATATTGGTGACATGATTGAACCACATAAACATTCAACCCCAACAACATCCTGCAAAAGTTTTTAAGCAAGTTGGTGCAGGATGTTGCGAAATTTGCGGGATATTGACATGAAATCCATTTCTGGAACCCTCCCTAGACCTATAGGAAAAGCAACGAGTGGAACTTGAAAGAATGCATTCCGGGGGGTTTAGGGAGGGAAAATTCGGGGGAGTTACCGATTTCAATATAATTTGCCTCTCTTAAAGAATGACCCAAAAGGAGGAAGGTAACAAAACCGCGAATGAAACATGAAAATTTTGCCGACTTGATCAGACAAAAGAGCGTTTTCAAGTAGTAGACCTTCAAACATGTAGGTATAAGTAGGTAGAGGTGTTTCGTCATCCTACAGGCCATATTGATACAGCCTGTATATTTAAGGAATCAACAAATCAATAACCCCCCCAGCCTCCCCAAAACATTGGTGTTTCAGCCATAAAGGAGGGAAACGAAACTCCTGAGTTGTGTGACTTGAAACAAAAGAACTCAAACTCCAAGGGTGAGTAGATTGAGCTCAAACATAAATTATATTGAATTCACGTCACTTCATAAAGATGATGATGTAGCGAGTTTCTTTCTTAGCTCCAAAAAAAAAGGTTCACTTCTGTTCATCTTTGCAAGCAAACCCTCTACTCAGCTGCACATAGACAGGGTTATAGGGTTGCCGAACCATTTCCGATATGAAGTGTTGAAACCCTACAACCCTGTCCATGTGCATCTAAGTCTCCCAAAACCTTTCCTCCGAGGATCATCTCTGGCGCCAACTCGCCATTGAAAGCGGTAACCTGGATCCAGCAGCCATTGGAATGCCGGGAGAAGAAGATTGAGACGTTTAATGACACGAAAAGATATAGGTTTTATATATTTGGCAATGAAATAAATAGGCTTTGGATACGTATGGAACCCAAATGACCCTTGTTTTGGTTGGAACAAGGCCTTCTTGTTGGGGGGGGATTGACCTTCAAAAATAGAGGTCATTGGGGCTTTAGGTATAAGATTGAGAAGATTGAGGTTGGAGAGATTCGGACGGAAATTCCCCAGCAAGTTGAGTAAAAAATTATCAGGAGGTCAGATGCTAGCTTCTCGCTTGGGGATCATTGTTAAGGCGACGACCCCAATAATCAAAGTGTCGGTCCCCAAAAAGAAAATGATGATTATGTGCTATGAGAAGTGAGAAAACTAAACTCCATAAAACTAACAGTTGGGTCCTGAAAAAAGCCTTTTACCCCCCAAAAGGAAAGAATGGGCTTCCAACCATCCCATCTTTCAGGTGCTATTCTGTTAGTTTCAGGGAGGGTAAGGGTCTGAAAGTTCCAGGATTCAGGACCAATAACCAACCAACCAATCAGAGGTCACGACTTGGTGAAAGCCGGCGATGGACTTGGGGATGATGTTAATCACCCGGGTGAAGCGTGAATTTTCTTCCCAGAAGAAACCGCTTAGGTTTTGATGCGATTGTCGTAAAAATACCTGACTCGGACTCCTAGAGGTTTTTCTTGTCTTTTGGGCATTGATGACCCTAACACGACCATGGTTCAGGATGGTAGTTGAGTGAAATGATGTAAAAACAAACTTGTAGGAAATGCTGTGAAAAGGGAGTATTTTGCACATAGAACGAAGATATTCAGCGTGTAGATTGGCTGAATCAGCAAGCTTACAATGAAAACGATTTTCCTTAAAAAAGCTACGAATTTGAAAGCTATTTGGATGGAGGGTTTTGGATCACCAGCCCATCACTAGGGGACTTGGATCATACCCTGAACAAGTGCTGGAGGGAAGTGGATGGAAGTGCAATTTTTTGGGATCTCTCCACAGTCTATCCCCACATTTAAGTTATGTTAATGGGAAAAAAGATGACATGTACACCGTACACCCCTGAAAGGCTGAAAGTAGTTGGAACCTAAAACATAACCAACATCAAAAAGGAAAAAATCTAGGTGGTGGTTTCAAAGATTTTGAATTTTCATCCCCAGTTCAGGAAGATTCCCATTTTGACTAATATTTTTCAAGTGGCTTGAAACCACCAACCAGATTTGAACCAAATCTCCATTTTGGGACCTTCAAAATGTTAATTTTCCAGGGTGTAACTATCACCACAAAACTCACCACCACCCTCCGTGGCTCCAATCAAGGCCGCGTCGGGACAGTCAGGGATGACCATGGAACGCCAGCTTCAACAGTTGCATTTGGAACAACAACAGTCTCCTGGATGCCAAAAATTTCTGGAGATTTCCCATGATTTGGTGGATAAAATCTGGGGATGGGATAAAATCGGGTGAAATGTGTGTTTTGTTGTTGTGTTTCGTGCTTGGTTGTGAGGATGACAATAAATGACTTCTAGTTGTGTTATATATATATGTACATAAAAAAGAAACACATGAAAAGTAGCCATCCTGGGGGTGGTTAAAAAAAAGATTGTCAGAGATACTGATGGTGAAAATTCGGAAGCATGGTTTAACGGTTATGATTCGGTTTGTTGATCGTCAGCTACCTTACATATCTTAGATTTCGAAGGTGTCACGGAGTCAGGGCCTTGCAGGGACTGAACCATTGGAAAATCCATTGAGTCGCTATGGCAGAGTTTACCCATCATAGCGACCTCACAAACCGACCTGGTACCCCCAGTCCAAAAAAAAATACTTTTTGGTTTCGGGAAATGGGACCCCGGCTATTTTCTAAGGAAAATCTAGGTGAAGGTGAAATTTTGATTTGGCCAGATCTATAGCCAGCCATTAGCAAAGCCATTTTTTGAAATCTGTAATCATCTTCAACTCGGCCATGTTTCCTTTCAACGTTATCCAAAAAATACCGGGAAAAAAAACGCTGCTGCAATATGCTGCCCCCCATGGCCCATCAATCTGAACTGTCGGTCCCACTTTTTCCAAGGATGTTGCAACAGCATCACATGCAACAGCAAGCTCTTGCTCATCAACAACAGATGGAGCTCATGTGACCCCTCGGACTTGTTGAGACAACTAGTCTCTGAGTTTCGGTGGTGTTTGTCGTTGGCCGTTTTGATAGTTAGCAAGCCGCCTGGAAAAAATATGCCACAAACCCTCAATGTGACCTAGCTGACCTGACCTGTCATGATTTTCAGGGTCGCCAATAACCGCTAAAGTTAACATCTCAATACATCTCATGGATTTTTTGTTTGAAAAAGAACAGTCTTGATTCTCTTAGAAAGTTCCATCTTCATCTTTTTGGTTTGACAATCTTATGACTGCATCCCAGAGGTTCAGCATTGAGATGTCCAAGGAGTCTCCATTAGATCCATTGTTTTGTTGTTCTCCGACTCCCCTTGATATGGGAATCGAAAAGTGAAAGGGAAACACACTATTGGGTTGTTTTGGAATATAGATATGGGTGTTTCCAAAAAATAGGGGTACCCCAAAATGGATGCTTTATAATGGAAAACCCTATTAAAATGGATGATTTGAGGGTACCATTATTTTTGGAAACACCCCTATATATACTCAAAAAATGAGAAAAGACATAAGTGATCAATCCCTCTTCTTACATAGAATATGAATCAATCTGATATGATTGATATGATATGCGATTCACTGTAAATTGCCAAAGGTATATATATTTATATATACACGTTGCTGCAATCACATTACTGCAATCTGTTCCGTGAAAAAACGTGTGATTTCTGTGTATAGGACGTGCCGTTGGTTAGATGTTTTTTGTACAGGCCATCCTGGAAACTGAAATTCCCTTCCTTTTTTTTGCTGGCCAGCAGGTACCATTCCCAGCAGCTGCTCCTTGGCAGTCAATGGCGATTTCGATTTTTCACACTCAACGAACGGATCAAAAACACGGAGACGAAACGAATGTCCCATGGAACTTGCGAACAAAAAGAGTGCACAAATTCTGCACCTTTTGATGTTTTTTGAGAAAAGTGTTGAACACAACATGATGGATTTGATGTATTTCAGTGATTTTTTTTCCGATTCAACCTTCTTTACCCTCTCTGAAACTAACATAGCACCTGAAAATAGGCCTTCCCAAAAGGAAACTGGTCTTCCAATCATCCATTTTTAGGGGCTATGTTAGTCTCAGGAAGGGTAACAAACTAACTAACTGACTAACTGACTAACTAACTAACTAACTAACTAACTAACTATGTTCACCACCTTGGATGAATGTTTAAGACCTGTATATCCTGATCAGGCCCTTGGATGCGTTTTTGAGTGAGAGCTAAATGGGATGCAACTCCCCCAGAAAATGCACCACTGGCAGAATCAGTTCATCTCAATGAAAGGAAGCACCAGCTTCAGAAAGCATTTGTAAGTCACCATGTGTTCTTGAACTTTCTCTCTTTTTTGAAATCCGCACCTTTATCTATGGTGATTCAATCATTGACAGATTTGCCACAAAAAAAGGCCCGAAAGACTTGGAAGTTTCAAAGTGTGAAATTGTTTCCGAGGGGCGAACATTGCGAACTCATGGGGTGTTCATATTACAGTAGGTGGCAGTTTTTTTCAAGACTTTTGAGGTTCAACCCTATTTGGGGGAAGATTCCCATACTTTTGACAAAGGTTGAAACCACCAACTGTTGATATTCGGACCCTAGACCTCAGGTACAATTGGCAGATGTTTGAAGCATCAACAGTATCATTTGGAGCACCCCAGTTGTGGACAGGGTATAGAGAGGATGGAAATCCAGCCCTGTTATATGCGGGATTATTTCATAAAACCATGATAAACAAGGATGCCTATTGACAAAAAAAAACAGTATTTCATGGAAAGTACACCCCGGAAGATTGACATAGAACCTGGAAATTATGGTTTGGAAGATGTTTTTCCTCTTCCAGGGGTGTATTCTCAGGTTCCATGTTAATCTTCCAGGGTGTAGGGAACCGTTTTTTTGTGGCATGAAAACCATCGATTTTCGCTCCGAGGGAAGCACTGCAGCCTCTTGGCAAAACGGAGGGTCAGTTTTTTGGCAGTTGGATAAGGGTCAACTTGGAAGCCAGGAAATGATGTTTGAATGATTTTTGTTGGTGTGAATTGTTGCATGTTTAACTAATGGGTCAAAAAGCCGAGAGATGTTGACTAATGATACTAAACTGTACTTGTACTAGTTACTAGTGGACTTGGTTGGCTTCATTTGAATTATATTTCATCCCAGATCAGCACCAGGCTTTTATGAGATGGGAGTGTTCATCCTGAGCCAGCTTGGATGAAACATCCTAAAATGCATCATTAACTCTTAGTGATGATGTCTATCAGACTGGGATGAATACTCTAAAACGTTACACAATCCATCTCGTATCTAAGATTTATGTGAAGACGAAGTGGTAAGTTCTGGTCTCGACAGAGGTGACTATGTGCTATCAAAATTATGTTCGTCCTCTTGACGATGAGAGTGAAGTTACAACACTTCTCCTTGCCCCTCTTTTAGATACCTTCCCTGAAACCAACATAGCTCGTGAAAATAGGCCATCCCAAAAAGGAAGTAGTCTCCCACCCACCAAATTTAAGGGGCTATGTTAGCTTCAGGGAGGGTACAATTCTGATACTTTTGGCACAACCCACGAGGCATACAGTGACTGATGGACCGGCGAAGGAGGAAATCCAGGACCTCAAGCCGATGGGATGTGGAGCGCAGCGCATAGGAAATCAACACCGTTTCACCTCCAAGCCTTGTTGCCGGCAGGATGTATTAGGTCACAGATTCATTGAAGTTTCATCCAAATTTATCAAAGTCAGCGATGCAGTTTGATACCTTCATATGTAGATGACGTATATGACATGAGTTCTCATCAAGTTAGCTAGGAGAATGCAGGTCGTGACATATATCTAACCGGCCACCCCAGTTGGTAGTGAAAAATCGCTTGATGTGACATATTGATAGACAACATCACTTAACCAGTTTGATATCATAAACATCCCCCAAGTCATGACAGTCTTTTCAACCATCCCTAAAAAATGGTTTGATCGGATTGAACCCTCTCGTCATCAATAGGGCTGTTCCGGATGTTCCTGTGGTGCAGGAGACGGATGATGAGGACTGCATTGGTCAATACCCGCGTCACCAGGCCACGGTTGATGAAGATATGTGGTGACCTTTAGGCCCTACATAACGTGATATCGAAGTATTACTATGTATGTACGCTGTATGTGCTGCAGTTATGTGATTATATTTTTATACGTATCTATTGTAACTTACTCATATGTGCATCCTTCGTAAGTACGGATATCTACATTCGCATAGAATGGCGGGCTGTTCTTCCACATCTTGCAGGATTAGCCTATGACCACTAAACACATTGTATCTACCTATGCAACTGTGAAACTTGTTTATAAATGAAGTATATACCGAATGTTGACTAATATATCTAATAATATATATATATATACATTTATATAGATATCATTTATATCATGTATATCATGTATATCATTTATATAATATATATATATGATATATGTATAACCATTGGACCATATAGGACCATTTTATATATTTCTATTGTTTCCAAGTGAGTTGCCGTCACAAAGATCCGGAATTGCCGCTGCCTGCGAGGGCGTAGCTCCCACAGATGGTGGTATGGCCTGGATGTTGGGGACCCCAACTGGAAAGATGGGCACCCCAAATCCTGTTATATACTCCCCGGAAAACGAACGAAATCGTCCCCTAAAAAGGGACCCCTTTTCAATAGGAAATACATCTGAACCAACCATCAATTTTCAGGGGACATTTTAAGTTTCAAGGGGTAACCAGGGTTGATAGGTGAAATGACATGTTTATCCATTTTTGTAAGGGTTTCATACAACTCAGGTGGTTAGGCAAAATCCTGCACCAGTTGAGGTTGATAGTTTTGAAATTCCATTATTTACAAGGTTTTAGCACCATCAAAACGATGGTTGTTTGGGATTTCTTTGGTGATTATCACCGGAACCCCAAAAATGGAGGTGTGGTTCCGATGATTCCTTTTCCATTGGGTATTTGTTTGGATTGAAACATCCCCTCCAAACAAGCGGATATGTTTGGGCCATTTTACTTTGCAAGGGGGGTGGTAAAATATGATTTGATATGTATTCATTTTTCAAAACAAAAAGCCAAAGGCATTATTTTACAATGACATGAAATATTTATATAGATTGATGTTTGAAGTACAGAATATCCATCCAAACGTTCCCAATAGAAAATCATGGCATCCAGTGGTTACAAAATGCTTCCCATGGAAACACCTAATATGTTTGTCATGTTTTTTTGCTGAAGGGGTTTTGGATGTGAGATGGGCCGAAGCTTGAGAGATGCAATGGATTCTAGTTATATTGGTATTGATTCCTTGGCTGTTTGTTTGCACTTGTTCTAGGTTTTTCATATTTTTTGATTAGTGATGAAAGTTTTTTGTATGAGTTTGAATAAGGACACTTTGCTTACATACCTTTGGTGAATTGTGCCAATCTAGTTGCATCCCGATTGAAACAGTAGTCGAGTCAGTATTGTATTGTTATTTATGTTTCTAAGCATACACATAAGGATACAGGATACCCCATACATTTGTCTTGGCATGACGACCCCGAAAACACTACCGTATCCTCATATCGTTTCCCTAAAGAGGGTATTTGCATGCAGTTTCAGGGAGTGAATTTTGAGGAGATTCAGCTTTGAGCGAAGTTGTGGATGGAGAAAATCCGGCTAACCGTACCGGTTGATATGGTAAATATCTCACCAAGTGTCATACGTTGACCATCCAAACTGGTGCAGAAGTTTGTCTATCAGTATCATCAAGATCTTGGTGATGAAGACATCTTAGCACCTCAAGCATTGAGTGGTTTGGTTGCTGATGAATCTTCAATCTTGGTTTTCCAGTTATCTTAAGAAATGGTAGACAATGTCCATTTGCCATGATATCAAAGCAAAGCAAACCTGTCATATAGTGCCGTTCTCATCTTAAACAATCCTATCCCCCACCCTAGACAAAGGCTGTAAAGGATGATTTCACCTTTTTTCCACAGGGTGACATATGAACTAGTTATATCTAATTATGGACTAATTAGTTCCCTTAATAGCCACTTCAATAAAAAAAATCCAATGATTACACTCCTTGGAACTAATATACATCCCTTACAAAAGGCACTTTTCACATGAGTCGATGATTTTCTCAACTTTCCCAACTCCATGGGTTGAATCGAAACCACCAACTATAGAAAAAAATACCGGTTTCTTTTCATGGGGTTGCAACCCCCCTAAAAGCAATAAGTAGGTTGAAATAACCCCAGTTACCCCCGTTTGTTTAAGGCTATTTTATAGGGGTTGAAACCAACCACCCAGCTGAGAATATGAATTCCCACCGTAACCTCAGGACGGCCACGTTGGAGGGAATGCATCAGCACCTCGTTGAAAACCATCAAAAACAAAAAAACCTGGGGGAAGTTGGGGAAAGATGGTGAAAATCCCTTTGGTTCATTTTTCATTGGTTCATTTTTATTGGTTGGTTGGGTGGTTGGTTGATGTTGGTTGGTTGATGTTGGTTGGTTGGTTGGTTGGGTGGGTGATTAGTTGGTTGGCATAGCTGTTGAAAATCATCATGTTTGGTCAAATTTCATCGCGACCTCACGAACCGACCTTTTTGGCCCTCAATTTTGGTAGCTTTTTGGAAGGGGAAATGGGACCCCGGCTATTTCAGAAAAATCTAGGTTGGTGAAATATTATTCCATTTGGCCAGATGAGGTTGAAATTTCAAAAGTGGATCCTACAAGAAATTGAAAAGCTCATCATGGTTGAGGTAGAAAAAGGATGATAAGATCATCCATCGTATCCTATCATGAGCCACCGATAGCCACCGACTGGAAGAAAGTCCAGTACGTATCATTTCATGCAGGATTTCAGCCATCAACGACTGAAAATATTGGAAAAGATACACCCCAAAAAAAACTATAAGATAACAATGGGAAAAGAAAAACGTTTGAAGATGTACCCTCCCTGAAACTAACATAGCCCCTAAAAATAGGCCATCCCACACGGAAACTAGCATTCCAACCATCCATTTTTAGGTGCTATGTTAGTTTGAAGGAGAGTATCTCCTACTAGAAAAGGGTTTTTTGTCTCCATTGTCATGTTGGGTTTCCAGGGGTGTACCTCCACAGCCAAGCTTCGGCGCCATGACTGGGTGTCACCTGGCAGCGGTAAAATCTGGAGAGATGGCATAAGAAACAACAAAAAAACTAAGGCAAACAATCTAGCAGAAACAAAGTCTATGATGATGATGATGATGATGATGATGATGATGAAATTTTTGGGATGATTAATAGTAATTAAATGGTGATGAACGTGTTGCTTTAGGAAGCCAAAAAGAAATTAAAGGATTTATGAATTGAAGTTGTTTCTCACTGCAAAACAGATACCAGGGTAATTACCAGTGAGTTGGTATGAAAAGCGTTTAGTATCTAGAGAAAGACAGAGATGTCAGAGTTGTCAAACAACAATCATGAACCAGTATCTAATCTGATTTGATACTGTTATTGGTGAGCAGATTCACACCTCTTTCATGTTGTTAGAAGTGGTTTGTTTGGACGAAACTTCTCATCATCCGGATTCACTGGTTTTGTAAATCATCGACGTTACTGACCATCCACTATCGGGTCTCAGCGACCCACAAGAAGCAAATGGAGAAACTGCTTCAGACTTCTACTTTGACCTTTCGTTGGATGTATTTCGCATTTACCCCCCCCAAAAAAAAAAACTAACATATCCCCTGCAAGATAGTTGGTTGGAAGACTACTTTCCTTTTGAAATGGTCCCTTTTTAGAGGACATGTTACCCTCCCTGAAACTAACACTTCGTACCTGAAAATGGATGGTTGGTTCAGACCATCGTTTTCTTTTGGAGCAACTTCGGCCTATTTTCAGGGGCTTTTGCTATTAGTTTTGGGGAGGGTAGTTTTGGAGGGTGTCCCAGATTCTTTACACACTTTTTTTCCACAAAGAAGCCACGGGTAGATTAGTTTCTGATACCATGCAATTCACCAAAACAATCAGCCATCAACCACACCCACGGACCAGTTGGGATGGATTGTACTAAAATACGGAGACTTATAACAGGGGTCATTAAATGACCCATTTTGGGGGAATCAAACAATACATATACAGTATATATATATATATACGCTAATTTTGATGGATTTCCCCTATAATTCATTGTTTGGGGTGGTAATTCATCATGACCCCTGTATTAAAAGAATATCAACTGGAAAGATGCTAGATCAACTGGAAAGTTGCTAGATCAACTGGAGAGTTGCTATACCTTATCCCATCTCATCCCCCTTTTCTACCAGGATCCAATCAGTTTTTTTTACTTTCTGGAAGGGTAATTTGCGGGTAAGTAAACGCTTCCACCCTAACGTTTGGAAGATATATAATTGTCCTATTCAAATTTTCCACCGGAATACGTTCTGTTTCCCTGGTCTTTGTTTCAACTCTTTTTGTTTGTTATCACGACACACCATATAATCCCAAAGCAACTCTTGCATTATCGAGTCCCAACACCCCAAAATAAAAAGTCAAGGTTTAATCAATCACCCGGTGATTCAATTCGTGACCAAACTTTATCCCCAAAAGGTTGGAGGTCACATACCAACCTTTGAAAGGTTTCACTTAACCCAGGCAAGGCATGTTTCCCCACAGCCTCAGCCCTTGGGTAAACATTGGCTCAACCCACCATTCGTGACCCAGGTCCAACTATTCCAGCCGATACTGGATCCACTCCAGAGTTTGGAGAGCTCGGTTGGGGAAATTTGATGATAATACGGATGGTCGGAATATCAAACTTGGAAGTTGAAAAAAAAAACAAACGTATATGATCCCGGTTCGCGGTTCGCTACCACCCCCCCCCCCCCTCCCATGGTATGGTCCCAAAACCTGCGTTTTGCAGCATTCTGCATGAAAACGTGGTATTTGCAGTGTTTCTTGCATGGTGGGTGGCTGGCGCGGTCCGCAAACCTGCAAATTCTTAGGATTTCCTGCAAGCGACCTTCCGAAAACGTGCTATTTGCAATGTTTAGGCTTAGACATCGTGGAGTAGTGCCGTTTCACCCGCTTCTATGTCAAATTATCATATACATATATATATATATATGTATATATATAATTCTAAATCTTCTAATTTACAGCCTCGTCAACCGATCTGATATCTGTCTATATCTTAAACCTGTCAAACTTTCTCTTAGAGTAACTAGTTTTCCGTATCTAAATTCTCTGAGTTTTTTCAGCTGAAATGCTCCAATCTTATGTTGCCTGATATCAACTTTTTTCATCTCACCCTACCAGTTGTGTTGCTGTTTGTTGGAGATTGGATGACCCCGACCCCTTCCCACAGGGCCCACCCATTCCACAGGGGAGAGCGGGGTATCACTGTCTATCTATATCCTGAATCTATCTTACTTTTGCTTCGTTATCTCTGCGCTTCCGCCGGTGCCTCGACCGCCGCATCGGCCGCCGCCTCGGCCGCGGGGGCCTCATTTGATCTAGTTTTCAATATCTGGTCTTAACATACATCCTTGTAACTTATTTCAGCACACATGCTTGTCTTGCCTGAAATCAACTTTCTTCATCTTATCCTACCAGTTACATTGCTGTTGCTTGGAGGTTGGATGACGCCCACCCCTTCCCAGGGCCCACCCATTCCACAGGGGGGGAGGGGGGATGATGGGTTATGACCATGACCATGGCAGGGGGGGTGGGGGGGGACCCGGAACCTGGAACATATATAGTTAAAAGATTTTGAAAGATACATACGGAGGAAAAAAAAAAAGGATGCAGGGGAGACGGAGACCCATGTGTTTTGCGATGGTTTGTTTATGTTGTTTTTGTTGTTTGTTTGCGAAGCTCGGCATTTTTGGCAGCATTTCTTCGGGGGGGATGGCGTTTTTCGCAGCATTTCTTGGCATTCATAGCCCTCATGGAAAACCCGGAGCCCCGATGAATGCCAAGACCATCGTCGTTTTTGTGCGCGGGTGATTTCAGCTCTTTAACAGTGAATGTCTTAACAGAATGTGGTGGAAAACATGCAGGCATCCAACAAAAACGATTTTCGAGAGCAATTGGGATTGAGAAATTTGTAGCTACTCAACTTCAAATAATAAAGTATCCCTGAAAACTAACATGCTTCGCCTGAAAATGATGGTTTCAAAAAAAAAAAGATTTCAAGGTTGGCCTCCATTTTTCAGGTGAAGCATCCGTCAGTTTTTGAGGCCTCAGTCGGTTGGAAAGAAGAAGGTCCTTCGCAAAAAGGATGAACCCCAGGTGGGGGGTCCAAACAAAAAAAACGGGGAATGAAACTAGCAGCAAGTTCGCCCCTGAAAAATAGACCGAAATTGCTCCACAAGGAAACGATTGTACTGGTATGAACCAACCATCCATTTTGCAGGTTGTTAAGGGGGTTATCAAGGGGTTATTAAGCATCATCGTCCCTTAGTAATCCGGGGGTACCCTTAGATTCCCGTTGAATATTATTTGGGCATTTTTCTTGCGACCAGTTCCTGCCCGTTGGTCACCCAAACAGTTTGGTAGTTTAAGGTCTTCCCCTCAAAATCCACCAAAAATTCAGGTTTTGGAAGTATAGGAAAATTTGCCGAGAATTCCCCCAAGTGATGTATATGATATGTGCTGGGGTCTAAACAACACTCCCATTGAAGTTCTGCTTTTTTAGGGTTTAATAAACTCATCGATCCAATAAACTCGGAGTTTATATCAACTCATTATATATATATATATATGGATTTCCTAGTTTTTAGGGTCGGAGGACTAACCATTTCCCAAAAAAAACGACTTTTTGACCCTGGCACATATAATATGGATGAACCCTACAGGTGGTATATAGATGTCCATATTCATATCATTGAAAATATGAAGCTGCTGGCCAAACTGCCAAGCTTAAAGGATGAAAATTGTGAGATGTCTATGTGCCTGGCATGTCTTCATTATCTTGATGCAGAGTAGGGTAGTTGCATGGTTTGGTGCTCAAACTGTTGCAATGAACAAGAAAAGACACCACGGGTCGGAGCGAGTTTGTAAATCAAGAATCAAGACACATACCCTCCCTGGAACTAACGGTTCGCCCCTGAAAATAGGCCATCCCAAAAGGAAGTTAGTATTCCAACCATCCATTTTCAGGTGCTACTATGTAGTATGTTAGTTTCAGGGAGGGTATGTTTCTGAAAATGAGAATTAAGAAACTGTAAATGAACTCTAAGGACAACAAAAGACATCCTTTGCCATCGCTTACTCACATCATCGAACGTCCATGGTGTACAGTCTCGTCTTGGTGTTTTTTTTTCTGGTTGATTAACATGTTGATAACATCCCCCCACCCATTTCCTCTATAAATTCAGAGGGGTCAAGCCTGGTATAAACTGATTTTTTAAACCCGATTTGGTCAATGGGAGAGGGGATTTGATAACCTTTTTTTTTTTGGAATATGTTACCTTCTTCATCCCAACATGGCGCTTGATATACTATATGATAACCCAATATGATGGTCATATTCAACACATACTCATGACTCATAGGGAAAATGAAGGTACCCTTGGGATGGGGGTCCCTTCATAATCAACCCCAAAAAATCACCTTATACATACGTTTTTGTACAGTGGGTATTTATTGGGTCTATCATCCGCTTTTAACGGGCTCCTTGAAAGGGGTTAAACAGCTAGGGTAGGTACCATGTTGTCATAGGATTATTATGGTTCTTGTAAAGGGACGGTAGGTAGTATATAATCACCCAATTACCACTTATATTCCACTTATATACCAGGTATACAGTATACATCTAGGAGGTTATATAATCCCTACCACCCCTTTACAAGAACCAGAAGATATTGTACCTCATTTATATAACCTCATATATAGCCTTCTCGTGATTTTATAATCCCTACCATATATATATATATAACCAGAATCATCCATTGATGTTGTACCTCCCTAAACCCGCCAAACCTTGAGATTCACCCTGGCCCGCAGGCAGATGTTGGAAGTCAGTCCAGCACGGCCAGCAGCGCCGAACAGGTGGATCGGATCGGGAATGGATCGGCTCCTGCGGGGTGGTGGAGTTGAAAACCGGCCCCCCCCCCGTTGAAGCACCAAGAAGGTATTTTCAGGTACCTAAAATGGAGGAGTTTCCTGAAGCTGAAGATTTTTCGGCTATTTTTTGGGGGGAATAACTTCCCTTAAGCCGTATTTGTTACAGCTTAGATGGGTGAGGATTCCTCCATTTTAGGTACCTGAAATGTTTGGTGATGTTTCTACAGGGGATTTCTGAAATGCCACCGAATTTTTTGGGGTGGAATCCGTTTTTTTTAAACAAATTGCCTATTTTGAGGGTGGAGTCAAACAATACGAAAAAGTATGGTGATTTTGAGGGATTTCCGTTATAATGCATTGTTTGGGTTGGTAAACTAATGGCACTCTGTTCAAATATGGCTCCAAAACTGATTCGCTAATAAGAATTGCTTAGATCACAGATGACCAAACTACTGTTGATGGAACAAATCCTGCACCAGTTAATGGGTAGTTTATCCCATTATTTACAGGGTTTTTTACATCCCAAGTGCTGCAGGATTTCTTCCATCAACAGTATGATGTGACCAAAACCTGGCAATGGTGCTGACCAATAGAAGCGGAAGCCGCAAAGTTGCGAGAGAGACAGATTGTAAGAGAACTGCCTTTGGTGCTGTTGGAAATGTCAATATTAGTAGATGGGTTTCACACATTGTTTTTGTTTACCTTTATTTGGGCAATCAAAAATACCCTGGTTGTTTAGGGTATATAGGGGATTATACTACGCAGCTATATGAGGATTAAAAATTTGCCATGATAAGGATCCCTATTAAACAACCGGTGTAATGGAAAGTACAATTTTTTTTTCGCGGCTCATTTGTGGAGATGACGCAGATTGATGCTTTTAACTGGGTAGCTTAGCATCCATCTAGGATGTATTGCACTTCACCCAGAATTTGTCGATTGAATTTCCAGAGTTATGCAAGATATGGACAGAACACCATCCACATGGCCTTGAGATGATGAAATCTGATTGTAAACTCTTTACCTATGACGAGCTATGTGTTGGTTGTCATTTGAACTATTTTTCTGAAACCAACAAAAACGTAAGGATCACCAAGGTACTTCACCTTTGAATAGTCCTTAAAAATATACTACACCCCCGAAATTTAACATGGAACCTGAAAATAAGTCCCTGGAAAAGGAAAGTCCTTTTGGAAACCATGATCTTCAGGTTCCATGTTAAATTTCGGGGGTGTACCTACCGTACCAATCTATAGCAAGTCATCAGTGTGTCCAGAACCAGAAGCCTCTTGGTTCTCCAGAAGCCTCTTGTTGAAACCTCTTAGGTCGGGGATAAGAAGAAGCACCTTGGGTTGTGAAACGAAGTGGAGGTGGATTCGATCCATGGGTTTTGGCACCATCCAAAACAGTAGATGGGAAATGATGGAAGATGGGATGGGATGGTTTTATTTACCACACGCAAGAGGAAACGAATCATCTCATTCAAGTTGAGTCATTGCATATAGGAGATTCTGAATTTACTCTGTTGGATGCTTCTGGTCAAATTATAGCGACCTCACACAGCCTCACGTAGCTGAGGAAGGAACATCTTCTTATTTCAGGGAAATCTAGGTTGGTGAAATATTACAATTTGGCCAGATGCTTTGACTTCAATGGGGTGGCAGGTTAGTTTATGAAGCTCTGAGTCAAGGCAATGATTCTGACGGGTGGAAGTATGTATTTTCGCAGAAGGTTGAAGCTTGTGTCATTTGTTTCATTTTGTTTCATTCAGATATAAACACCAGTTTAATCCTCATCGAAATGGGAAGGGATCCCTCCCCAGGGTTACTCAACTGAGGAAAGCCTCCGACCCATGGGCTTGGGAGGCGGCGAAGGGGAGAAGTGTGGAATTTTTGGTGTCTTGATGATGGTCATTATTATTGTTGGTACTTCGTGGTAGTAGTGATGGTGGTAGTAAGTAGTGGTGGTGGTGGTGGTTGTAGTGGTGGTGATTGTGATTTTGATGATACCAAGCAGTTTTTTGAAGCATAATCCCGTGAAGTCTCCGGGAAATCAAGGATGTCTGGATTGTTTGCTGAAAGTTCTTCATCCATGCAGTAAAAGTGGACCACCCAATCTCCAAGCCAATGGTGCCTGGCGAGCTACAGGTTGAGGATGTTACTATATCCCATCTTGAAGGTACTTTGTCAATCGACAGTCAATTACAGTGTTTAACCGCTTCTGAATGTTTAGTACAAATATGTGTATACATATACAATATGTACAAACTGATTAAGAATGATACTGGTAGTAGCCATTTTCAAGTAAATATGTTTCAGAGAATGAGACCCCTGATTTTCTCACAAAATGGAAAATGCCTTCGCTGAACGTTTGCGCTCCAGGATGGCGTGGTAACTGTGATGGTGAGGCGGAAAATTGTGGGGAAACAAATTGTGGGAGCTTCAATTATGATTTCAAACATTTGTAATTTTCGTCCCTATTTGGGAAAAATGATCCAATTTGACTACTCAATATTTTTCAGATGGTTTGAAACCACCAACCAGTTGTTTTTTGAATTACCCTGTGTGGTACTTAAAAGACCCTGATAAAACATTCACAGAATATTTCCATATATTTCCTAAGGATTTTTTAGTGGATAAAAAAGTTGGAGTTTGGAGCTTTGAGCAGGGTTGATGATTGATTCCCATAGGCCATGAAGTCGGCTGGTAAGTGATGTTTGTAAGATAGTCGCATACGTTGGGTTGACTTTTTTCCCCTGACGTTGACGTGTCATTCCCAAAAATGTATTGCAGGTTGGTGAGTTTTTTGGATCATTTGCCAAGATCAATTTCATGAAGGTTTGCTTTTCAACTGATCTGAGAGCATTGATTTTTTAGAGTACTTTTAAGTATTGGAGCTGGACATCAGATTGTCTTCCGAAATGAAACCTCCAAACCGTGGAGAGTTGGACATGAAGAGTATCGAAGAATTCAACTCCCTTCAGACACAATAAATCGAATAGTATAATAGACGGTGATAATAAGTTATATACAGTAATCATGATGGATCCTGGTTGAGGAAAGAGTTTCCCAACTAATCTTGGTACATTCTGAACGTGTCAATCACCTAATGGTCAGTTGGTAGATGGCTCAAGCTCAAGCAGCGTGGATAAGCGAAACCCTACGTACCACGCTGCGGGTGGCCACATGCTTTCAGCTCCAAGACTTTTGTTGCACCTCGCGTTTCTTGGAGGTTTTCAAGAATGCTATGGAAATTACCTTCAAGAAAAGATCCTGGAAGCATCCTGCGACTTGGGTGATTGTGTTGGAGGTGATCAGAATTCTGGAAATGCTTTGATCCAAAAGCATGCCGCGCAAGCTCCTGCCAGTAACTCCCGGAAGTCTGAGCAGCTCATGAAACCCTGGGATCGGCGACAATATTTGGTGATGGGTACTCACAAATCCGGCACTCATTTGATTCGGAACGTCATGCGTCGAACTTTTGATGCCCTAGGTGCGACCAGCTCTTGTGCCTACAATTCCTTCGCAATTCCCTTTACCACAGTTGGCTGCAAGCAAAATTGTACCGAGAATCCTTCGCCAATTCGCTGGGCCAGTTGGAATGACCCGAATCACATCGTAGAGCTGCGAAAGGAAGGTCCTCTGCGAGGCCTCATGACCATCAGAGATCCAATGGAGATGGTAGTTTCTGCATACGTTTATCACCATCGAGGAGAAGAAATTGGACCCTCCGCAGGTTGGGAAATACCAGAAAATCTCACTTGGCTGGAGCCTAGCGAGGGTTTGCCGTTAATGGCCGAAGTCATGATGGAACCTCTCAGTGCTATGGTGACGTCTTTCGAGATTGCGGATGGAGATGTACTTTTCGTGAGATACGAGGATTTCTTACGGTCCTCCAAAGACTTTGATGCCACATATGCCAAGATCATGGAGTTCTTCTTTGAGAACGAAGTCTCAGAGGACCAGAAGAAAGCGGCATTGGCATCTGCAAAACTCGAAGATTCGCATGGTCCCTTTGGCCTCTCAAAAAGTTTGGAAAAAGGGGAAGTCGCAAGTGGGCAGGAAGGCGATCACACCAATGACGAACAGGCGATGAATGACGTGCGGAAATATCTGAAGCTGATCAGAGAGGAGACCTATGACCAACTCGATTCATGGAGAAGGGAATTAGGCTATCATACGCCTATCCAGTTCTGAAGCCAGTCAGCATGAAAGATACTTAAATTTCAGTGTCACAGACCCCTTGCGGCCCTTGCGCTACGGGATGGCTACTCGAATTTTTGCCAAGGGTCTTAGCAAAGGTCAAAGGACCAAACCAGTATCTGAGTCAACTTGTATTTTGGAAAATACATTCAGTGCCCCACAAGTTTGCCGATTTTCGCCCGCGAAGTTCAGCTTGGCATGCGCTCTTTGTTGTTTTGAGGCAACTGCCACGTCAGTACACTCAACGCATGCTCTTACAGGAGGTGCGGGAATCGGTTTCACGGAAAATCTACCAACACTGGATATATAATATGCAAAAACTTGAAGTTTCGTGGTGTGTGTATCAAGCAGATACCTTCAGATTCGGTGGTTTTTTATAGATGGCGGAAAAACAACAACGAACCCATGGGATTTTGTTAACAAAAGGACCCATGGGTCCTGGGGTCCCACCGCAGCCGCCGCCGGGTTTTCACGGCACAAACCCCATGGCCAGGTGGTCCGCCGTGGATTTGAAGGTCTTTTTGACTTCTTGTATCTTCCGTGCGCCCGGTGGGTCCCGACCTATATGACTGGAAACTTTCCGGGGAAATATTTTCTGAGGTTTGATGAAAAACCCATGAAAAATTCAAGAAAACCTGGGATGTTGTTTGTTTCTTTGAGTGTTTGGGTTGTGTTTGATTATAATTCTTGATACATAGATTGATATTTATTCAAATGTGTTGATAATTGGATATTCCTAGTCTATTTTTGAAAGATCCTCTCATTTTTGCGGATCCACCACAAGATCTTCCGAAGCTTCCTGAAAGCTGCGATGGTTTCTGTATATTTATGGGCATGTTACCAGTTTCAACCAATACATAAAATCCTCCGCAGGTCATTCGGACAGATGTTCTACCAAACACATCCAACACGTGGATGGAGACAGGTAATTGAAACAAAAAGCGTTCTATCACTAAGCATCCAAAAAGTATGTTCAAATGATGATACATATGCATATAATCATACGGTACCTTACGTATATATATATATACATGTATTTACAACATGTCGGAACAAAGAAGTCCATAGACATTACTGTCAATTGGAAACAAAAAAGTCTGCCAAAAACAGGGTGTCACGTTCTCCAAGGGGCCGTGCGTTTCAAGACATTGTCATCCAGAGTTTGGAATGCACACTGGCTGAAACTGTTGGTTTTTTAATGTTTTTCTTCTTAGACTTGTTCGAATTAGACGCTAAACTTCTGCAAGGGTCATCGAAAAATGTCAGTTTTGTACGTTTCGCCACAGCGGCAAGCATTTTTGGGACAGCACTTTTTCGGGGCAAAAGTTTCGAAGGCTATCTGCGCAACTTTTTACAGGCTTGACCCAAACTTGTGAACAAATCAATGTCACAAGATCGGCGCCATTGCCATCGATGCAAATATTGCGTAGCATCCAACATGTGTGCAAGTGCAAGGAACGTTAACATCCCCCCCACCCCAACCCAGCATCTTGCGTAGCATCCAACATGTGTGCAAGTGCAAGGAACGTTAACATCCCCCCCACCCCAACCCAGAAATTGACATACGCGCACGGCCTCTTATGGCACGTGGCACCAAAAACAGATAAGAGCAGACCCACTGGCAGCCATGATCCTCAAGTTGAACATGATCCATCTGGTGTTTTCAAAAACGTTAGATCACCTTCCAGGTATGATTTCAAGAAGGGTATCAACGTGGGCTATGGCTTTGTGAATTTCACGGAGCCTGAGTGCCCTTTGTGGATGACTTTGTGGATGTTGTGGGTTGGTGATTGACAGGAATTTGTGGGCTGAAACTATGCTACTGCTGATGATTCAGAAATCTTCAAAAAACAGTTGAAGTCCGTACTTAATTCCACTAAAGGTATTTTTATACATTCCAGGTGATGTAAGATTTCTGAACCACCATTAACAGTATGAAATCGTGCTGAGGAGCTGGGAGTGAAGGGGGGGGGGGCGCATTTTTCCTTGGAAATTCGCTGTCTCAAACTACCAAAACAAAATGTCCCACCTGGATTCGCAACATGTCCATTTCCGTTTTGTAGATTGCGGTTTTCCCAGATGAATACACCATGGATAGAGCATGGTTTCGGAAAAGACGGGAAAACAAATTGTCACTTCAAACGCCTTCAGTGTTTGCGTGTTTAAAACTATGAATGGTATCTGACCGTATCACTCTTTGAATCAAAGTTTGCTTGGCCCAACGAAACCGGGGAAATGTTTCAGCCATCGGTAGGTACGCCCTGCAATTCCGTGACTCACTTGATGGACAGTTCTTGGACAAGTACATGAGGAATGCTATGGGATGGATCTTTTGGGGGATTTTTACACCACTGCTGTGGGTGCAGCTGTGCAAGAAAAACTGGATTCGACGATATAGAAAGGAAATTTGCACCATGCATTTGCTTGAGTCTTACATGAGTATAGATGTCTGATTTTGAGTGTGGGTATACGACTCATAGATCCCATTTGATTCAAAGAAACATCCTGCATATCTACCGGTTCTACCATTCCTAAATAGCCTTAAAACTCCTCAGAACTCCTGCAGTCCTCCAGTTTTTTTGTTGGGTTGGTGCATCGGCGGCGTTAGTTGGCAGCCCAATCAACTTGATGGTTCACAGTGACACAGTGCAACCTCCCTAAAAATCCCTCAAATATATACAGTATAAGATCTGACAAAAATTCATATGTTATCAACAAATGTTTAATGTGAAAATGAAGATGTCATGCAGTAGGAGATCAAATGATTCGTTTGTCATGTCACGACACTTTGGCTTCATACCTCGTCCACCATGAATGGTGGCTCAAGCTTACGGGCAAAACAAGAGTGAATGCATTTGCGTTTCAGCTTTGCAATTTGGCTACTAATTTCATATTGGTAGCGGAGCTTTAGACTCCGAGGGTTACCAGGGTCACGCTTTGGTTTAAGTCCCTCTAAGTGGGGTTGTAATCCTACTACCAACTTCCACGGCCGTGATGTCGGTCTTGGAGTGCCTTAAGTGGCAGAATTTCTCTCAAGCGGCTGAAGAACACATCAGCACTGAAGGAAAGAGTGGAGTGCCGAGGTTTGACGGAGATCCTTCGAAACTTGCAGAGTATGGCTTCAGACTTAGGTTGAAGATGGCCCGCGAGAAGAGCATGGAGGCTGAGCAATTGAAGAAGTTGGGGCCTCTTGGACTGAGGCTGATCGAGGGCTTGAGAGGCCCGGCTTTGCAAGTGGCGAGGAATCTTCAGATCGAACGACTCTCCGCCGAAGATGGAGCCAATTACTTGCTGAAAGGGTTGCAAACCTCATTGCAGCCTAGGAGTAAGCAGGAGGCTCGCGACCTATATCAAGCAGGAGCTCAAGTTGGAGGAGTGCTGAGCAGGCAGTCAACAGAAGCTATGTCGAACTACGTCTTGAGGAGACGTGCTTGGCACAGCGCTATGGTGGATTTGGATCCTGAGTTGACTTTGCCAGAAGGCATCAGGACAGAACAGCTTCTCTTGAATGCTGGCATCACCCAGCCAGGACCAGCAACTTATGGTGAGGACGGCTATCAATGGAGACATGACGTGGAACAAGGTGTGCGACGAGTTGATAGCCCAGCATAGCAGATTGCACGAGAAAGAAAAAGGCAAAGGTGGCTACAGAGATTGGAGCTACAAAGGTGGCAAGAGCTATGGAAAGAAGAAGGGACATCACTTCAGGTCCTACTACGTTGAGGATGATCCCGGACAAGATGAGCAGTGGGAGAATGCTTCTCAATCTCTTGGAGGCTTTGAGGAGTTCGACGGGTACTATGCCAACGACTATGAAGAAGAGTATCCTGGAGAAGACGATGTCACCTATGAAGTCTACTCCAGCATGTTGGAGCAAGGACTAGACGAAGAAGATCAAGATGCACTGGCCTATGCAGCAGAGGTCACCCAAGCAGAGTCCGAGGCGTACTTCATGAGGCAGAGAGCAAAAGGGTCTGGTCATTCTGGATTTCAAGCTCCAAGAAACTTCCAGGTGCAAGGACAACTCAGCTTTGAAGAGAAGAGAGCAAAACTTCAAGCTGTTAAGAACAAGACCCAATGCCGCAAGTGTGGACAGTATGGACATTGGCAAGATGATCCAGCATGTCCAAAAGGGAACAGAAAAGGCAAGAGCAAAGGAGGATCTGGTTCATCGACCACGGCAACTTCGTTAGGTGGTGGCTCAAAAGGAGGAAGGTCATCTGGGAAGTCAGGTGGCAAATCTGGGAAGAATGACAAAGTGAGAACCGTGTACTTCACCATCAATGAGTATGAAGATGGACCAGATGGTACGGACATGGTTGCCAACATGGTCCTTGGGGGCGACTATCGTGCAGTACCTCCACCTTCGTCCTTGTCACAGGAGGTGGATCGCAACCCTGATCAACAACTGGACCATTTGATCCGTCAGGCCGAATTGAGGAACCAAGAACGAGAGCGTGAAAGAGCCCAATCATCGCTGCACCAGAACTGAGTGATGATCTTGGCTTTGTGCAAATCCAAGACGTGCAGAAGGAGGAGGAGTTCCAGAAGTCAAGAAATGCCTACCTTGACCTCTACCTGAGTTTGGAGAAGGACATCCATTGCTTTGACTACAAGGATGCCTACCATGAAAGATGGAATGAGTTTGTTCCAGGACATCCAGATTTCCTGGACTCGGATCGACAGAACCTTCAACGTTGGAGGATCAAGGCACTGCAAGGATTGCCAAAGTTGCCGGCTCAAATTCAAGATGGAGATCCAGCAACTACCACAACAACTACTCAAGTCAACACACTCACACCTCATTCCGTACCACAGCCTTACTCGTCAACTACAACTTCACAACCTTCAACTTCAAATCAACCATTACCTCTTGAAGATGGAGCAAGAAGGAGAGAAGACTTGGCTTGTCAACACAAGAACCTTACCAGACAGGGTTCGAATGCATACTACAAGGTGTTGAAATGCAAGGACTGTGGATTGGTTCTCGAGAAGGAGAAGTTGACTAAGCCAGAGAAGATGAAGACTGAGGAGCCCAGTGATTGCAACCATGAGGACACAGATTTTCGAGGAACTACAGCAACCACATGGAAATGGACGTGCAAGAGGTGCGGTCATTCTGAAAAGGGTGTGAAGAGACCAGGACAGACAGGACTTGAGGCATCATCAAAGGCTAGTCTTCAAGGAGCTGGTGCAGGAGAAGGCCGATCCCCATGTCAGTCTGACCGCTGGTGTGTGAAGCCGGATTCTGCAACGAGATCCTTGGAGATGGGCGGTGATGATGATGCAAAGAAGGTCACACTCCTTATGTTGAGCACCTTAGAGCTTCAGGAGGAATTGGGTGTACAAGTTCAACTCGATCAGTTGGATCGAATCTACCACAAGTGCAAGGACTTTGTGGAGAAAGGCCGCCGAACTCAGCAGTCTAAGACTTCAACAACAGGTAAGTCCTCTATGACTTCGACAATACCGGCACCCAATCTCTCAGCCGAAGAGTTGCAGCAACTTGGAGCCAAAGTTTTGAAGTCTGGTGCCCACAAAGGAAAGAGCTTCAAGGAAGTCTATGAGAGAGAAGCCAGCTACTCAAAGTCTATGGTAGCCAAGATGTTGAGTGGTGCACTGAAAGATGAAGTGACTCGTGAATTTGCCAAGTATGCCCAGGCAATGACTGAAGGAACTTCAGAGGCTTACATGTCCATCCTACAGCCCATTGAAGAAGAGGATGATGGAACAGAGCCGATTGTTGCCGTACTGGACACTGGATGCAACAACTCTTGTCATGGAGATCGCTGGATGAAGAAATTTCAGGAGATGGTTGGTGTTGAGGTCAAGACAGAGAAGGCAGATGGTAGGTTCCGTGGTGTTGGAGGAAGAGTAGAAGTGACTTGCAAGAGGACCATTCCAATCAACATGATGACTTCGGACAAGCAGGTCACCCCAGGGATGATCACATCCATCGAACTTCAAGATTCAGATGCTCCATTGCTCATCAGTTCGAAGGCCCAAAAGAAACTCGGGCTGATACTCGACATGAGCAACATGACGGCATACAGCAAGATTCTTGACAAGGAGTTGGAGCTGGAGGATCACAATGGGCTTCCAGCAATCCGTCTTTGGCCCGGGAGCTTTGATGTCGACAACATTGCGATGATCGGTGTTGAAGAATGCAATGGTGAACAAGGGCAAGAAACTGAATCAGAGGAGATGCCAGGAGAGAACAGGCACTTGCCATTGAGTTCAGGAAGCTTGAAGAACATGAGCAGGGGCCAGAAGAAGCAGCTTCAAGATTCTCTTGAGGCTATGGAGAAGGAGGATTGCGCACTATGGAGCACAGTCTCTGACAAACCAAGGAGACTTAGAAGGATGATGCCGAAGGGATGCAAAACCTTCATGATGGAGATATTCGCAGGTGCTGCCACTTTGAGCTATGTGGCGGTGCAGTATGGATTGCCAGTGTCACCTCCGGTGGACATCCTCTATGGTCAACATCATGACCTTCTCAACCCAGAGGTGCGGAAGACCATTTCCCAGAACATCCAAGAGGACGATCCTTATCTCTTGGTGCTGGCTCCAGTTTGCGGACCTTGGAGCAATTGGCAGAATCTCAACATGAGCAAGAGCGAGGAGACATGGGAAAAGGTAAATGAGGAAAGGAAGAAATGGTATCCAGTTGTCAACTGGGTTGCTGGCACCATCCGTGAACGTCTGCAAGTTCTGTTGGAGAATCCATGGGGGTCTATGCTTTGGAGGTTGAGGAGCATAGAAAAGCTGATTGAGGATGGAGTTGTGAATCAAGCTACAGGCGAAGTTCTAGAGGTCGTCCGGGCTGATCAGTGTATGTATGGTCTGATTGGGGCCAAAGGATGGAGACACTTGAAGCCCACAGGAATCTTAGCCAGTTCGGCCAAGATGAAAGAGAGGCTGAGCAGGAGGTGTGATGGACAACACTTTCATGAACGATTGGAAGGAGGAAATCTCACAAAGAGATCGCAACAATGGCCTATGGATTTCTGTGTGGAAATGCTAGAAGGCGCCATTGAGGAGATGAGGAGTCAAGTGTTGAACTTTGCATTCCCTGCAGAGGCTGAGATGGAGGATGCAGAGAACGCCGGACCTATGGATGGAATCTTGGACTCACAAGACATTGCAGAGAGTCCAATGAAGAGGAGAAGACTTGACCATCCAGAGGTTGAGAGAGAAGAAGCTATGGAAGAGAAGGCAGAGGTCTCAGAGGACAGACTTTTGCATCTCAAGGAGGCCAAACGTAAGGAGAGTTGGTTGAGGTTGCCAAAGGAGAAGCGTGTGGCAATTCGTCGACTTCATGCTATGATGGGGCATTGCTCTAACGCTGCTCTCATCAGAATGTCGAGGTCTTCCATGGCGGGGCAAGAAGCAATCGATGCAGCCAAACACTTCAGATGCCAGAGCTGTGAGGAGGTGAAGAAGGATGAGGCTCCAAGAGTGGTGAGACCAACAAAGCCACTGTGCGAGGTCAGATTCAACTATGAAGTGTCGGTTGATGTTTTCGAAGTGCATGACGCGGCAGACAAAAGGCACAGCATCCTGAGCGTGGTGGACACGACTACTCACTACCATGCAGCTTTCTGGGTAGCCCCAGGTGGAACACCATCATCGAGGGCATGTGCTGAAGCATTCAATGTGGGTTGGATGACACCTTTTGGCGCACCGAAGCAACTCACTTCAGATCAGGGAGTTCACAACAGTGGTCGTTTCTCAGCTCTTTTGGTGGCCAATGGAGTGGAAATCAGAAAGACAGGGGCACGTGCACCTTATCAGTTGGGAACCTCCGAGCGGCATGGAGGGATCTTGAAAGAGATCATGAAGAAGGCGATCCACAACAGACAGTTGGAAGGATCAGAAACCATTGCAGCCCTTTGTGCGGAGTGTGCCAGGACTAAGAACAATCTCATCAACAACGGTGGCTATAGCCCAGTTCAGTGGGTTCTTGGACACACACCTGATGATCTCACTTCCTTGCTGAGCCATGACCCTGAGGAGAATCTTGGCATCCACCAACAACTGGTGGATCAAGAAGAAGAAGGCATCGAGAATCAAGAGGCTTTCATGAAGCAGCTGCTAATCAGGCAGAGTGCAAAGGAGGCGTATATGCAAGTGGACACGTCTCAGAGGATCAGGAAGGCACTTCTTCGGAAGTCAGTGCCTATGAGAGGACCCTACAGATCAGGAGATCTGGTCTGCTTTTCTAAGAAAGGCAAATGGTATGGACCAGCTAGGGTGCTTTCCAATGAAGGAAGATCGTCGCTGTGGCTCATCCATTCTGGAGTCACAACACTTGTTCCAGAAGTTGCCTGCAGACCTGCTTCAACCGAGGAGATTTTGAAGAAGCATGTTTTGGAGCTCAGGCCAAGCAGGAGGAGAAGAAGGCAACTACTAGCAGAGGATGACGAGGATGAGGATGATCATCTTCCCTTTGCAGATGATGGAGATGAGGCTCGGGCTTTGAGATCGAGGTCTGAAGGACAAGCACCTTATCTAGAAGTTGGAGCCGATCAACCAGAAGGAGGAGCTCAACCAGGAGTGGCTGCTAACCCTGGTTTGATGCATGATGAGAGTTCACCGATGGAGGATATCTTTGGTGGGAATGATCAAGAAGTTGAGCATGACTATGTCCCAACGCCTGCGGAGGAGATGATACCGCAGCCACCAGGACTAGGAGCTGGACAACCACCAACCCATCCTTCACCGAGCTCAATGAGTGGCCAACAACAACCGGAGATTGAGGTGAGCCCGGTGGTGTCACACCAGACAACCGAAGTGACCTCAGTGGCATCTGATGTTCAACAAGGAGAAGGAGCCGCTGCAGTGAACCAACCAGAGCACTTGGAGCACCCACAGATCACTGCAGCATTGAGAAGAAGTGTTGATCAATTGGATGGAATTCGAAGAGCAAATTTTGTGGATGGCAAGGAGGACAAGATGTGGGCCTTCCTTGCGTCCAGGCAGTCAAAGGTCGTGCAGAAGAAAGTGAAGAAGTTTCAGAGGACGAAGAAAGCAGGAGCCGGAAGAGAGCTGATCTATCAGAAGGAGGATCACGTCGTGCAGAAGAAGCTTGATGGTACCAGGCTTAAGGAGTGGCAGAATTGGCAAAAGTACTCAGATGGAGTTTGGATCACTGAGGAGCAGTTGAATAAGATGAAGAAAGAAGATCCAAAGATCCGTGTGATTCCCACACGGTGGGTGGATGTCAACAAGGCTGAAGTTGGACAAGAAGAGAAGCTGAAGTCACGATTGGTGGTTCGTGGTGACTTAGAAGATTCAAGTGCCATGAGGACTGACAGTCCAACATGCTCTTTGGGCATGATTTCCCTGACTATGTGCCTATCAGCGTGTAGGAACACCAGTCTTTGGAGTGGAGACATCAGCGCTGCTTTCTTGCAGGGATCCAAGTTGGATCGTACTCTCATTCTCTCTATGCCGAAGGGAGGAATTCCTGGAGAACAAGATGGTCGATACTATATGGTGTCCTCAACCATCTATGGAACAAAAGATGCTCCTAGAGGATGGTTCAAGAACTTGCATCAGACAATGCAGGAGAAGGGCTTCAGATCCATTCCTCATGAAGCAGCAGCCTACACTCTCAACAACAAGGCTGGAGATTTGCTTGGGATGGTCATTGTCCACGTAGATGATCTGCTTTGGACTGGAGGAGCTGAAATTGAATCAAAGATGAGAGAGATCTGTTCGATCTACAACTTTGGCAAGATTGAAAAGGATGAATTCAAGTACTGTGGCCGTGATGTCAAGAAAGATGAGAAGGGCATACATATTACTTGTCCTTCTTTGGTCGATAGAGTAAAGCCCATCTACTTGACTGGAGATCAGAGGAAGCAGAAAGATGTCAAGGTCCCAGAGGAGATTCGAGCTCAGCTTCGCTCGATTATCGGGTCATTGGCATGGCTTGTTCGAGTTTGCAGGCCGGATTTGGCCTATGCTGTTAGCAAGTTGCAGTCCGACGTTCACCAGGCCACGTTTGGAGATGTTCATTTCGCCAATACTGTAGTGAATTTGGCGAGGAAAAGCAAAATGGTTGGCATCACATACCCTCTCATGGCTTTCAAGTTTGAGGAGGCGATGTTGGTTGGCATACAGGATGCCAGTTTCTCCAACGACCATGATGTGAGCCAGGGAGGAGTGAAGATGGGAAACAGGAGTCAATCAGGGCGCTTGTTGTGTCTGGCTCCACCACAATTTAAGGAAGAGAAGGCCGGGCAACTCATGCTGATCGAATGGCACAGTACGACATTGAAAAGAGTCTGCAGATCCACTATGCAAGCCGAAACACTGAGTCTGCTTCACGGATGCGAAGAAGGTGAACATCTTCGCATGGTGTACCATGGGCTGTGGAACTCACATCACAGGATGGAAAAGGGATGGATCACCGCAGCACAAGACAGCATGCAGTTTGACATGTACACCGACTGCAAGAGTCTTGAGCAGTACGTGAACCAGGCTGGACTTCACAGTGTGGCAGACAAGCGGCTATCGATAGATCTTTCTGGAATCCGGCAATTGACATGGCGTCAGAAGCAAGAAGAGGTAGGAGATCCTTTGATGACGGATCATCTGCCAGCAGATGCGACGACGAGAGTTCTATGGACGAGCACGGACCGGATGGCTGCTGACGCTTTGACAAAGTCAATGCGTCCTGGAAGCCTAGTACAGGTCATGGATGGCGATCGAATCGATTTGACTCCAACAAAAGAATACGGGTGTGAAAATGAAGATGTCATGCAGTAGGAGATCAAATGATTCGTTTGTCATGTCACGACACTTTGGCTTCATACCTCGTCCACCATGAATGGTGGCTCAAGCTTACGGGCAAAACAAGAGTGAATGCATTTGCGTTTCAGCTTTGCAATTTGGCTACTAATTTCATATTTAATGTTCTAGATCATGTCCTTGTTGGGGATGGTCCTATTCCACATTCTATATAGATATTCCAAGTGTTCCAGCATGCTTATAGTTGATTGATTGAATGTATACATATGCAGTAAAAAGCAATACGAATGGAGTTCTGGATTTTTTCTAGAGAAGGGATTAAGGCTCATATTCTCCCCATATATCAGAGCTTGATTTTTTTTCAGCATGCTGAGAATACTTGTTGTTCTTTCTCTCTTGGCAGAGGCAAAGGTGTTGACCCACCTGAGTTTGGGGTATGCTACCTAGATTTATCCATTTTCGACAAGCCATGATTTGTGTGGTGGGGGGTGGGCCGGAGTTGAAAGCTATGATAATATCTATCACCATTACCAACCTTTAGAAAAGTTGTCGAGTTTGTGTGGGCACCAATTTTTTGGAGATTTGTGGGCAGCCATCACCAAAATCCGCTGAAATGACCCTTGCAACACACCAGGATGAAGGGGAAGGCCGTTCGAGTGCACCCAGCACAAGTACAAGGATACGAGGCGAGTTGCGGCCCGAAAAATGTTCGTTGATGGTGGAAGTTTTCAGTAAGTTCAGTACTCCAAATTGGGAGCATTTCAAAAATTTTGGTTTGAAACAAAATGGGATAGCATGACATTTCATCTTGAAATATTTTTTTCCGAGGTAGCTGAGAAGCAATCTAGCAGATTGATTGATTTCTGAAAGATGAACTAGCTTTTGCATTGTCACAAACCCAAAACCTGAGTCGAATCTGCATGAAACAAACCAAACTTTGGATTACATTCTACGACTCTTCGAAAAGATTGGTGGATGCAATGTTGTGAAAACATCTCAATGACTCATTTACCCTTGACATTCTATTGAAAAAAGGACAATATGCACAGACCATTCACCCTTGTATTGGATATGTTTCGGACTTTTTGCACCTTGAATTGTTCAACTTGCAGGCCAATTACCGCCACTTTGCCCACACCAAGACAGGGCAAAAGCAGGTCCCGAAACATCTTGGGGGACAAGTTGGCAAGTGACGTTTCAGTATGGTTTCAGTGGTGGTTTGGAGACTTGGGGATCCCTATCAAAAAAGGATGTGTTTTTGTTCCACGTGGAGCTTTCAGAACTCTCTAGACACTGTGTTTGCTAGCAATCCAAAAGAAACATCAATCAAAAAGGAGAAACTTTCATATTTGTTCATCCAGCTGTCGAATCTTTCAAATACATGTTTTTGACCCTGGTGCTCCGAAAATCCTTGAAGTACTGATATCTTTGTGAGCCTGAAAGGAGTCAATGGTGGATCTAATGATTGGGATTTTTTGTTTGTGGATACATCTTGCTTGGACTGCGTGTGGATATAGATATGTAGCTTGTAAACCTGGTAAAGACCAGCTACGAGTATAGGATAGTATAGGTATGATTGAATATAAGTATGTGTATACTTGCTTTTTGATTTATTTGCATTCATTGAATAGACAACAATGATGTAGGGGAAGTACTATTGTAGTAAATAGTGGCTATGAGCTACAAGCCTGTCCCTTTGTTTCATCCCTTTTTGAGGAAGCGAATCTGATTTTGACGAGCGTTTTCCGAAGGACCCTGCCTTCAGTCCTCTTTTCTTTTCTGCAGGGAAGCACAGTGTGATAAGACCTGGTGGCCACGGTGACAAAAACCTTCAAACGTTTTTTGGGGAAAAATGGAGTTGGATAAAGAAAATTGCATATAGTTTGATCAGAGTTGATCATACAGATCAACACATTGTATTTCTATGTGATATGTTCTTCCTGGAAGTCTTTCGGATTTCTATTGGGTCTTTGGGTTTCCCATCAACCCTAACCTGGTATGTTGAGCTTTGTACCATCTCAAGATTTGCCATTTCGGCAAAATCTACATGGAAATGTTTGTCCCTATTGACTACTGTCCCATAAGAATGTGATTCGGTGGAAAGGAATCCGGATCAGAATCGTGCGTGAATCCTGAAAGAACCTTATGATCGATCTTGTTTATCAATCTTTATTTATTAGATTGCAAATGATTCCATTAACAGTGTTAGTAATGCTATGAGTCATACATTAGACCCCCCCGGGTGTTTTGTATAGCTAATCACATGCATGTTTGCAAAATCCCGAGACTTGAGTTCAGTGCAAAAACGTCTGCTCAAAGATGTTGACTTCTCTTATTGTGGGCAGTTTTCAATGTTTTCATGCTTGCTTCATCACAAATGATCCCTTCATCCATTGGTTTCATGTCGCATCGTTACACCCAGTTTTACCAGTGGTAGTAGGAGATATCTTCCACAAATAGTTGTTTTAAATATGACGTATACTTACTATATCACCCCTACCTACCTTTTGAAATGATTTTAGGTTGGGGGGACCGGCCCTCCCAGCATGGTAGGGTAGATCTTCATATGATACGTTTTTTCCTGTATGCTTCGCTTCCAAACCGCGAAACCCGAGTTGTGACAGGTCCAATCTGTCTCTCCCAGCGACCAACTGATGAAGCAGATGACTGATGTGCAGCTCGTTGGGGCACTCAACGTCCAAGGAAATGAAAAATCAGCACTCAGAGCATAGATGTTGATTATCAGGGGTTTGCTTAGATGAAGCGATTTCTAAAACAAACCCCTGATGAGAACGTCTAGTTTCATCTAGTTTCTGAGTGTGTTGATTTTTCATAGGGTCCTGGTGAAAACCTTGTTCCTGCCAAGGGTAGAAAGATGACAGGCAGACTGTCGCAAGACTGTCGCAAAGGTCGCAGAGGCAGACAAGCAAGTAGGTGAATTTCTCAAGGGAATAGGCCCATCGGCCCATCGGCTAATCCATCATAATTCTCCGGGCAATTTATGACAACCACAACCCACTTCGTCGGCAATGTAATTGAATATGCAGGGGAATCCCAAAAAATATTGTCGCAATCTGAGGGGAACGGAATCATAATTGGCTTAGAGTCTGGCTACCAAAAATCTACCAAAGACTGTGAGTTATGTGAATTTCCCTAGCCCACTTCGCTGCACTGATGCTTTATGAACTATGGATTCACAGGTCCTGATGGGTGGTATAGTTTGGTACCCTAGCCTACAACCATGATGTCAATCTGTTGTTAAGTGACTTAAGTGCTTTTATTAGGCGCAAAAAAAGTCAACAAATCAATCCTATGAAACTGAGATTTATGCAAAACGAGTTGATTTTTTTAGTTCTGGCTCAACGGTTTAACTAGGTGGTGGTTTCCAAATATTTCATATGTTCACCCCTACTTGGGGAAGATTCCCACTTTGACGAATATTTTTCAGATGCGCTGAAACCACTCAATGGCTAAGTTGTCGTTTGATGTAAGAATCACTAAGTGCCTCGCATTACCGAGGGTCGTGACAAGCACGAGCATGGCCATAAAAATGTCTGTGGACCCAGCGAAGCATTTGTCTATTTTCCGGGGGCAATGATTTGGGAATATCTTGGACGGAATGATGGTGATGGATGGTAAGTTCACGCTAGGCAGTTGAGTAATTAGTGGGAATTATGTATATATATTGATCTACAATGGATTTTGACCGCCCCTTTCTTGAAAATGAATTTTATAGGACTGGATGGGGTCTTAAACGCTTAAATTGATTAAAAGTCAAATGACGTCAACAATCAAAATGATGGGACCGGGACTGTAAGACCTGTATACATCTGTATACTCCTGAACTGAAACTCACCGAAAGTTTCCAATGAAACATGTTTGAATCTTGGCCTTGCTGATGCAATTTCGGGACATGATGGGTGGAGATCTCCCCGAAAACTGGTTCAAGTTGTTTCTCCTGAATTTTATGAAAGATAGATGGTTGTTTCCATAAGAGGGAGTACCTTAAGATAGTACCAAAATATAAAGGGAGTTTTCAATGGTTTCATAGTGTATTTGATCTAGAAGTTCAAATCTCATGGTGTGTTTTGTTGATATATTATTTACATACTCTTGATGGCTGAAATCCTGCACCGGTTGATAGGTAGATTATCCCATAGTTTATAGGGTTTTATACATCCCAGGTGGTGTAGGATTTCAGCCATCAACAGTATGTTTACATTTGTTTAGTGTGTTTTGGTATTCTGAATCATGTCTGGAACCTCCCGGATAAAGGTTGGCACCTGGTGAAAATTCTTCATGTTCGAAGATGGAGCTTTTTCAACCCAGCGTTTGCGATGGTTTGGTGGCTTTCGTCTATAGGATCCAAAATATGTATGTAAACTGGTTTCAAGTTCGTGTTGGAAATCAAAGCAATTTTCAGTCTGCTGAGATCACAGGTGGGGTGGTTTCAAAGATTGGGTTATGTTTACCCAAAAATATGGGGAATGGGAAGGGATTTTAGAGGTTGAAGTTGAAACAGCGACACCCACAAAAACGAACCCGTCCGAACCCTAAAAATGATGGAGTTTCCAATAAACATCTCCCTTTCCAGGGGTCTATTTTCAAGTGCCATGTTAATCTAGGTGGTGGTTTCAAATATTTTCTTTTTTGATCCCGAACCTTGGGGAAGATTCCCATTTTGACGAGCAAATTTTTCAACTGGGTTGAAACTACCAACTAGAATAATAAGCATGCAATAAGCCATTGGTGAGGATCCTTTTATGAACCAGTAGAACTAACATATCCCACCTTGTGAGGATCCTTTTCGTCAGTGTATAGATGCTTGTTGATTAAAGCCCAACCATCAGCTATTCTCACCCAAGGTCGACAGCAAGTCGGTGGGCTCAGATCGGACGGCAAGATTCGTTGAATGGTAGAATGAACCGTAATTATCGGTGTAAAATTGTAAAATACTACATGAAATAACGTGTATCTAAAAATTATATATGTATGATATATATATATACACACATATTTATATATACGTATATATTTATTTACACGTATGATATATACATATTTCAATACAGAGACATATTATACATACAAATATATAGCGTGAAAGAGAAACACAGATGGGAAAATAACGATTGAAACGATGCGCACTACGCGTTTTTCCTTGGCAAGTGCGATGGAAGAGAATTTGTGATCAGGAACTCAACCCATGGTCCAAACTGGCCATGTTTCTTGTGGTGCTGATATATTTGAATCTTGGTAAATGATATTTGCGATCTTTACTACCTGTTCAGATGTTTGTTAGTGAAGAAACTTGCATTTTTGTTTGACGTTTTGAAGGTTGTGCGATTGAATTCAAAGGTAAATCGTTGTTTGCACTTGAAAGCCAGCAGTGTGCAAAGACTCCAGTCAAAGGTCTCTATTTTTTTGCTACAAGTAACACTGATAATTAGGTGTCACTTCAAGTCAACTTTCAGCTCGTCCAATATTTAAAAAGAAATGATGATTTGAGGGCCCATTCTGAGACGCAGAAAGGGGAAATCTGAATGTTGCATCTGGATTATCAATGCTTGCCTACTTCTTCGCCACATTTTCCTTTCCGGAAGGGGAAAAAAACTGGCTAGTGGTTTTGAAATATTTTATATGTTCACCCCGAACCTTGGGGAAATAATCCAAATTTGACGAGCATATGTTTCAAAGGGGTTGAATCAAAACCACCAACTAGAAAAACACCAACCCAAACCACCAACCCAAACCACCAACCCAATCCAGTTTTATTTAAGCTGATGAAACCCCCAACTAGAAAAACTACCAGCAATTTTGTTTCTTACCCCCCAAAACAACATTCCCGTCCAAGCAACTTAACTTATCCCCACCCGAGGGATCGCGGTGCCGGTGGCCTGGCCGTCCAGGAGTGACTGAAGTTGACAGTTGACAGATGAATGCTGTTACCCTCCCGAAGTTTAACATAGCCCCTGAAAAGTTACCCTCCCAAAAGGTGAGGATCGTCTTCCAACCATCCATTTTCAGGGGCGAGCTGTTAAACTTCCGGTGGGTAATTTTTTCGGGGGGGTTAAATGCTATTCATGAAACAAATCCGGCAAACTCACCAGTTGAGGTTGGTAGTTTATTTAAAAGCGACGGGCTTTATGACAGTGTTTGGCCTTGGGATTTCTGAACCATCAACAACAGGCAAGGTGGGTGGCCTTTTCCGAAGGTGGGATATAGACGAACAGTGAACCCTGGAGGGTATAATTTGATAAGCCATGAAACGAGAGTCCTTTTTTTATGAACCAGTGCAACTAACATATCCCACCAAACGGGAAGTTCGGAAATCAACCGACTCAAAAATGTTTTGGGGAAGGGATATGTTAGTTTGAAGGAGGTTAGCCATGGCTGTACGCTTGGTTATGAATGCTGTATATTTTGGCGGTGAAATCCTACCCAGTTATATTCCGGGAGTTCTTTATAAGCCATGAAATGAGAATCCCTATAAGAGTCTTGACCGTTGCTGGAAGGAAGGCCGTTTTGAAATCAGGCCTTAATATAATTCCTGCTGGATAAAATGGGAGTAACACCTCACACAACACATAGCAAATCTAAGTTACTGTATACCCCCGAAACCTAACATGACACTGGAAAATCACCATGTTGAATGAGAGATACATCTTCAAATGGTTGGTTTTCCATTGTCCTGTTAGTTTTCAGGGAGTTGTAACTCTGAGTGAAAATTATAGTAAATGATGACATATGAGTTTTGTGACCCAACCTCCCCAAGAATGCCGGAAGGAGCACAAGGACAAGTCAACACAGTCAGGTGCTCAGTTTATCTTCCCCGTGGCTTCCACCAAAGTGGCATCCTTTTTGGCTCCCCAGTTACGCCTCAAAGTTAGCAAACCTTAGCAAACCTATGATTTAGTTTGCTTTCATGATTTCATTCCAGTTGGTGAACACAGGCAGGTCTACAAACAGATGTGTTTTTCTCTTTAGATTCAAAGATGTGCAGCCCTATGGCGGCATCAGGCTGGTTTATTCTGATGTGTAATGTCTACTTCTTCTCAACCCAGATTAGACGTGTAATTTCTCCTTTTGATTTTGTGTGCATGTTTGTTTCTTCTATCCAACCATTTGTATTGAAGCAAGTTACTCTACCCTTCCTCCATCATGATGGAAGTGAAAAACGGGTCCTTCCAATAGTCATTACCTTTGCAATCTTAGCCATTTTCCACATATTTTCCACTTCCATCATCATGGGAGGAAGGGTAACAAAAATTCCAAAAGATTCACATTTTGACACATGAAATCATCGGAGGTTCGGTTTGCTTCAGCTCATTATATAATATATATATATACATATTTCCTTTAAAAAAACAAACAAACAAACAAACAAACAAACCAACGGTTAGTAGTGATTTTTTTGGTAGGTGAAGCAAGCAGCCCTTTTAAAAATCTTCATCTTCCTTCCTTTCCGGAAGGGTTTGCCCTGCCTGCCTTCGATTCACAAAATTCCATCCCCAAAAAATTCCCGAGGAATGAGGGCATGATGCCTTTGATGCGGCAACTCAACCTGGCTGGTGTGTGTTGTGTGTTGTTGTGTTGCAACGGGGGTTTGCAGTTTTTTCAAGGGTTTGTTTTTGTAAGGAAGCGATTTTTTGAACGGGAGATATATGTGTTTGACGTTTTGGTTGGGGGGATGAATTTTTGTTGGACTGTTTGAAAAAAGTTGGGATGGAAATTTTGATCATTAGCATTTTTTTTGGCGAAAAAGGACTTTGTGATATGGTTGATAGATGAATTTTGGTGTGTCAATAGTTGAGATAAGAGGTAGTTGATGTGACCCATGATTTCTAGTACAACCGCATTAGAAATCTTCTGCAGGATTGAAGCACCATGTTTGCAGAGCGAGATCCATTGGGAGCTACAGACAAAACTTGAAGGAATATGCAGATGCCAGGGTAGACTTGGCGCTACATTTTTTGGAGATTGTAAGTGAGATTTCATTCTTCATTTGGAACAACTGTGCTGTTAACAACAAAGACTTCATTTGAGTCGACGAATTGACTACAGACATGGTACAGATCCTACAATATAGGTTATTTTGGAATGTCTTCCATCAACAGTATGGTATGTACTCAAACGTCATATCATGGTATTGTTCAGTATATTCAGTTTTTTCCATTTGAAGCCACTGAAATTGATGACAAAATCCTGCCCCAGTAGAGATTCTGTTTTTAAAGAAAAGCAGCAAAAAGATATGGATCTATACATCCCCGAAATCTAACATAGATACCAAACATGGCCATATTTAAAAGGAGCCACCTTTTCCAAGCCATTATTTTGGGTATATACACCCTCCTGAGAACTAACATATCCCTTCCCAAAACACTTTTGAAGATGATGTTTCTTTTTTCAAAGGTGGGATATGGTAGTTCCCTGGAGGGTTTATATATTGTTTGTAATATTCACCCCACCAGCTGCGTAGCCGGATGTTGTTTATAGTTAGTCCCTTTTATGATGGAAATTATCAACTATCAAAAATTGAAGTTAGGACGGGAATCAGCATCAATTACAAGACAAATCATGAATATACCGAATCACAATATACTATTTTCTATTACCCTCCCAAAAACTAACAACATTTAGCCCCTGAAAATAGGCCTTTGGCCCCAAAATGCAAAGGATTTTCTAGTCTTCCAACAAAATCAAGTTTCTGGCTTTTTGTTGCTGTTAGTTTTACCGGAGTGTCAGTGACAATTGTTACAAATAAACGCATCTTGCAAAATCGCAGCCATGGTACCATTTGGAAACCCCTTAACAATCCTCCAAGGCTCAAGGGAATGCCAGAGATGACTACAGCACAGGTTGGGTTCCGACTCTTTTGGTTAATTGTTTCGATGATGGTAAAATGATGTAAGGAGAGGGAAAATGGGAGAAATCTATTGGTTGTTGATTTTTGTTGGGGATCTTTATGGTACCTAAGATATACTTCCAATATCATAATCGACTTTCAAGAGTTTTTTGTGCATTGCACCAAGGGTGTTTTGAGACACATCCAATTCCCTGGGTGAATCGTAGCTTTACACGCGCCACAAAAGGTAGCTTAGGTAGGGGAACTCCTATTCCATTCATCCCAGAAACTTTACAGACAAACTAAATCTGCACAGACTCGATGCTCTTACATTTGCTAATCTGGGTGGTGGTTTTAAAGATTTGTTATTTTCATCCCTAACCTTGGGGAAGATTCCCATTTTGACCAGCATATTTTTCAGATGGGTTGAAACCACCAACTAGTAATCCACGTCTCAATGGCATTTTGTCCTCTTTGCATGCCACATTTGGCCGAATCCCCGTGCCTTAAAACCGCTAGGAACCGGGGGGGTACACGACTTGCTTCAAAAATTTCGAGCATTTTGGTCGTACAAAAACTCGCCTCTGGCAGTGAAGCATGGATCTAACAAAATCGACTCCCTGGGGTGTTTTGGATTGAGTAGTGGTTTCAGGTTTCTATGGTTGTTAAGGCCCCTGAAACAAACAACGGTAGGTTGGTAGTTGGCCACATACTTTGGAAGTTTCAACCCAATACTTCATAGATATGCTGATTGTTTTTAAGTAGATGAGTTTCAATTAGATTAAGTTGTTTTTTTTTGGATGGGTGACTATATTACCACCTCAATTACACCAATGACTGAAGCAAGAGGAATGAGAAGAACCCAACTACGCCACGCATATATAACTAGCTTTTCCATCTCTCATGTGTGGATGTATTCTTTGCCTAGAAAACACAGGTGGTAGTTTTCTATGGTACAAAAGGTTGATGGAAGAAATCCCAAACAACCACCTGACATGGATGGAACCCTGTAAATACTGGGATATTTATCATATCAACTGGTGCAGGATTTCTTCCATCAGCAGTATGGTAGTAAACCTGGAGGTTAGCCAACCAACAACAACAACAACAACAACAACAACAACAACAACAACAACAACAACAACAACAACAACAACAACAACAGCAACAGCAACAACAACAACAACAACAAGAAGAAGCTCAGTAGGTTGATCAGTTTTTCAAAATGCCAGGCACTGGGCAAGCCATTCGGCAATGGTTGGGGGGGCCCAGGTTGGTTGGTTTCGCATGGTTGAATGACATAGGATCGGATGCCGAGGGAAGCCATCCCAAATGGTGGTGAAGTAAGGGAAAAAAATATACCCAAAATGGCCGAAACAAAATTCAGATTTTCAGATGTTTGTAAATAGATTGCCCCAGATAGGATGATATAGAGCAGTCTCCAGCTATCATCAGGTTTTTTTGCTAGGCTGGTGTGGCCAAGGATGATAAATGAATAGCCACAGTGACCAGGCACTGCTGCTTCTACAGATTCGATCATGTTATTACATCATGTTATATCAAGGTCAGTTGATAAAGACCATTCCGATGTGAATGGTGATACTTGGAATACTGGTGATATGCTCAAAGGTTAGGTTTAGATTTCGCGATTTGTTTGATTTCTCACGGCCAAGAAACGCAGGGGAGTTTTTGGTTGGGTTGCTATCATCGCTAAGGTGATGATGAAACTGGGAGGCCGTCCTGCTGGTTGGGATGTTTTGAGTGAATGTCCATTGGATTCTAAGCGACCGTGAAGCGTTTTTGGATGTTTTCAAGTTGTTTGCTTTCATGGTGGGTTGAAACCATCAACTAGTTCAGTGTTCCTTAACCCTACTAAGGCTATAGAAGTGGTAGAAATCGCAATGATAGCAGTTAAGATTTCAGGAGATCCCATTGTCCCATAATGACGATGCATGCTTCTCCATCCGTGAAGACATGAATTCCTTCAAGTGTGTGCCAGTGTTTGCTCCTCCGATGCCCGAAGTAAAGGAACTTTTCAACTCTGTCCCTCAGAAAATGCATGCTAATTCTGCTAATTCTTCAAAGATGTGTCTTAAATTGTCTTTGATCATGCTTCAAGTTTCACCCCATCATTCCTGACATGACAACAAAAACCGCTTGGGCTCATTGCCGTCAGCCAGTCATCATCAGCATCCATGGTCGGTCGCGTCGGTCGCGCAAGGCGCAAGTCGCATCGCCGCAACAACAAGAAGTCGTCGTTCGGTGCTCCCAGAGTCAGGTCCAGTCTGGTCAATTATAGCGACCTCACACAACCTGGGCCCCCAAATTTTGGTTTAGTAAGGCAAATGGGACCCCTTAGTTCAGGGAAAATCTAGGTTGGTGATTTTATTATTCTAATTTGGCCAGACATTTATCCTGTTTGAAATCAAAAGAACCTAACCCGCAGAACGTGATTTGAAAGGGGACGGAACCTCTAAATTTCAAGGTGTTTTCTTCGTAGTGAAATACCTAAATTGTTGATCATTGATAATTGTTGTATATGGGGGTTTCCTAAAATGGTCGTACCCAACAACCATGGGTTTTCCTACTAAAAATGATCATTTTGGGGTGTTTTGGGGGTACCAGTATTTTCGGAAACATCCATATATCCTGCTTGTGTCCCTAAAGTTGGGGCCATCTCCAAAGAAGATCGGGATTCACCTCACCTCTCCAAAAAGGCTCCGATCAGAGAATATCCTCCCACCAGTTCCGGTGATGTCGTGGGAAATCTTCGGGGTCCACCATGAGCACCGAAAGTTACATGGGAAAATCAACCAACCCTAAAGATTCACAGGTTGATAGTTGTCCCTTGGTGATGTTTCGGGTTTCTCCAATTTTTTAAGGGTTGTTTCAAAAGTGATTATGGCAAACCCCGATCTTATATTGAAGACAAGTGACCAAGTGAAGAATGGAAACATTTCAAACAACCAACAAAGTGTGTTTACAACCTTTTTTAGATGCCAGAACGGGTTGCATTGAAAGCAAAGAAATCAAAGTTAGCCAAATAATCACAAAAACAGATGGCAGTTTCGTTGGAGAATCCTCCCCAAGTGTCATGCCAAAAGGGATGGCCTTTTCAAAAGGAAGCCTAGGTGGTGGTTTTAAATATTGTCTATTTTCACCCCGATGAGTTGGGGAAATGATCCAATTTGACGAGCATAAATTAGAAAAAAATACCAGTTATTTTCATGGGGGCTGTAACCCCTACTAGAATAAGTAGGTGGTTGAACTAACCCCAGTTGCCCCATTTATAAGGCTATTTATAGGGGTGGTCCAACGGTCCAACCACCACCCATTTTTCAGCTTCGCTTGCACTTCAGGGGAGACGCGCCCGCCATGGGAGGTCCAGGCCACAAGGGATGAAGGGGTAGTCCGTGGTAGCAAGCAAACTAACCATGGTTGCCAAGAGACAGATGTTGATGTTATGTAGATGATGATGATGATGATGATGATGATGATGATGCTGATGATGATGATGATGATGGCCTGGTAGACTGAAGCTCTTTTGTGCAAATGAGAACTGAGATGCGTTGAAGTTGTGTTCCTTCCATGCATTTTTGTACAACCCTCTATGAGAAAGAGGAATAACTTGAAGCTTGACAAAGATTTCTTGAACAGGTTGAGACTTGAAATATCTTGAAACCATCAAACGATTACTGCAGGGTAGTTGTGGTGGTGGTCCGTGGTTGTTGTTCTCGCTGCTGTGGGTTCAGCTTGGCTATTTTCAGAAGCTCGCTAGGCACAAGCTATGCAGGCATCCCTCAGCACGGCGCTCTTCCCTCCAACTGGTGGGGGAGCCTAAAAACTTCTCAATGTCCATCAGTCACTCAAGGAATCAAAGATTATCCCAGCTTTTTCAAATTTAAGTTGGGATGTTTTTTTTTGGCTGGGTCTTTAAAAGGGGTTAACAGAAAATCTATAAAATGAAAGGATTTTTGAATCTAATTGGTTTGACCTTCTCAGTCAACTCCGACCTGTTTCCCGTCTGACCTGACCCATTCAGGATGGAGTCACCGAAAGAACAGGCCAAGGTTCGGAAGCACGTGTTGACAACCTACGACACATGTCGTAGCTGGCGGTCCTGAAAATAGCAGATAGTGGGATTTTCCTGGTGGATGTTCATTCATTCATGGTGGATTTGAAGGGACAGTCATATTAGTTTCCAGGGAGGTATATAAATTCTAGGTGGTGGTTTCAAAGATTTTGCTGTTTTTACCCCGATTTTGTGAGGAAATGATCCAATTTGACTTGCGCATATTTTTCTTAGATGGTTTGGTTCAACCACCAACTATATAGTTTATCCTCCAGGAAAGTAAGCAACATATCCCACAAAATTGGGAAAAGGGAAAAAAATAATGTTTTTGTCACTCAAAAGGTCCGCAAAGGTGGTTATGGGGATATGTTACTTCCCTGGAGGGGTGTGTGTTTGAATCTTTTTTGTCATGCTTCCTTTTAGCTGACAAAAGAGATTCATCCGAAACTTTTCTCTGAAGTCCGTAGATTCTGTGTTGGAAAGTTATGTAGCCCCAGATAAATTCCCCCCATTTGTTTTCCTGATTGTTTCTCAAAAAAACAAAAGGAAGCTGTTTTCTCAAAGAAAGCTTACACTCCCATAGCTCCATAAGTTCTCAAAGAAAATGGCGAATCTAGGTGGTGGCAACTCAAATATTTTTTATTTTAACCCCCTAAAATGGGGAAGATTCCCAATGTGACGAAAATATTTTTCAGATGGGTTGGTTCAATCACCAACTATGGCTATATTTGAGGAGGTAATGATCCTTATATGACTTCCATGTGGATGAAGTTTTGTAACGACCTTCCCCCCAACCCCCCCCTTTGGAGGTGGAATCCTCCGCATCCAGTCAGCAACCTTTTTTCTGAGCCTCGGTATTCGTGGAGTGAACATTGGAGTTTAGAGGGTTGGTTTTCGTGATTTTTATCCCCCAAGAAAAATGGGGAATGATCATTCCTTATGATTACAAATATAGTAAAATGGGGGATTATATATTATTTCATTTTATAGAATCTTATATCATTTCTACTTTTAGGTGGTTTCAAAGGTTTTGTTTTTTTGCTCGATTTGGTGGTGAAATGATCCAATTTGAGGAGCATATGTTTCAAGTGGGTTGGTTCAACGACCAACTAGATCTTACGAAATATTTGTACCTGGGCGGTCGGTCTTTTCTGGGGAAGAAACTCATGGAGCATCATTAGAAGAGAAGATAAATCAGGAGCTGAGGGTCTCTTTTGGAAGCACGATTATACCAAAAACCTTGGGTTGTCCCCCTGCCAAGGAACAGTCTCCAGCAGGATTATTATGTTTTTAGTAGGGAATCCCTATAAACCTTCATTTGCTACTGTTACTGGGAAGGGGGGCAACCCAAACTATACCAAACTTCTAAACATGTTTTTCTTGGAGTTTCGACTGTTTTCCAGGTTGTGTTCTCGAAGATGTTGGTTTTCTGATCGTACCTACTTTGGTTGAAAATCAATGTTGAGGATGAATTGGGGATGTGGCTTAGATGAGAAGAGGGCAGATGATCACATCTCAATCAATGAATGAAGATTTTACTAATAATAGTTTATCCTACCAGTAATCAACGGAAAATAGTGAGTTGGCAGACGATAGTTGTTAGTTAGTTTCACAAGGATTCTCAAGTCTGATATGCTGGCCATCCTGTTGGTCGGGATTGGACTAGCAAAACATCATTCGGGTAATGAGCAAGATCATCTTTTATCACAAACCACTTCCCCCCTGAAAAGCAAGCCAGGATTAAGGATGGAAAAAGAATAAGGCCCTAATAAGGCCTTAGCAAGGCTATATCTATGTTGAACCTAGCGTATCTATTCAACCTATCTCCCGTTCTCCGTGGATCTACCCCCCCAGTCGTCACCACCAGGAGTGTCATGTTTTTCATGCTTGGGAATCCCATTGACCTTTAGGGGGGGTAGATTCAATAAACACCAATTTTGTTCATATTGCCAGTCTATTAATCCTATTCTAGCTATGTAACCCATTGTTTAACGATATACATATACCAATTGTTTAATAATACGATGTGTATATATATATACACACGATTTATGTATATAATATATCTATGTAGTATATCAGTATATCCATGATTCTTCGACTTACTACCTCTCTAAAGGTTTCCCAACCCCTACCATTGAACTAACAATGCAGGGATGAATCTACCCATCCTTAAGGAGCGGCGCAGGAAGAGCCTGGTCGTGACATCAAGACCAGGCGCAGTCGGTTGTCAGCCGTTACGGAAAAATCTCCACGGTCTGCGGAAGGGGGATTGGAGAAGGCCGAAAAGCCGCAAAAAACAGCTCCAAAACCACAAAAAAAAGGCCAGGACATTGGCGAAGAGTAAGATTGTTTGGTATGTTTTGGGGTGTTGGTGGAAAACGTTGAAGGGAAAAATGTGGGGAAAGGGTGAATTTGGTCGTAACTGACTTAAAGATCGAAGGGATGAAATGGAAGTCAACTGGGGGAATGCCACCCTCCTTGCGGGAATTTGGAGGGTGGTGAAACATTACAATACTATGTGGTGGTTTTAAGAAGAGCAAGCCCAGTTGACACATCTTTTTCAACCGAGTGGCTCCAGCACCACCCAGATGGAATAGCAGTTTCAGAATTCCCAGAAGTGGCGGACTGCAAAGAAGTGTCTCAAAGCAAGTACAATTACTGGAAGGAGAAGCTTAAGTTCATATGATGTGGTTTGACGGTGTTTGATGAAATCAACGAAAGGAAATGATTCATTGATTATGACGGTCCAATGCTCTCTGCAAGGAAAAGATTAGATTCTGAAGTGACGCGTCAAGTGATTAGGCATGTTCTTCCTACATTCAGTAGTAGTCACCGTATCAAGGATGTGGCATGATGTGGTAGGATTGGGGCAATAGGGTACGCTGAAGGGTTTCCCAGATAGAAGATGTAGACAACATTGACGGCTTGCATCTGCTTGCATAATCGTTTGCATGAGATGTTGGCATTGTTTCTAGTCACACAATTATAGTAATGTAATACTATGCATGAATCATGTAGATATCCTGTCCATTCAAACTAGTCCTTTGGTGGATTGTTTCATCATTCAAGCCCTTTTCTAGCACAGAACTCGTGCTCCCTGCGTTATTCGATCGAGGTTTGCTTGAAAAGTCGTTGTGTTCCTGTGAACGGAAACACATCATTAATGCGAGGACCGTCCAATATCTTTGAGTAAGATCCCTGTTGTGCATTGATTGGGACCGTTCAGTTTTCTTCAATGGGGAGTTCACTCGATCATGTGGAATGGATCAAACTGAAGGGTTGTTGGTTTATATGAAAAGAGAGTTAAGTCCTTGAGTTTACCATCCAATATGATGTTAGGATCATTTTCATAATGATTAAATCACGGGGCTATGTATATCCCATGAAATTGCTACCTATCCCTTTGGGAAGGGATTATATTTCCCGGGTCCCAACCCAACCCTTTCGGAAAGGCCATGTGCCCATGCGTCGTCCCACAGAGCCAAATGGTGCCGCTCACAATCCAGGCCTAGAGGAGTTTCATGTGGCGATGGTATCCAGCAGTTCAGTCAAGATAGTAAAGAGTGAAGAGATGTAAAGACTAGGTGGTGGTTTCAAATATTTTTTATTTTCAGCCCTATTTGGGGAAGATTCCCATTTTGACTAATATTTTTGGGAGGGGTTGAAACCACCAACCAGAAAATATCTCGTTCATAGTGAGTGTTTTGAATGTTTTGGGGGAACCAACCCATTTCACTTAGGTGAAGGAGTGAACATGTTTTTTCAGGGTTTTCTCGAAATATTGACCTCCAAAAATGTGTTTCATATGTGAAGTGCTTGATATTTGTTCAGTAGAAAAGCCATGGAATTTTTGTGCCCTAAATTTTGAGGACATCCGCATGACATCCGCACTTTATCGGCTGCTGGATCTTTTTGAATGTTGTTTCCACCCCCAAGTCTCGGAGCGCACAACGAAATCTCCAAATCTCCCTATCCAGGCTTTGGTAAAAAAAAATCCCGGGACCCCATTGGGTACCCTGGAAAAGTGGGACCCCGTTAAGCGGGTAGGGATGGTTAAAAATGCAGCAGGATTTTCCGGCGAAGGGATCCGGAAACTGTGGACCCTTTCATAAAACCCGGGATGTTTTTTGGGAACGGGTGCAACAAAAATCTGTTGGAGACAAAGTTGAGGAAAGCAGGAATCAGATGAGATTAGGATGAACCTCATGATCATCCAAAAATTATCCGGAGGTCCGGATCGAACTATGTCAAAACCGAGCAGTTCTGCAATTGGGATTGGTACCTTTAGGATGATTTGCAACAGAAAGTTCCTTTTGCAGTCAATTGGATAGCTATGTCATCATGGTTTCACACAGTTTTGAGGTTGCTATTGCTCATGTTTTTCCTAAGATCACATTTTCCAGAAAATCTCGGAAGATCATCAAAACAACCCTCATGGATTTTCCCCAAAGGAAAGATGGACGGAAAAAAAACTTTACCAAATTCCTACCCTTCGCCGGTTCCAGGAATGTGAAAATGGGTGCGAATCCAGCCAACAAGGTCGGACAATTTTTTGGAGAATGCTTGGAAGCGTGGGATAGTTGACAGCCGGCCATCAAGTCACATTGACCTTGGGGAAATAAATCCAGGAAAAAAACGAGGAAAATGTTCAGATGAGAGGATTTGACATAGTGTGGAATCAGATTCTGCTGTTGTATGTTGATGTTTGTTGTTACTGTTTGGCCGCGCGCTGTTTCACTGAGCACAAGCATCAATTGATGTCTGGAACCTACCCTTGTCAAGGTTTGATTCAACCCAGCCTGACGTAATGTCTCTTTTCAAGAGACGTGGAGCGTGATGTGCACTACGGCTTAAGGTGGGGATGGCTCAAAAATATAGTTCTGTTCGAAAATGGGGATGTCAAAGCCATGAAAGCTACGAAAGGGGTGTCTTGCAAGGCAAATTTGTCCTGGTGTTTTGAGGAGAAGCAACTTTTTTGTTGGAGGCCGGCCAAGGTGCCTAAATTTTTGAGCCTGTGTCATGAGCCATGTTGTAAATATTGTAGGCGGTGGATCTTGGAGGGCCAGAGCATCCAAGGGATGATGTGAATCAAATGTTGATGTATAATAGAATATGTATAGAGTATATAATATACATTAGATATGTATAGAATTACAGCGCTTCTTGCTTCTTCAAGATCCAGCCATCATATACAAAAGCTGGCAGCTGCTGTTGATTGCAAATCCCTAAATCTTCGGCAAATTCAGCGAGTGACAGACGCATGCACAGCTTTCGGTTTCTGTTGTGGGAGGTTGCGGCCTAGTTTTGGGTCTTTTTCACTCACATGTGTTCTGCAGACTGTTTCTTGATTCAATGTTTCTTGATATCTATTGTTTCTCATTACACTCTCAATGGTCGCCCCTGGTCTTTGAGACCCACAACAGTCTTTTCGTTTGGCAGCTGCTGTAGATGTGGGCACGCTGCAAGAATCACATGTGGAATAACACATTGTTGATCAGTGTTCAACTCCGTTGATCTCCGATCTTCCTGGGGGACCCAAAAAATCAGATCAACACATTGATGAATCAAAGAGAAACGGGGTGACCTTTTCCACATGGAGAAAGGTCATGCAAGATGTGTTGATAATGAATGTTTTTTTGATGATTTGATGTAGATTCGTTGTATGTAGAGGGTTGTAAACATGCATATATCTATATATACAAATATAAATATATATATATATATATATTTCTGGGTGCGCATTGCACGTTCCTGGCCCCCCAACGGTATGGTGCCACAGCGCCCATGGTATGGTACTATATTGCTATTGCTGCTACTACTACTACTACTACTACTACTACTACTACTACTACTACTACTACTACTACTACTACTACTACTACTACTACTACTACCAGTACCACTTTGCCTCGAAAAGGCTTCCACGGTAAAAGTTGTGTTCCAATGTTTGGTACCCTCCATGCCTCAGGGCTTACCAACTGCAAAAAGATGACGCAGTTTCAGAATGTCTTACGACTTCTTTCTACACGTTTTACAAGAACAAGATATTATAAGTCTATGATTATATAAGATGTTATAGAATGGTCTATATAAATGTAACCAAAACTGGGCTAATTCTAGAAACCAGCACTTCTGATTTCAAAGAAAAAACGGTCAAAGAAAAAACACAAGCAAAAAAAAACGTGAAAAACTGGGAGAAAAAAAAGGCACGCAGAAAAAAATGATAAAAAGAAGCGTAAATGGCTGCAAAAGAAACAAACAACAAAGAAAGAAAACGAAAAAAGCAGCCAGGGAGAGAAAAAGAAAAACCAGGCACAGCTCAAACAATGTAGAAAAAAACAAAATAAAGCGAAACAAATGCAGAAAAATGCCAAAAAAAACGTGCAAAATAACAAGTGTATATTGCTGTTGTTTTGTTTCTGCATGTTTTTCCCCTGTTTTTATTTGCTTGCATGTTTGTTGTTGTTTTTAGGGGTGGTAGTCAGATCTGTTTTTTCCGTCCTTGCAAATGTTTTTTTCTTGCATTTTATTCGAATGTAAAACATCCTAGAATTAGCCTAACTGGTTAAAACAATGCTACAATGTAGGACCCTATTTTGGATGGGCAAGAGCCTGAATCAGTTGATCTCACAAATTTGCCAGTCCTTGGAATGTTTTAGCATATTTCATCATATTTCAACCTCATCCAGCAAAAAGACGTTGTGCGAAACACGGAGATCAACTTCAATGGCTGAGTGCTTTTGAGACTGACTTTTCGTGGACCTTTGAACCCGAGATTTCTCAAGGTCTCAAACGCAGTTCCGCGGGACAACCAAAAAACTTGAACCCGATGTTGACGCGCGTGCCGAGCAAATTCCAATGGCACCAGGCACCAACGAGTTTTTGCACTGGAACCGTTGACAGAGACTGGATGTTTTTGGGAAGTTTGTGAGTTTTATATTTGTTGTTGGGGGGGGAAAGTTGAATGAACCTCTGTTTTTTTGGTAAAGAATTGTTCGTTTGAGCTCAAAAGTTTTGCACTGCCTCCTTTCTGTGCCTCGATTTGTAATTTCAATAAATCGTTTGGGTGATTTCTTGAGGCTTCCCATTGGTTTCTTTGAATCAGATGAAAGATAGGATGATAGGATCGAAAACCTAGGATCCACCTCCCCCAAAAGCTAGTACTAGGTTTAAGCGACAATGATGGATAATATCATGAATCTTCAACACCCTTATATTTGGGGGTTGCTCTGGGGGTAGGATTTTGGCATGAAAATTTAAAAGTACTGCCATGTTGATTCAAAAAGAAAGGCTATGGGAGGCCATGGTAACCTCCGGGTTTAGCTTCAGAGTGGAAGGAATTTTACAGGTCCAGCAAGCGAAAATCATTTATGAATCATGAATGTAGTCATGTCCGACGGACATTGCAAAATTGGATTAAAGCATTCAAAAGAGCTTCGAAATGGTTTGAATTCGAAAGCACCAAAGATCTGAATTTGTCAGTGAAAACTATCAGCATCCATTGCCAAGAAATAGTTGAGGTGTGATGAGGGGCATACATCTTTTGACTCTTGAAAATTGATCAACCGGCATGAGATGCTGCATTCCGGCCCCCTAATCTTAAGGCATTGGCAGATAATTTTGACGTATTGACACGAATCTGATCAGGTTTGTCCAGATTTCCTTTCAAACCTAGCTAGCTGCTGGGAACGATGAGAGGAGCTGAGGCGTTTTTTTTGGGGGCGGAAATCTACAATCCCGAACTGAATCATAGGGGAAAACCCAACAGAGGTGCTGCTACCGGGTTCCAATGGGTATGCATGACGTGTTTTTCCATCGCATTGTGGTAGAGGATCCCAACTCAAGAAAATCTTCCATGGTTTTTTTTTCCGGAAAAGGCATCCTGCCTTTTCTGGCGGAGAAATCCAAAAAGTATACATACCCTAAAACAACGGTAAATGACGATGTTTTCTCAATGCAAAGCTATATTTCCTCCAGATGTCTGGATCCAGGTAGCTGAAACAAGGAAGGGGTGCTGAGCCGTCAACTATGTTGAACTTTTTACCGCGGGGCGACCGATGTAGATGCGAGCCAAACACCGGCGACGATGACAAAGCCGCTGATCTTACGCAAAATCCACACCAGAGAGCTGTGCAGTCTGAACTTCATGATTCGTGACATGATTGGTGACTTGAAAAGATGTTGATTCCGATTCACATAAGATGTTTTGTTGTAATTCGATCTTTTTTGTAGCAGTATATACTATTGAAGTAGGAACTCGTCATATTAGCGATCATATAAAGTTGGTGGGTCAATATCCCTGTTTCCACGACGTCAAACAGACTATGTTATCTTCATGTTCCCCTGTTAACGGGACACAAGGATATTTGGAGGAGTAAGAACCCGACATGTAGAATGACATTAAGCACTACCAATACCCCCTGGAAGTTTAACATAAATCGCCCCTGATAATATACCCTTCCCAAAATAGGAAAGGCTAGTCTTCCAACCATAATTTTTCAGGGCGAGCTGCTAAACTTCTGGGGTGTAATCATGCTTATAGAAATGGGTATTAGCTTGCGTTTGCTCGACTGATCATGCCTAGTAAGCTACACAATCCTTTTGAAATCTCATTGGCATCGTTCGGATATCCTTACATTGGAAATTATTGGAGCAGAAGAGAGTTCCTTCTTAAAATATATGGTGAATCAGCAAATCTCCATCAAAAATTCTGGTAGTGCTTCCCCTTTGAGTAGGAAACCAACAAGATTTCAGGGGCCGATGTTTTGAGACAGAGCCTTCCTTTTTCACACCTGAAATCTGAGTGATGTCCTTAACTTCAAAAAATAATCTGGAAAAATCTAACCACAATAAAGGCTATAAAAGCCAAGACATGCCAAAATTCCAAAGGATCTTCATGAAACTTTTAGTGAAATGATATGGGCCATATGGGGTTCTCTCTTTTTTGGGGTAGCTTTGGGTTTTGGATCCCTTGAGGTTGTTTTTGGACATGTTTATACAAAAAAACTAAATCCAAACATCACGGAAATATCGTTCGAATCTTTTTGAATCCCAACCAAATCTGGCGAACAGCCGAACAGCGCGGAACAGCTCCATGCTGCTGGTTTGCCTTGCTGGTTGGCACCAAAAAACCACCGGCACACTGAGGATCGAGGCAAACTTTCAATACTTGAATGGTGGATGGTAAGATGTCGCTGCCCGTGTTCAGAGCCCTCCTGATGGTGACGAAGTTGTCATGTGAAGTTGTCAATGTTGTCATGTTTGGAAAAATTTAAAAAACATATAATTGGCAAAGGGCGAAGAAAAAACGCCCGAGATGTCAGAAAAAAGTGACTAGGTGGTGGTTTCAAATATTTTTTATGTTCACCCCCTACCTGGGGAGATGATCCAATTTGACGAGCCAATTTTTCAAAGGCATGGCTCAACTACCAGCTAGATGAGGTTTGGGAGAGTTCTAAGAAAGACCTATTTAGTCTTTACTGTAGTTGCTTTCGTTTCTGGATGAAAGGATGGACATCAACCTGTTTCATAGACATGTCGCTATGGTAAAAGTTGTATGGTCATTTAAGAAAACAGCATCAACTTTCTCTGGTGGCAAGTTGATCATAGATGTTTCATAAGCTCCCCCATGTCTTGCTACCAAGCTTCACCTGAAGCACCAACAGGGTGGAGTTGAAGCTGGAGAAACTAAGCTACATCCATGAAGAAATCCGGTAAACTCACCAGTCGATATGGTAGTTTTATCCCATTATTTACAGGGTTTTTTTATGACCATCCCAGCTTCTTTTTGCCGGATTTTTGTCCATCAACTTGGATATCACATGGTATCACACCCCTTTCAACTTCAACTTCAACAGGTTGGCTGTTTGAAAAACAACAACATATTGGTATTTTAAACAATCTTTGTAGCAAGGCTGGTTGAATCCATGTCCCGATTTCTTCAAGAAAAACCTCCGTAGTAGGAAGGATCTGATCACACAAACCCTTCCGCGGTCTCCATCTACTGTGTGTCGCCTACAGCCTGTCACAGCTGGACAAAAAAAACAACAGCAACGTTTGAAACGGCGTGATTGGTCAAAGTGAGAACATGTTTATCCGGGCAAATTATAGCGACCTCAGCCGAGGTCACCCCGAATGGTGTGTTCGTAAGGGAATCCCCTCAAAACCCCCTTAATTCATGTTTAGGAATTATAGTATTTTGCCTAGATGTTTTCTTGGGAAGCAAACAAAACACTGCTCTCTTAAGCCCTGAGCTGGTGGAAATTGGAGATTTACAGCCTTCCAGTTTGGGTGGGCTGGGAGGTTGATTTTAGCCATCTATCTTTGGGTATCAAAATATGCATATTCTCTTCATGTGTCATCACATCTTCTCCAAATCCATCAGTACCTTCCATTCCTAGCCGTTGTTGTTTGCGGAGAACACACTTCGTTATAGGTAGGTATACGGTATACGTCATACGGTTGCTTTTTGTTGGTCATCGGGAAACTTGATCTGACTGTCTTTGGGGTACATGTCTCAGGAAAGTAGTCTTTCACAGTCTAGTGAACAACAATTTTTTATCGGAGATCTCGGGAACGGGAAGGGAGGTTTAAAAAACATTTGGAATTCCACTTTATATTTTATCAGCACATGAAATTCTCCATCATGTTGACATCATTTTATCAGCACCATGTGTTTTTTGGGGGGAAATCAGCTCCCAACCGGTCCCAGTGATGAGGGGTGTTTTTCATCCTTTCCAAGGTCATGGCCCCCCCAAAACCGCCGTTGATGGGATGATGTGTCATCATGAAAACCCTGAAGAAACCTAGGTGGAATGAGGAGTTTTAAACAAATTGGATAGGTAAATTGGTTGGGAAATCTGAAGAAATGGTTGGAAATCATTCTGGGCCGAGGGATTTCACCCAATTAACTGGTGGATTTTTCCAGGGATATTTCGTCCCAAAATTGCCGAAACAATCCGGTTAAGTTTTTTTTATAAGAAATTGCCCAGAATCATACAAGATTGCATTAAGACTTAGATGATGTTTATTAGATGTTTTTTGATGTTTTTGAAATGACCATTTGTTTTTCAGAGATTTTACGCCTTTTTTGCATCTCTTTGCAAAAAAAACAGATGCAAAACGAGTTTTTTTTAGCCCAGAGATTTTTGACTTCCAACAAAATGATCCAGGTACAGATGCGAACACACTTTCTGAACCGAAGGTGTGACTGAAAAAATGCCAGTCATCAAAAGCTGCACGAATCTATACCCAAAATCCTTTGGACTGCCATGACGAAAAAACCCATCAAGTCAAGTTGTGAAACAAGTCAGATGTAAACTTAACTTCCAATCACCTTTTAAAAAAAAACAGAGTTCTGGTTGCAAAGGGTGATGTTATGAGTCTGGAGGGAGCCGAACTGGGATTGCAAAGTTTCAATCACCAAGGACGTCCTGGGTACACTTTTCAGGCGATTTCAATGGTTCAAGATTTAGAAGCTATAAAAACCTGACAGGTTTTGAAGTATTTCCTTAAGCGGATTTTCATGATTCTGAAAGGCTGCGCTTCGCCGTGAAGTTACTCAAAATTCTCACCTGATGCCCGCACCTTTACATGCCCAAGCCGACTTCTCCCATATGGTTCAGTGAAGAATGGGATGTCTCTAATAGGACCATTACCTTTCAAATACAGCCATTTTTTCCACTTTCATGACTATGGAAGAAAGAGAAAATGTTCAAACATTAGCAGTTTTCTAATGATTCTAATCATTTCGTCAATCTTTTACCGTTTTTGAGTCTGGCAGGGTGAGAATTACAGTTCGGCTGCGGTGCTATGTTGTATTCCAAAAAACTTGTCATTTTGAAAAGCCTAAAGCCTAAAATGGATTGATGACTTAAATGGGCAGATTGGAAACAGCAGTAACACCACTGAATTTACTTCGAGCCCAAATGGGCTCGGAGATTTACAATATCTGCAAGGAACAACCTTGCTTTTTTTACAGTCAACTTAATCTATTTATGAAAAAGAAAAAATAAATATCAATCTGAAATAATCTATGGGTTGATATTTTGGCCAAGATTATATAATTTATATTATTATTTTGAATGAAAATATTTTATTTTTGATTATATTTATATGACTATAAAAAAATTAAGAAATTATTAATATATATAAATTATATGAAGAAAAACATATATTATTATACCATAAAATCGGTAACGACGAATCGCAAAAATTGTGTGCGGAATCTCCATCGGAGGCTTCCCTTTACCATTCCTCATAAAAATCCGGGATTTTTTGATGGAAATCTGGGCACGTACTGCATCTGTAACGAATCTGCAGTCAGCACATCTTCGTTTCCCTTTTGAGTTGTAGAAACGCGCAGTTGCAAAAGGTTCAAAAAATCCGGGATTTTTTGCAAGAACGGACTCTCACACGTTACGTTCTGATT
>DF239020.1:0-7500 GCA_000507305.1 Breviolum minutum Mf 1.05b.01
CCAGGAGGCACCAGAAGGGACAGAGAACCAGCCGAGGAGGACCAGATTCCCAAAGAAGCCCAAGAAAGGAGGAGACAAGGAGGCAGCATAGCAGCCCATGGTGACCAGGCTGCCCATGAGACTTCAGTTCCTACAGGTGGCCAAGATGAGGACCCCAGCTTATGTTCCGGGCTGTATGCCTGCCAAGTTGGTGGTGTCGAAGAGGAGGACGTTTTGCCTAATACCTGGACTTCGCTTCAGACACATTCCTTTGTGAAGTGGTGCTCATCTTTGCCGCGAAAAGTTTTGAATTCAGGCACCCCGTTTGGTGTCTTTCTGCATTCTTCCTTCCACATCATCAGGAGTGATGCCTTCGCTCCTGCAAAGCATGTCTTCCCTTTGCCTGTGCCCAAGACTGGACTCTTCGGATCGCTTCCTTTGAGATGTTCGTCGAGGAGGAGGAGGAAGGTTGCCTTTGACCAAGCCTTCCATGTCTTAGTTATGGCCCTGAACTTCTTGCATGCAGATTGCTCTTTTGTTAGCCCTTCTTCGCTTGCAGTTCAGCCCAACCGAGCACAGCTTGCGGTTTTCGCAAATCTCAGAGGGATCTTGAAGGCTTTCGGTAACTGTGCAGGAGATATCAATGTGCCTGCCAGCGGCCGTCGTTCCACAGCTCTTGTTTCAATGTTGGCTGACCTCAGTGACTTCTTCGTCAGTCATGGACTTTCGGGGTCAGCCTATGAGGCTGGGTTTGATGCGGCCCTTCAGTCGAAAGATGGTGTTGTTGCAGATCTTAGTAGAGCCGAAGAGCTTACTCCCTACAGGTCTCTCGATCCATCGCGTTTGAAGCTATCCGGCACTGCCCAGTGGAGTCCTCTAAGCTATCTTGATGATGACCTTTGGCTTCCCTATGTCGAGCCCGATGTTTTACTTTGGGGTGGGACCTATGACTACAACGACTTGCCCAACCTGGACAAAGAGGACCCGGGTAAGGTCCTGGAGCTCGCCAGGCTCTGGGACGTCAACGGTTTGTTGATGTTGTCGCCCAAGCCAATCGACTACTCTATGAAGTCAAGTCATCTTCGAGTATTCAACTGTTACAAGTCAGCAGTTCAGGACAGGCAGATAGGGGACCGCAGGGGGCGTAACCAGCTCGAAGGTTACCTCCCTGGAGTTTCGAGATCATTGCCTACTGGTCCCAACCTCACTGCTCTCGAGATCAATCCTGCTCGGCAACGACTGGCCATTTGTCTGTCTGACAGAAAGGACTTCTACCACCAGTTCAAGGTCAGCGCTAGCCGTGCAGAAGCCAATGCTCTTTGGCCACCTTTGAAGCTCGAGGATTTAGCTGGTACCAAGGCCTATGATCGGCTACTTGAACAACAAGCCGCCAACAAGAAGAAGAAGCCCCGAGAAGCAGTTGGTGATTTCCTTGGAGGTTTGCCTGAGAAGAGTTTTGGTTCCCGTCTCCCTGAGTATGTGTTCGCTTGCTTTTCATCGGTTGCTCAGGGAGATCACTTAGGAGTAGAGATCGCAACACAGAGCCACCGAAATATGCTGAAGAGCAGAGGCTTGCTTGTAGAGGAGGAGGAGCTCACTTCGAACTTCCCCTTTGGAGGTAGCCGTTGCCTTCAAGGGCTCATCATAGACGATTTCTTCTCAGTGTCAGTTGAGGATGTGGCAAGCCAAGCATCTGTCCCACAGTCTGAGAAGAGGCTTCGACAGGCACGCGTGCTTATGAAGAAGAGGGTTTGATTGGGTCAAAGGAGAAGGACGTGGTATCCCAAGAGGTGGCCAAAGTTGCAGGTGCAGAGCTGGATGGTTCCCAGTTCACTCGCAACCTTGGACTTTGTACGGTTGCAGCTCCAGCTTCAAAGCGGCTTGGACTTTCTTTTTTGTCGCTGCAGCTCGCATCTATCAGGGCTACCACAGACGCCCTCCATGCATGCCTCCTTGGAGGTTGGACTTCATGCCTCATGTACCGCCGTCCGCTGATGGCTATCCTTGACAAGGTGCATTCCTTCACCGACCTCTCATCAGTCAGTCAGGGGAGTCCACAGATTCTCCGTCTTCCTCGACTTGTTGCCCAGGAGTTCGTTTTGCTGGCCGTCCTGGCCCCCTTGATGTGTTCAGATATCTCAGCAAAGATCTCGCCTTTCCTTTTCGCATCAGACGCATCGGACTTGAAAGGTGCTGTGGTGAAGGCAGAGGTTGGAGAGGACGTCGCTCGTGGACTTTGGAGGACGGGTAGAAGGAAAGGCGGCTATACCAGGCTGCTTTCTCGAGAACAAGCCCTTCTGGCAAAGATCGATGCTGAATGGGAAGAGGAAGTGCCAGAGGAGACCAACCAACATCCCACCAAGCCTTTGGCCCTGAGGTACCACTTCATAGAGATTTGTGGAGGAGCTGGAAAGATTACAAAGTTTGCTGACAAGGAAGGCCTGGTAGTCGGGCCCGTGATCGACCTGGATAGATCACCAGCTTTTGACTTCTGTTTGCTCCAGCTCTTATCCTGGCTTTGCTTCATGGTTGAAGGTGGACGCCTGGATAGCTTCTTCCTGGCTCCACCTTGTACAACTTTTTCCCCTGCTGCCTATCCACCGCTCAGATCATACCAAGTGCCACGTGGCTTTCGGCCAAAGGAGCGGCGTACCCACCTCGGAACCACTCTGGCCTTGAGGTCTCTGAGTCTGATGTTGATTGCTGCCAGAACAAGGGTGACGGGGTTGCTTGAGACTCCTCGCAGATCCAAAATGGCTTGGCTTCAAGAGTGGATCTACTTCTTGGATACCCATATAGCAGATGAGACTTGGCTGGCCAGTTGCAACTTCGGCTCCATACATCAGAAGGAGTTTAGGTTGTTGGGATGCAACATCGAGATGCCACGCTTGAATTTCCCCTGCACCCGAGATCACACCCACGTGAAGATAGAAGGCCAGTACACAAAGCCAAGTGCAACATATACCGACGATTTGGCCTGGATGTTTGCATCAGAAATTGCTCGTTGTGTGAACATCAAGATCAGGATGCAGCAGACAGAGGATGTGGATGTAATTGGACTTGAAAGCATTGTCTCAAATGACATTGCCGAGCACCTCCCTTGGAGCACTTTGCAGGAGTGGAGGTGGAAGAAGAAAGAGGTTCACATCAACATTAAAGAGACCTCTGCTTTTGGGAGGTTAGCATATTGGATGGCTGTCAACTCGCCCAAGACGAGGTTCTCATCTGGACTTGACTCCTTTGTCTCGATATCGGCCATCATCAAGGGGAGGAGTGCTTCCTATGGACTTCGGCCAGCTATACGCCGCATCGGTTCGACTTTGGTAGCTGGATGTCTCTACCCAGCTTTGCATTTCTTCCCAACCAGATATAACAAGGCAGACCATCCAACCCGTAATGTTGCTATCCCCAGACCGGTTCCAGGTTCCATACTCCACCAAAGCTGCCTGGGGGAAATCATATCCCTTGCAAAGATCCCTGGACTCAAACGGTTTGCTGCCAATTGGGTTCGCCTGGTTTTGCTTCTATCCGGAAAGCCCCTTCCTTGGCTCCGTTCTCATGACAGCTGGCGCTTCCAGCATTATGCTTCTAGTGCTTACCCCATCTCGTGGTGTAGCAAAGCTGCCAGGAAGGTCCGTCATGACCCTTTGGATTTCGACGCCTCTTTGGGCTTTCCTGGAGAGGGACCATATGGATTTCGTTCTTCTCGGCTCTGGTATCTGTTGCTGTTCCGTGCCCCGTGTTTGGACCTTGCTCTCTGTGTGGATTTCTGTTCCCCGTCTGCCTGTGTTTTGCCTGTTGTACCTTTTGTTGGTTTGTTTAATAGTCGTTGTCTGTTGTCCTGTTCTCTTGTCTTTGTTACTAGTAAAGACCTCAGTCATCTAGGTGCTCATGCTGCCCCCGCGGTTCCAAGCCATGGCCTACTTTTGCCTCGTGACAAAGGCGACAGGAGCCGTCTGGATCATCGGAAGGGTGTCATTCTGGATGAGGGGCGGCCGGTCTTGGCCCGAACGAAGGATTCACGTGAGAAGCTTCTGAAGTGGTTTGACGAGTGGCTTAGGTCACAGGACATGACCCTTGAAGACTTGCTGGACTCGAAGAGCTTTGACGTCGAGACAATAAACCTGGTTTTGGAGAAGTATGGTAGGGCCCTCTACAATGGTGGCAGGCCGTATGGACATTACAGTGAGACAATCAACGCTGTGGGGTCGAAACGTCCAAACCTTAGAAGAGTGCTGCAAGGAGCGTGGAACCTTGCTTTCACGTGGCTGCGAGAGGAACCTCCAGTTCATCACGTGGCGCTCCCTTGGCAAATTTTGACATCTCTGATTGCGGTGGCTTACTTGTGGGGCTGGAATCGCACAGCTGGAGTTCTGGCCCTATCCTGGGGGGCTTTGACACGGATCGGTGAAGTACTGAAGGCTCAACGTAGGCATTTGGTCCTTCCTCGGGACCTGGCCTATACTATCAGATATGCACTGCTACAGATTGAAGAGCCCAAGACGCGCTTTCGCTCTGCAAGACATCAGGTGGCACGCTTGGATCAACCACAGCTGCTTCAGGTTGTCGAGTATTCCTTTCAAGATCTTCGACCTGATGAGAGCCTATGGAATTTTTCTCCACAGACTCTGCGGCTCAGGTTCCAAAGGCTTTTGAAGGCTTTGCAGATTGACACTTTGCCTCCTTCAGTCACAAGAGGACTCGACTTGGGGTCACTTCGTGCAGGAGGTGCGTCTTGGCTGATGATCACCTCTGAAGATTCAGAGTTGGTTCGGAGAAGGGGCCGCTGGCTGACAAGCAAGATCATGGAGATCTATGTTCAAGAGGTCAGTGCCTTGCAGTTCCTTCCTCAATTACCTTCAAAGGCCAAATCTCTGGTCATCGAAGGTGCGGGGTTGTTTCCTACATTGCTGCAGAAAGTTGGTTACTTTCATTCTTGCGGTATTCCGGAGACCGCCTGGAAATTTCTGCTAACAGATGGCCGCACGAATGCAGATCATGGGTGAGTTGGATGGGTGACAGTTTTGGCCAGTCAGCACTTGTACAGGCTGACAAGCCAGTGGAAGCATCCTTTGAAGTGGAAGGAAAAAGTGAGAACTGCGAGGCTTGAGATGTTGATTGACAACATCGATTGCCGTGCATTCGTGGTTCAAGCTTTTCCCACCCTTTTGTCCTTTTGTAGCCCACCCAGGCCATATGTTAGCAGGGTGACAGTTTTGGCCAGTCAGCACTTGTACAGGCTGACAAGCCAGTGGAAGCATCCTTTGAAGTGGAAGGAAAAAGTGAGAACTGCGAGGCTTGAGATGTTGATTGACAACATCGATTGCCGTGCATTCGTGGTTCAAGCTTTTCCCACCCTTTTGTCCTTTTGTAGCCCACCCAGGCCATATGTTAGCAGGGTGACAGTTTTGGCCAGTCAGCACTTGTACAGGCTGACAAGCCAGTGGAAGCATCCTTTGAAGTGGAAGGAAAAAGTGAGAACTGCGAGGCTTGAGATGTTATATAATTATATATATTTATATATTGATATTTATTATACATATACACATTTTTTGATCGGGATGTCCTGTGCCAGGAGACTGACCAAGCAGCAACAAGGATTCAGAGCAGGTTTAGGCTACTGACTGGAACAAAAGGGCTTCGATTTGAGCTTTGTTGGCTTTCCCTGCCCCTGTCAGACATGTCTTTTGTGTCATTTATGTCCTTTCCATTTTTCTTGGTCCCACCTGAGATGAAGACTATTTATTATTTGCATAGGTTAGTGTGCTTCGATGTATGCTCCCACTCTGTTTTGGATGTGGCTACGACTTCCGGTTCTTCGTCGTTTCTCCAGGCAACGGCAGGCCAATGGCGAGGTTGAGGCAATGCGGCGAAGAAGGTTGGAAGCGGATAGGAACCGGCGCCGAGAGGAATTCCACCGACACTTTGCGGTCAAAATTGAAATCTCCAAAGAGACCTCCTCCGCTGCATCTGTGAAAATTTCTGTGGTGCCTAAAGAAGTTGTGGACATACCGGCAAATGAAGAGACAGCACAAGCCGCTACAAAGATTCAGGCCAGATTTAGGCAGAAGCAGGCTGCAAGTGAAGTAGATGCAATGCGGAAAGGAAAGGATGAGCAAGCGGCCCCTGCTACAGATCCAGCAGATGAAATTCCAGACAACGAAGAGACAGCACAAGCAGCCACAAAGATTCAGGCCAAATTTCGGCAGAAGCAGGCTGCAAGTGAAGTGGAGTCTCTCAAAAAGGAGAAGGAAGAAACTGCTCAAGCAGCCACAAAGATTCAAGCAAAGTTCCGACAAAAGCAGGCCAAAAATGAAGTTGATGCTATGAGAGCCAATGCCTCTGGTGGGGATGGCACTGGGCCAGCTGAGACGACAGCCGAGATGACCACCGAGACAAGCCCACCTGAGGATGATGAGATTAAGGCGGAGGATATGAAGACGACATCAGAGTTTCTTGGCCCATGAATCATGAAGTGGGACCCATCGAGATGAATCTTCTTGGTTAGAATCTATAGTTCAAGAAACGACTGGCAAATTGAGACACATCTTCAGTAGTTTAAGTATGTTAAGCCTTCAAGATTTGAATGTTTTTGGTTTTTTGACCTTGTTCCCGTTTTCGATGCAACAACCTTGTTACCGGTTTATATTACCCTTCAGAATTTCTCCCAGCAACCTTAGGTTTGGAGCGGTTGAAGCGATGCTTGCAAAGAAGCAGAAGGAACAACAAGATTTGGTGAATGACAAGTCGCCCAAAGTCGAAGGTGCACCGTGCTTTCTGATGTTTATTTGAAGTGCCATTAATTCTTGTAAGAAAACGGTTCATCAAATCGGTTTCTAAATTATGCAACCTGAGATGTGTTTTTTTTTTTACCGCCTTGATGTTGGTGGCTATGTCCAGCCGGGTCTTTGTCTTGCTTGGTTTCCCTGCTGTTTTTTCCAATCCTTCCGCCTTTGTCTTTCTTTTGTTTGACTTTGTCGCCCAGTCTTTTGCATGCCTCTTGTGGGCCGGGTTGGAGCTGTTTGGTCCTCATCCGTTTGTCTCCCCAGACTCTCCTTGCTTGTCTCTTCGTTGTTGCCTGACTCTTGGTGGACTTGGATGGGGGAATTTGGCTCTTATACGTTCTACTTGCCTCTTTAGTGTCACTTATTGTTCACTTGGTATTACTTGCCTCACGTGTTTTTTTAAAACGCATGACGACACTGTAATATGGTATGTCGGGGCATTCTGTTTCGGGGCCTATGCTGGGATATTATAACACGAAAAAAGCATGAAATATCATACAGAAATATCATGGGGCAATAGCTGCCCAAGATGAACCATGGGAGGGCAAACCACCATCACCACCACCACCACCAGCAGCAGATTTGAGCACATCTGCAAAACAAGCTGCCAGTGTTCCAGGGATGGTGCCAGCAGCGGCGGAAAAACGACCTATGTCGGTGAGTCCGGTCATTATGGAAGGCGATGAGGAGGAGTGAGAGACAGTGCGCCAGTTCGCCCTCAGCCTCGTTGCTGTGT
>DF239020.1:12500-153332 GCA_000507305.1 Breviolum minutum Mf 1.05b.01
TTCACTGCAGATTCGTCCGGATTGGTTCATTCCACTCTTGAAACCCGAGGCTGCACATGTTTCATCCAGCCACTTTGGGGCTCATAAGAAGCGACAAGGTTGGGGGAAGGTGATTTTTGGAGGAATGCCATTGGTGAAGATAGAGATGCTGGGCGGATGAATGTCATTTCTGTTTACATTGCATTTCAATCTTATGAGTTTGGCAGTATCATTCATATACATTAGCATATATAAAGAATAAAGAATATTTACAATATATATATATATATGAATATGTATGCACATATGGAGAGAGTGTGGTATCAGTGCGACAAGAACCTTCCAACGATCGAACGAAAGCTGTTTTTAAGAGTTCTTATGATATTTGTTTTTTTCTTTTCCGAGATTGATTGCAGATCCAAGACATTTTACTAAAGATGTACCCTGATCGCCTATGCAGAAGTGAAAAAACACCGACACCCGACACCCCAAGACACTGTGTCAAAGACTTCCTTTCGGACCGTTTCATTCCTTCACAGCCATTTTTTTTGGGTCGCAAATGGTTGCTTCAATTTTTAAACGGGAGGTCCAGACGACAAGGAAGATGTCGAGGAGGACGGGGCACCTGACAGGGCATCTGCGGTTGGAGATTGACATCAAGTTTTTGACCTTAGGAGAACGGTAAGCCGTCGGTGGAGAACGGAGAGCACTTGGATCCTTACAATGTGACTCGACACAACAAAAACCACACGACGCCTACACCTACGGAGTTGGATTTGAGGGATTTTTTTTGGTGATTTTGGTGGTTTTGTTGATTTTGTAACATGCTTGTTTCCAAGCAGCCCTTGGCTTCAGGTACCTGAGCAACTCATTGGAATTGTGGGATTAGCAGGTCCCAAGGGAGAAACTGGCAAGAAAGGTCCGCAGCCTCAGGATGCCAGGATATTTCAGGGCTTGGGAACAGGTGATCAACAAGCAGTTTTGATAGGGATCTCAAGGTGGATGTGGCTGCAAGTGCAACACTGCTAAAATTGCAGCAAGTGGTTTTTTTAAAACAGATGTGCCTAGTAGCCACTAAGTTAAAAAGGAGCAGTTGTGGGTTGAAGTTCAATCGTGCTGAATCATGTGGAGCTCAGGTGTTTGTGGTGAACCAGGCCAATGGGCTGGGTATGACAATCAGCTTCAGTTGTCATCTAAGTTTGGGGAAAGGGCAGCACATGCACCACAAAACCCACTGGTGTCTTATGAAGCACGGGTAATGTGACATGGGCAACTGCTAACTCGACGAATGGAGCTGCATCATAAGCTACGCTTCAGGACCCATGGGTGGCAATATCTCTGTTGCAGGGCCAGCTCAAGAGGATGCTAGCTGAGTGTGTGTCAGACTGTGTCAGAGCTATCCATGGATCCATGGCCCCTGCATGTCTTCTCTCTTTCCAACACATGTATGACCTGCAGTTTTCGGGCCGAACATTTTCTGAACATGTTGGCCTCCCATCATGTTGCTAAAGATATCAATATTGAAAGATGATTTTGCCAAAATACATTTGTGCAGATTGACCACGAAACAAAAATGAAGCCTCCCAGGATGTGGTGTTCTCCACCTCCGGCGTGACACGATCCATGTTACTGGAGCTGGTGGGAGCACATCCGTTGTGGAAATTTTTGGTGAAAATTTTCGGGATTGAAATGAACACTTCTTAGATGAGTACCTTTGACTTTCCCTTTCGTCACGCAAATAATTTGTGTCAAGAAAGTGGACACAGTGGAAAGGAGGTTTCGGAGCGTGTCAAAAGTACCTGATGTTGAATGTCGACCGGTGTCGATTTGCGTCAGTTCATCTTCAACGTCATTTGTTTGCTCATCTTGCACTACCAGCTCAAGAAGAAGATTTCGCAGATGGCACCATCTGGAAAACCTCAACGATCTGTCTCTGCTGAGGACCTGATTCAAGTCACACGCAAGACGCAAGTTTGAGATTCTGCAGTCTTGTTCTGTTTTCAACCCAGCAAGAGATCACGCAGAAAACAAGTCTGGTCCTGAATCTCGCAGGATGCTGGTGATGATTCCTACATCTCCCTGGGTTTCGGAATCGCAGCTTGGCATCAATTGAACGAAACATCTGCTACTTCACTTGGGGGAGGTTTGATGAAATGGGCTGAGGCAAATGTTCTGTATCCATCGGTGGAGGAAGGTGGACATGTGTCGGCCTTTGAAAGCATCGCAACTTGGCAGAAGATGGCAGGAGTGATGATCGCAGCCATCGATGCATAGCCTTTCACGACGGCGTCCATCATTCGACAATCTCTCAGGTGACTGACACCTTGGCCAAAGCTGCAGTGGCTGGTGGGGCATCAGGCATCAGCCTTGGGTATTTTTGGAGGTTTTTGTCGAAAGCTTCAGGTGATTAGTGAGATGTGGAGATCCCTAAGAACCTCTTCCTCCTCATTGTCAGCACCATGGCCCTCACCATCACGATCGTCATCATCATCGTCATCATCATCATCATCATCATCATCATCATCATCATCATCATCATCATCTTCATCATCTTCATCATGTTCTTCTTCTTCTTCTTCTTCTTCTCGCGAGTCTTTCGCTACTGTCAGCATCACTAGTGCAGTTCCTATGGTTGTTGTAATCATACCGTTTCCATCATTATCGTCATTGCTATCATGAAATATGATAAGTGTCAGTAGAGTTGTCATTTGCCCTCATCTTCCTTGTTTTCTGAGCCTTACGCTGGACACCACTTTTGAAAAACCCTAGCAAATTCCCATTTAACTTCGGACTATTTCTTTCAGGCTAGGAGGCTCCGAAGATACAAAATGTTTGCCCATATGAACCTGTTTCCAGGCACCATCAGTGAGAATGTCGCAGTGGCGCTCGGTGAAGGTGAAGGGGATAGTGCCCACTTGGGGTAGCAAATTTTCGGAAGGACGTGAAATGACATGAAATGTCGACATGACACCGAAAAAAACCGATGTCCAAAAAAGATGAAGATTTGTGGCCCTTGGAGGTTCCAACGGTTCTTTTTTTTTGGGTGTGGAAAGGTACCTTGGTCTCAGCGACCATGAGTCCTCCAGAGGGCGTGACAGCTGGCCAATTACAAAAGGCCAGTGAAAAAATATCCCATGCATACAGGTGTTTCTTTTGTGTTTGGGGGGTCCTGTTCAGAATCGAAAAACACCATGTTGAGAGAAGATGGGAGGTTGACTTTTCCTGCATTTGTGTTGAGGATTTGAAACAAGAACTGCTGTACTTGACATCATGATTCTGATTTTGCATTGCCAATGACAGCCATTGGCAGGTTGATAGGTTTCCCACACGCACGACAACGTAATTCCAAAAGCGTGAGTGAGAATGATAATGGCGACTTCAAAAAGATTTCATGCTTCTGAAAAAAGAAGGCTCTCTCTCAACTTCTCGAATTATCCACAGGGCCTCTATCTTCAAGACATTTTCGTAAGCTGAAGTGGTTACTAAGCTTGGATCGTCAGCTCCCAGCTGGATCTTGTCGGGAGGCCATGACCTCGGGTCAACTTCAAGCTCTTCTCCCCAGTGCTTTAGATGCAGCACCTGGAGCGGAAAGCTTCAAAAAAGGTCCCATTACAGTGGTGGACTTGGTGACGCAAATTGAGAAAACTGCACCTGAGGTGGGCCTGGCTTATTAGTTTTCGGCACTTTTTTTCCTTTTATGGGAGGGGGGTTGAGGGGAAAGGGGAGTTGTGTGAAAACCTGTTTCTTGTGCTGTGACAAGAGTCTTGTTTGCTGCTTGGTTTGGGTTGGGCTGGGCTGGGTTGGTTGGTTGGCTGGGGTTTTTAGGCGTTGTGAGTTGTGTAGTAGTTTACTTGGGAAAGTGTTCGGCCTTTGATTGAGAATTTTTACCAAAGCCAGGGAGAGGCAGCTGCTCCTGCAGAAGAAGTAGAAGTTTCTGGAGACGTGCAAGACATTTGAAGGTCCTGCGAGGGGATGGCCAAGAATCGGTGGACCTGAAGCAAGCTTGGATGTTGAGTGTTTTGTTTCCGTGTGCTTTAGGCCTTCCGGGTTGTTTGAAGTTTTCCATCGGCCCATGCTTCCTTTTGATTCTTTTCTCCAGATTCGCTGCCGTTGAATCTGGGTTAAGGTCTTCTCCAAGTCTTGCCAAGACAACATCAATCGAACAGCTAGACGACTGGCAACAAAAAGTCGGCTGCAGTGCTGGTTGGATGATTGTAAAAACCGACCCAGTTGATGTGCAATAGTGAATTGGTTGAAGTTAAAAATGCCATGGAAAGTTTAAGCGTTTCGGGTGTTGTGAGGCCGAGAGTATGCGCTCGGAGCATAGCAAAGTGTTCCTTGGCTCATTGGGCTCCTGTTCCAAGCGAAATGGAAGATAAAGGGATGGATATGGATGTATGGCATTGGCATAGCCCCGTACCAGGCAGATGTCCAGATATCCATAGGAATGTGTGTCTTGATCTCGTGATACTTCAACAGGTCATGATTGTCCAAATGAACCAACAGACTTTGACCAAATGTCGATGCAGCAGCTCACGGAACCTGTGGAAGGTTCAAAAAGAAACGCAAGGATTTCATTTTCCGCACGAGCCACGAGTCTGGAACTCAGCGATTGGAGTGAAGCAATGTAACAGGATATGACCCCGGGGGTGCGAATTGGAGTTGAAACCATCTCCGAATTGCAGGGAGAATGACATTGGCAATCTTTCTAAACGAGACATAGGGTTACTGTCTCATTTTTGCTACTCACTGCAGTTGGAAACTTGATGCCAACAAGATGTCCCAGCAGCAACCCCAAAAGCGAATGATGCCAGGTTCTATCGAAAGGGCGTCAAAAGGCTCATCTATGGTGAAGAGGTGCTTGGTTAGCATTGGGACATTCCCCTTTTGGTGCTTCTACGCTGCTAGATCCTTGTTTGTCTTGATGCATCTGCGGAGGGACGTATACAAACAAAAGCAATACAATTCATAGAAAGAAACTGAGACATCAGCCAAAGAGTCAAAGGCTTCCAAAAATCCACTTACACTCACCAGGCCCCAAAATTAAAGTAGTCCTGCTAAAAATGTATTGTTATCCTGGTGGTGACTGGAATCCTGGGCAGGGGGACAACCCAATGTGCAACTAATGTTGGTGGTTTACTTATTGCCGTTTTTGAAGAATCTCTTATCGCCCAATGTAAAGGTACTTGGTGGCGAAAATGGTAGTGATCAAAAAACTAATTATAAGTTTGGGTTATAAATAACTAACCCCTACTTACTTGGGGAACATTTATAACTACTAACTAACCCCTGGTCATATAAGTTGGTTGCTACGTCGTCCCCCTACAATAGGGTGAAATTTCACCCACCCAACTTACTAGTTACCTCACTGTTTTCTAAGGATGATTGTGCTGCCCTTTCTCATCTCAAGATCTAATGGGTGTTTTGACCTCCTGGGGACTTGAGCTTTTTGAGTTTCTCCGGGTTGGTGCATCTACTGGGTGGTTTGGCTTGTCGTGCCCTCTCCACTGTGGTCACGTCACCTGGCCTTCCATCGGCTTTGTATTTCTGCTTGGACTGCTCTGTGGCTTCTCCTTGCTTGCCTTCATTGCCCTTTGGATTTGGTTCTACCTCTGGCCGCTGCCAAACTCACCACCTCGTGCTCCTACCTTTTCTTCTCCCCCCTCGCACTCTGCCGCTGCCAGACTGCGGGGGTACTTGAATGAGTGAGGACTTTGGGCTGCTGGTTCAGCGGGTGGATCTTCTCAGCAGTCAGGTTGCTGAGCTCACTGAGGCTGTCTCTCGCCTTGCTGCAAGGTTGGAGCCTGGTTCATCTGCTCCCTCTTCGTTTGAGTTGGTGGGCACCTACGTGGATCATCGAGCACCTTCTGTGGCCAGTCACGGCGGTGTTTCCTCATCTGTGGCTTCCAGCAGCGCTATCTACAATGAGTTGGCCGCTGAGATCCCAGCTGTTCCTGAGGCCTTGGTGCGTGATTGCTCTATACTGTCTGGTGGTAGCCTTACTCCCTTTCAGCGAGCAGAGAGAGCTTGGAAGATTGGCTATTGGGCCCGCTTCTGTTTTGAAGGCAGGCTTCAACGACCACGACCTTCTGCTGGTATCGACTTGGCGAACCAGTGCTACATTGTACTCCGTGCCCCTGGATTTGAGGTGCCCTTACTTGCCCTCAGGGCAGCCGATTACAGGCACATCGTGGGAGACTTCAAGTCAAACACTATCTCTCACGGCTTTCCATCGCAGAAGGAAGCTCGAGTCTATTGTGAAGCAGCTGGAGTCAGGTTCCCAGAGAGGCCATGGCATCCACCGCAGCACCGCAGGTGAGCAGCATTGCAGAAGGAGTGGAGGAGCTCTTCATTCTTTCTTTCCCCTTGGATGTGCCGATAGAGGAGGCTTTCGCAGGCTATGCCCTGGTGATCATGAAGAGAGATGGCGGAGCCCTACTTGGTCTTCCCGTTGGCCTGATTGCTATGGAGGCGCTGCAAATGGTCTCATTGGAGGACCCTGCTTCAGATCTTGGGCCTCATGTGGTGGTTCAGGTTCCTGGTGTCAGAGAGGCAGAAGGAGGTCTTCAGCTGCTTGGGAGCGACCTCGACATTCTGCTTGTGGATGTCTCCGACGCTGTGGTCGCAAACTTGGTTCCTTTGGAGTTGTCAGACCTGGATCCATCTTCGGTTCTTGGATTTCACGAAGATGTATCCTATCTTCCAGATGCGGCTACCCTTCTGAAGCTTACCAAGGAATGGGTTTCTTCAGCTACAGCAGAAAGAGTCCAGTTCTACTCTGCGGACGAAGGAGGGCCTGTCGAGGAGCAGACCACAATGCCAAAGCAGAAGGCAAAGGCCAAGGCAGGTTCAGAGAGGCCAAAGACAGTGTCCGCTGCAAAGCAGGTAGCATCCCATATCCAGCAGATCTCCAGCATTCTTCCCAACATGGCATCGCAGTTGGCAGAGATTCAGGAGGAGCAGAGGAACATGAGAGAGGCCTTTCGACTTCAGAACATGCTGCCCCCGCCTCGGGGGACACAGTGACAGACCCCCGTCACTATGCCTATGCAAAGTTTTGCAAAGATGCTGGGGTCTCCACCAAGGACAAAGCAAGTGACCTTTGCACCACCTCCTCCCAAGAAGGCAGCTGTGGAGTTGGATTCAACACTCAATGTTCAGGAGCAAGCCGAAGAGGTGGATCAGTTCTCTTCGAAGAGCCCTTTGGCAATGGCAATGCTAGAGCAGAGCAGGGCATTGACGATCCTGGTATCGCATCTTCAGAGTGGAGATCCGTTGGTGGACAATCCGGGAGTCTCATCAGGCACTTCCTCTCGTGGGTCCCAAGGAAGAGAAAAGTTGCAGCGAGAGCTATCGCAATTTCTCGATGGTTCAGTATATGGAGCGATGCGGTGGCTTCGCAAATGCCAAAGACCTGGGCATTGTGCAGTATGCATTGAGCTTTGTGGCCGACTCAGCGATGCGATCAGATTGGGAGGGGGTAAGGGAACATCTGTCCCTAGCCATGCTTGCAATCGAGCAAGCGGCTCAGGACGGAGGTCGTTGGGACTTAGCGTTCAACCTCCTGTTATTGGAGGACCCACCTATGGACGTATCGCCAAAATACCATGGTGGCTCAGACCGGCAGATCCAGAGCATTCTGTGCTCTATGCCCTCAACGAATGGCAACAGTGTCGTTGGCATTCATGAAGGAAATGGACTACATAGCTGGTCGCAGACAGGAGATGGTGAAGAAGTCTGCCCCGGTTCCTTTACCAGCCCAGCCGACCCCGAAGCCAAAGAGGAAGGGAAAGTTCCCCAAAGGACGACCAGACGTACCTGCCGAGGAGGAGGCCTAGATTGCAGTCCTCGTGATGATGACTATGCAGTCGACCCATCGGATCCAGTTCCAATGAGCAAGTGGATCAATCTTCTGCTTCGCTCAGTTTTGGCTTCGAAGACACCTTTCGCGGCCTTTGTTTCAAGAAGTATTCATTGCAACATCGACAGGAGTTCCATGCCTGTCCATACTGCCCTGTTCCCCATCCCGTTGCCTCTTGATGATGCTTGGAGTGGGGTCCCACCGAGGTTGGGAATCCAGAGGAGGAGAAGATTAGCGCTAAGAAAGCTGGTGAGGTTGGTCATTGTGGCTCTCAACTACCTTCATGCTCGAGCTCCTTTCTCAGTGGTTCCGCTTTTGTGGAGGAGGCCTAGCAGCTTGCACCTTCGTGTCTATGATCGAGTTGCAGCCCTATGCAGAGCAGGCGGTCCCCCGGAGGTGATATCAATCTTTGGGTGTGGTCGCAAATCTTTCCAATTAGATGCAAGATTTCGTGAGCTACGTGATGCAGTGAAAAGTCTTGGCATTGGTAGTTCTATGTATCATTCAGGAGGAGCTGGGAAGCCCGTCAATGAATGACAAGGATCAGCTCGTCCCTTACAGACAGTTAGATGCTTCCAGGTTGAAGATTGTTGGCTCGGGAAATTGGGATTGCAGGCCTTTTCTTGATGAATTGTTCTACATGCCCTTCGTCGAGCCTGCCATCAACACCTATGATGTGGAATGCCCCAGTCGACTGGCTCCAGACTTGTCGCATTGTGACCCTGGGGAAACTTTGGCTTTGTGCAAGGTTTGGGATGCCAAGAACCTCCTGAGGCTTTTCCACGTGGATGAGGCACCATCTTCTAAGAAGAAGTATGTCAAAGTGTTCAACAATTACAAAGGTCCTGAGACGGATCGTCAGATTGGAGATAGGAGAGGTTTCTGAGGGTGTTCTAGCAGGAGTCTCTCAAAGGCTCCCCACTAGATGTGCCGTGCTCCAGATCATGCCAGTTCCCTTCAGGGAGACCCTGAGGGGATCCATCACGGACCGTCGTGATTTCTACCATCAAATTGGCCTCGTGGAGGTGCTTGACAAATGTGGTGTACCCCCCATTGCCTTTAGCTTCCTTCGATGGACTTCGAGCTCATGGTGCCTTTCTTGAGGAAGCTGCTGGGAGGTTAAAGCAAGGCAGAGAGATCATTGGAGACTACTTGCACCAGAAGCCCAAGCCGATCCTGGTGGATGACAGCACCTATGTTGTTGCAGGGTTCTCTGCATTGTTTCAAGGAGATCATTTGGGGGTGGAGGTGGCGACGCTTGCACACTCAAATTTGCTGGCTGGTGCAGGGCTTTTGGACAAGAGACATCGACTACAAGGTGGGATCCCCCTGAGAAAAGATGAGTGGGCAGAAGGCTTAGTAATCGACGATTACTTTGTGATAAGCAAAGAACCAGCTGGATCTTCTGAGCCGTCAGTCTCGGCGGCAAAGCTATGTGATGCAAAGGCCTGCTATCAGAAGGAAGGGATCATGGGCTCTGATGATAAGGATGTGGTCTCTGCTGCCGTTTTTAAGGTTTGCGGTGTCGAAGTGGATGCCAGGAGGAGATGGTAGAGAAGGGAGCAGTCACGGCTGGTGCTCCTGCCGAGAAACGTTTCGCTTTGGCATTGCTGGCTGCTAGATGTGCAGCTCTTCCCTACACCAGTGATGCTCTTCACAGCTGTCTGTTAGGATCTTTGGTCTCTGTGTCTTTGATGAGGAGGCATGTTTTGGCGATCCTGAATGAGATGTTCCATGTGATTCCTTCAGTTGAGCTTGCTCCTGGGAATCCTATGATGAGGCCTTTGTCAAGAAAGGCCGCTCCTGATGAGCTTCCTCCTGCCCATTGCCGTGTCGAATCTGGCGGCTTCTATGAGTGAGGAGATCTTCGCTACTGATGCCTCCTTGGCAAAAGGGGCAATCGTCTCGACTGTGGTCACTAAGACTTTGGCTACAGCACTTTGGAGGTCCGCTGACCAACGTGTTCGTGGAGTTCCTATGATGAGAGCTTCTGAGGCCGTTGCTGCATGGGCTGACCCTATGTTTGAGCCATGCCCCAGAGGTTTTGCTGACGATCCCCTATCCCATGAAGTTGGTGGTTCCCGTGGTGAAGGCAGTGGTGAGGAGAAGGAGGTCCCAAGGCCTTTGGGTTTATGGTTCCAGTTCCTGGAGATTTGTGGTGGAGCTGGGGTCGTTACTCGCGAGATCCTGAAACTCGGAGTTGTGGCAGGTCCAGTTTTTGATCTGTCGTTCAGCTCACAGTACGACATGGTCAATCACAATGTTGTCATGTGGTTCATCCACATGATGGAGGAAGGAAGACTGTTGAGCTGGCTATGCAGTCCGCCATGCACATCGTTCTCTCCGGCGGCTTACCCGGCCGTTAGGTCGTATGCCTGTCCTGAGGGCTTTGACCAGACAAACCCTAAGGTGAAGATTGGCAACAAGCTCTCTTATGGAATGCTGGATCTGATGATGGTAGCGAGGAGGACAAAAGTTTGTGGCATGGGGGAGACCCCCAGGCGTAGCAAGATGAGATGGCTGCGAGTGTGGAGGAGATTGCAGAGGATGGGGGCCAAGGAAGTTTTCCTTGACTCCTGCTGCGCTTACGGGAGCATTCATCAGAAAGGCTTCTGCTTTCTCACTATGAATATGTCAGCAGAGGCCCTTAGCAAGAAATGCTCTCGAGATCACACCCACGTGAGGATTGAGGGCAAGTTCACAAAGGGGTCGGCAGTGTACTGTGATGGGTTGGCAGAGGCCCTGGCCAAGTGCTTCTATGACCACATCATGAGGAGACTTTATCATGAAGAAGCAGTTTCCATCAGCACCGATGGTCTGGAGGATGTGGTAACAAATGACTTATGTGTGACCAGGCCTTGGACTACAAAGAAGGTTTGGAGCTGGCGTGGAAAGTCTCATATCAACATCCTTGAGTCGGCGGCTACTTTGAAACTGGCTTCTTCTATGGCTCGCTCTGGAGGAGATGTGAGGTACGTTGACTTTGTCGACTCAAGTGTGGCGAGGAGTGTTCTGACGAGGTGTCGTTCGTCATCTGATGCTCTCAAAGCTCTCCTCCATCAGAACTCTGCTGTTGCACTGGCTTTTGGACTTTACCCAGCATACCGCTTTGCTCCCACGAGGGCAAATCCGTCGGATCACCCCACAAGGAATGCTGAGTTTCCGCCTCTTGCTGCTCGCTCGATTCTTGATGCCATTGATCTTGATGGACTTTATGGACTTCTTTCTGTGAATGGCATCAAGAGGGCTTTTGCAAACTGGGTTCGCTTGACTCTCCTCCTCTCCCCAGCTTTGATTTTATCCATTGCTGATCCTTCAAGCTACCGTCGTCATGGAATTTTTGTCTCCCTTCCCCCTGACTGCTCTCTGGACTTTGACGCTACTCTCGGTTACCCGAAGGGCCTTATGGAATTTTCGCCACTATCTTCGTCTGTCTTCTAAACCACTCAGTAGGTGCACCAATCCGGGGTTTCTCGAGCCATGGCGACGCTGCTAGACGAACTGCCCGTGCAGGGTTCGAGTTACCGGAGGGAAGACGTGTTTTGGAGACGACAGCAGATATCCGGAGCAAGTTGTTTTCTGGGTTTCAGTTTTGGCTTGCAGAAAATGGGATAGACTATGACGAAACGTTTCTGTCTTCTCCCCCAAACTTGGATGCTGCAAACGAAGTTTTGGTGAGGTATGGAAAATGGCTTTTTCGAGAGGGAAAACCGTACTATCATTTCTCAGAGCTGGTGAATGCCATAACGGCAAGACGCCCTTTGCTGCGAAGGTCTCTCCAAGCAGCATGGGATTTAGCATTTATGTGGGGTTCTTTTGAGCCGGCAGAACACCACATAGCTATGCCACATCAGATTCTGGTTGCTATGATTGCCTCAGCATGGTGCTGGGGTTGGTCTCGTGAGGCTGCAATTTTTGCCTTGGCTTTTGGAGGCTTACTTCGCATTGGAGAAGTTCTGCAGAGCAAGCGCTCTGACCTGCTCTTGCCTGAAGACGTAAATGGGACGATTTCCTATATCCTTTTGCGAATCAAAGAGCCTAAGACGAGGTTTAGAGCAGCAAGACATCAATCGTCACGGATCGAGCAACCTGACCTGATACGTATCATCAGGATTGGACTTGGGAAGCTGAAAGCAGATGAATGGTTATGGCCTATGTCGGGGTCGACACTGAGATCGCGATTCAACAAAATTTTGGAGAAGCTAGATCTTCCATGCAAGACCCACGAACGCCCGAAACCACTGTCTTTAGCTTCTTTTCGTCCAGGAGGTGCTACATGGCTTTTAGCAGAATGTGAGAACATCGATATCATCAAGCGAAGGGGAAGATGGGCAAGTGAAAAGGTCATGAACTGCTATTTGCAGGAAGTGATGGCTTCAACTTACATGATGGAGATTTCCCCGGCATCACGTGGCCGTGTTCTTGCTGCCTATGACCTTTTCCCGAGCTTGATGGAGACAATAATTAATTTTTGTGCAGCTCAAGTCCCAGAGGTGACTTGGTGGTATTTGCTGAACAGCCAGGATCAGCCGAAAGGGCAAGGATGATGAAAAGTGGCAAATGATTTCAACTTGGTTTGCCCTGCAGCCACACACCAAACCGAAGGTTGCAATGAAGAAAAGTGGCGCTGCATTTGAATCCTTGTTTTCTAAGGATGATTGTGCTGCCCTTTCTCATCTCAAGATCTCCCACCACCACCTCCATCACCACCGATCTGGCTGTTCAGTCTTTTGTGTTTTTGATTTTGGCTGCTAGTGGCAAATGATTTCAACTTGGTTTGCCCTGCAGCCACACACCAAACCGAAGGTTGCAATGAAGAAAAGTGGCGCTGCATTTGAATCCTTAACTACCAATTTGAGCCAGCAAATGTATATTAAATACCATATGGGCCCTTCAAAAAACCTACATTTTTAGAGGTGTTTATGGTAAATTCCCCGGGTTTTGCTCTGTCAGTTTTACGGAGTGTAGCTGTCTGTGAATGACCCGCGATGACCCCATGGCAGGCGGAGACTTGACCATGACGCCGACCATCCCCAATGCCTTGACCTAACAGGTTGGCGTTTTGTTTGGGGTCATGGTATGCTACCACATCCATATGCTACAGGCTACCGTTTCATTAGAGATCATGACGATTTGTGAAGTCTGTGAAAATATAGAAACCACAAAGAAACTACTATACCTGTATGATAAGAGCATCATAAAGTTTTTGAAGATTGCTTAGCTGCTACGAAATTTGATTGGCTCACTGCTGGGTCGATCTGAAGCGAAGGATTGTAGTGATCCTTTTTTCAGGCCTTGCTTGCTATGCTTCCAGAGTGAGGACATTGAGTGCAACAAGCGTTGCAGGCTGAAGGATGCTGAAGTGGTTGTTGTGGAAAGCCAATTCCTTTAACTTTTGCTTCAACACAATCTCAGCCACTCAGCTTGGTGTAGTTGTTTCAACCAGCAGGTCCTGCAAGTGGAAAGATAGTCTAAGTCTCACATCCGTTGTGGCGGGATGTCTTCAAGGGGTGAAACTCCCTTCAAAACTCCCCAGTGAGCGATTCTCCAATGGAGAAAGCTTCACCCAGCGCCGAAAAAAATGACGCACATCAATGAGCCCAAACCAGTTTTTTTTTTAAAGTAAGGGTTATGAAGTTATGATATTGAAATTCATTGATGCTCTTATTACTCTTGTGGAATATGTGTTTCCTCTTCTGGCGTTGGAAAGACGGTTTCTAAAGGGTACATCCCCAAGTAACAGCTTGCTCAGCTTGACCAAGCGACCCCGCAGTCCATCCTTTCGGCTCACTTCGGCATGGGGCTCACGGGGCGTTTGGAGTTGGCAGGCTTCGTCCAACGGAAAAATCTAGAGGGGAAAAGGAAGAAAATTGACTCACTTTTTCTGTACAAATAACGTCAACGGTGGCATGTCTGGGGAATTAAGATTTGTAGGCATGAAAAAGGACATGACAACCTGTGTTACCAATGTGTGCCTGCTTTCAGCCGTTTTGGCCCTCAGCATCCCTTAGCCATTGCAGCTGCATCTTCCATGGCTCAAATGTATGTGGTGAAGAGGGATGGCACCAAAGAAGAGGTGAAGTTTGATGCCATCACGCAGCGTTTGCGACCCCTTTGTGAAGGGCTGGATGCAAAGTACATTGACCCTGTACCTGTTGCTAGACTGCAGTGCTAAAAGCTAAAGTTGGTTTCTGCACGAGAGGTGCCGAAAAGTGAGCCAGAAATTCGATTTACTACTGCAATCACCATATGATTTCTTTCAACGAAATCAACACTTGCAAGCAAGACAGCCATCAAAAGCCTCACTGCTAGTTTCAGCGCTCCCTGTAAAAAGTTGCTCATCTCTACCTGTGCATCGCTACCGCGTGAGGTAACACAGAAAGTGATTGAGGGCTTTTACCCGGGAATCTCGACAGCGGAAGTGGACACACTTGCAGCAGAAACCTGTGCTTTGTCAACACAAAAAAGAGTTGGAGCTTCCCTAATTGGAAAGGGGAAGTTTCATTCATTTTTTGAGGACATTCTGATATTCAATTCTGTCTCAGTTTACGTTTGGGTCTGGACCCAAGCTCAAGAATTCCCAATGTCTACTTGCTCCTTGGCAACCTAGGTGCCTACATGAGCCAGAAGCATCCGGATTTTTCCATCCTAGCAGCCCGCATAGCGGTGTCCAACTTGCACAAGAATACTTCAGACTCTTTCTTTGAGACCTGCCAGATCTTACATGACTATGTGGACCAACAGGGTAGGCCAGCTGCCTTGTTGGCAGAAGATATGTGGCAATTCGTTCAGGCCAATGCGCAAGAGTTGGATGATGCCATTGATTACAAGCGGGACTTTGGCCCGGCCCTCAGGAGTGACCCATATTGCCATATTGATCCTACAAGGCTGTGATGACTAGGAAAACTATGAACAACTACAGGGGCAGCTGCAACAGGGGAAAAAGCATGAAAAGGCTAGAGATCATGTGGTTTGCCTCCTCAATGCAATCTAGATGTGTCCGCCTTGGTATGGGTATCTCCCTGAACTTTTGTTGCTCCCTATCTTTGTTCCCTGTCTTTCTCTCCCATCTTTGGTGGCGTTCTTTTGTCTCCTGCCTCCAGCTTTGTTGGTTGAGGTGGCACACATCTGTCTCCCGGCCTGCAGGGTGTTGATGTCCATCCTTTCCTACCATTTGTCTTCGATCGGTCCCTAGCTATCTACTACTGGTCCCTTGCTTGCTCTTGCTTGCCTTTTGTGGGCTGTTCTCATGAGTTTATCTCCCCGATTATCTCATTGCTTGTCTCTTCGTCGTTGCTTGGCTGGTTGGGGATTTACTTCCACTTGCTTGCTTATTGTTACTTGCCTTTTGGTGTATTTGATACACCTGATAATCATGTTCCATGTTGGCACCCCTTCTGTTTGGGGGTCAAGGCTATGACTACTTTGGTTTCAAGACCTTGGAGAAGTCGTATCTTCTACGTGTGCACGGCAAAACCGTGGAACGACCACAGCACCTTTTGATGCGCGCGGCCTGTGGTATCCATTGTGGGGATGTGAAAGCCGCCCTGGAAACCTATGACTTGATGTCCAGGTAGCAACATCCAAAGTCAATTGGGGAATGGCTTGGTGCTGGATGTAGGGGTCCATTGTGTGATGTGTTCGTATTTTTTCAAAATTTAACGATGTTGGAAGGATAAACGTAGCCACTTGGATCAGGTGGATATTTTTGAAGAATCCTCTCCCAAACGCTGTTCCAGGAAGTTCTTCACGCATGCCAGTCCGACGCTTTTCAATGCTGGCACGCCCAATGCGCAGATGTCTTCCTGCTTTCTCCTCAAGTTACAGGAGGATAGCATCGAAGGTGTGTATGACACCCTGAAGAAGATGCTCGGATTCTGTGAAGTATTTCTTTGGAAGTTGTCATTGCCACAAGCAACATCTTCTATTGCCAACTTTCCATTTCGCACGTAATCTAAACGATAGCATTCTTCTCAAAGAATTCGGAAAGCATATTTTTTTGGGGGTTTCTTCCCCCAGTTCTGGTGCATGTAGTTGCCAGCCAAAAGGGAGAGGCATAGGCTACACATCTCCACCAGGTGTGCGCTGATTTCCAAATCTGCTGGTGGCATTGGTGTGGCCATCTCCAATACGCGTGTGCCTTGGGGTTGCATTCTCAACCTCGTTCCGTTCTATGATGCCCTATGGTAGTATGGTTGAAATAAGGTTTGTCCTACGCTCTTTGTGCATGGAAACCCATGAGCACTTCTTTAAAAATCACCTCGGAAATATGCCCTACAGCCGTAGCATCCCAATGTTGATTTGAGAGAGTCAGAGACACTCACTTTGTTTCGGAGGCCACGGGCTCTTACATCCGTGGCAGCAATGGCCGCAGCAATGGGCTGATTCCAATGCTGCGGAACTTCAACGAGACGGCACGCTTCGTGGAACAGGGTGGGGGCAAACGTGCCCCAGCAGCATAATTGAATATAATTGAGGCTACTGTTTCCATTTGTTTGAAGCATTTTTTTGGGGGGCCAGGAATGGTGATGAAAACAAATTCATCATGCCACATCCCTCAGACTCGAATCGCCGAACCGTTAATCATGAGGTAAAGGATCGTTTGCAATGTACCTGGAGCCATGGCATGCAGATGTCTTCGAGTTCATTGAGCTACGAAAAAATCATGGCAAGGAGGAGCAGCGTGCCAGGCCGTCCAAGAGTCGATTCATGTTGAGACTTGTAAGATTGCTTCAGAATGTGGATGAGAACCCCCTATATAAATAGAACCAAATACATACTGTAACTTGTCAACCTCATCACATCACATCTCATGCCAACTTTTCACTGTTTCCTTTTAAAAGTTCCCAACAGCTCTTGTTCCTGAAAACACTTGGACCATCCCTGCCGGCGCTAACAGTGGCCAGGGATCTCTTTTTGGGTCTGTGGATCCCCGACCTCTTCATGCAACGCGTCAAGGAGTGTGAAAATGGGAAAGGTTTCTGAATGCTTCTAGTGACAGGTGGTGGCTAGATGTAGGTTAGATTAGGTTAGTACGTAATTACCTGATTGGCAATACACTGTTTAAAAGATGTGTGTTATATACACGTATACACCACTTACAATCCACTTATCTACGAGGTCTACATTCACCCACCACCTTACCAGAGTCCTGCTCAAAAGGTGCTGGAATTCATGCCGAATCCAAGGCAGATCCAATTTTCCACCAGAAAAAATGGGTATATAAATTCCACCATGGTTTTTCACCACGACTCTCAGGAGAATCAGAATTGGACACTGTTCTGCCCAAACGAAGCCTACGATGACAACACTGGCAAGGGTTTGATGGATCTCTGGGGAGAGGAGCTGAGCACGGACGAAACATGAGGGTTGAAGGGATCATTCCAACCAACATCAGTTGTGAGTGACTTCCTTTGTTCATTGTTTCGTTGAAGGGAGAGGTTCCGTTACAGAGGAACTTGGTCCCCAAACGCCAAGGGGTGCCACACTCACGGCCTTTCCAATAGAAGTGATTTATCACTCACCTTCATCCACTTTGTCCTCCATTTTCGTGGAGGACTTCGAAAAACTCTACACCAAGTTGGAACGTGAAGGTCGTGGGCGCAAGACGGTGAAGGCACAACATCTTTGGTTTCGAATCTTAGAGGCTCAAATGGAGACGGGGACGCCTTACATGCTCTACAAGGACTTGTTGGAAGCTGCAGTTCTCGGAAAACCTTGTGGCCAACGTGTGGGGACCTGAATAAATAATAGAAATGGCATCATATATATGTATATATATATATATATATGTGATACATTGATGATTAGTTGATCTTCTCAGAGGTCCTTCCTTCTGCATGTTCATTGTGGTTTGGTGGCTTGCTCCAAGAATAGTCGGCTTTCTGTCGTAGGATCACGCCAACCGCAAGTCCAATCAACAGAACTTGGGCACGATCCATTGCTCCAACCTTTGCACTGAGATCATTGAATACACCTCTCCAGATGAGGTGAAAAATGCCGGGTGTGGAAATTTTTACGAGAAACGTTCCAAAATTTTTGCCCACCAGTGCATCCACTTTTCCGTAAGTGCATTCCCAGTGATTCCGAAGCCATTCAGGTGGCAGTGTGCAACCTCGCTTCGATTGCATCTTGGGCCAACCAAAAAATAAGGTTTTTAGAAAGGAAGTCCTCCAAAAAGTGCACTGACATTTCAGGAAGTTGATGGGTGAACTATCATAACCCACCCATAGATATCAACCTCGCAGCAAATGCCACCTGATTACTAAGATGCACAATGTGTGACCCTGGTATATGATCTACTGAGTCTAGTGGCTTGCTTCCAGGTCGCAAACACACATGTATGATATTGGGGGTTACAGCCTGGGTTGCATGGCAAAAATCCTTCAAAACCCTGACCAGATTTGATATAAAGGGCAAAATTTTGGTCATTTTCCTCAGCTGCCCATCAACCAAGGCCTTATCCTCCTTCGTGGTGGAGGGAGACTTTGATTTTCAACGGCTGTATGAGGTGACAAAGGTGGTGACCCGCAACCTCAACAAGGCAGTTTCGTTGATCCCGTCGTGGTGCCGGCATGAGGTGTAGGAGGTCTTCTCTGTCATGGCTTCGGCTTCTTTGTTTTTTGGGGAACAAGTTTGGGTCTGGAATCCTTACTACTATATAGAAATGTTATATAGACTATAGATCTATTTTGGTTTCATATTTGGCCTTCTCACTTGAAGCTCACCACAGGGTCCGCAGATTTGCTGGCAGGTCATTGATCGAAATTATTATCCAGTGGTATCTTGGATCCAAAAATATTGGCCAGTCCAGGACGGGATATTTGTATGGATTTGTCATACGGACTTGATGTACCCAAACCAAGAATCCATGTGGCATAGTTATGGAGACTTGAAAAAAATCTCAAGAAAAGATCCAGGATTTTGACTTCAACTTAACAAAAAAGAACATTTGGTACATCTTTGATCCCTCTCACTTTGGAGGTAGAAGCGCGTCGTTCCAATCTGCGACATCGACCTGTTGGTTTGGGCGTTCAAGGTTTGGCGGATGCGTTTTTGATGATGAAGATGCCTTTTGAAAGTGCAGAAGCAAAGCAACTCAACGAGGAGTGAAGTAAAGTGATGGGAAGGTCGGAATTGTTGATTCAAGTTCACCCAAAAAAAGATGGATGTTGGAGAGTTTGTTGAGGGATGTTTTGGATGGGGATGGCTCCCAAAAATGAGTTTTTTTTTTTTAAAAATGAATTCAGGACATCTTCGAAACGATCTACTTTGCTGCCTGTGAAGCCTCCTGTGAACTGGCTGCTATCCAAGGAGCTTATGAAACCTATGAAGGCCGGGGTTTTTCAGGAATTGTGATAGGAATGCAGGGGCAGAAACATCCAATATTCTTTCTGTTTGTTTAGGCTCACTGGAAGCACCTTTTTGTTTAGAGCATAAGTTTTCTAGATGTTTTTTTGCCAGTGACGATTTTCCCGAACAAAAATCTTCCAGCCTGTCGTGTTAGTGTTGCAGGGAGTCCTGCCAGCAAGGGCTTGTTACAGTTTGATTTGTGGCATCGACAACCAAGAAGTGGACGATGGGACTGGTCTGCATTGAAGGCGTGGAAAATTGCAGAAAGTTGGAGAGTTTGGGGAACCTGAGGGATCTGGCAGGTGTTTAACCAGGTGACTTTTTTTTTCATGAATTAATCAACGGCTTAATGAAAAACATACAAAATCAAAAATGGCAGTTTTTTGCAGATGAAGGGCTTTGTGTTGCAAGAAGATTCTGATGGCAAAAAATTCATTGGAGTCGAGTTTCTGATAGAAATTCCATGGAGTTTGGTAGGCCAAGATTGCCTCCTTTGGCCTACGCAACTCTTTATTGGTAGCACCTATGCCCACAGCTAGCACCGCTCAGATCTTGGGGAATCTCAGGTTGTGAGGGATTTTTTTTGTAGGGAAAATCCCAGCAGGTTCCACGAGGAACCACCATGGAAAAGGACTTTACTTTCATCTATCTATGGGATGTTTAGGTGTTGCAGGATGATTTTGAAAGATGATTTTTTTCCAATTTTGGATCATTCTGTTTTTGTTTTTTTTTTGTTTGATGAGTTTCGATTGTATCAATCATATCCATCATATTCACCTCAGTCACATCATTTATGTGGATCAAACAATACCACAACAATGTGTGAAAAAGGCACCGCAAGTTGAAGATCCCTGAAGGCCGAAGGCTATTTTTCCATCTTGGATGTAGCACTGATTCTAAAAATCCAAGGAACAACGAGTCCTTCGAGCCTTACACTCAAAATTTATATGTGCGCCGTGTCTTATCTGGTGAGTTTGTTCAGGCCCCTCGGCCCGACTTGGATTTTTTTTACTCGACTTGGAAGCCACCTTTTGTGACGAAAGGAAAGATGAAAAAGCACCCAGGTGAATCGCCATTTGCTGAAAGATGCTGGGCCTGATGATTCCCCCGTCATTTTTCTCAGGTGTTGTGATCTAAGAATCTAAGGTAATTTAGACTGGGGGTTAAAGATGGAGAACTTCTCTCAAGATTGGTGAATGAGTGGAATGGGGTGATATCTCACTGGAGGGGTTAGCTAAGAAGCACGTGTTTTTTCTTTCCTAACATCCCACGATGGGGCCAATAACATTTGAAGCCCGATTGCAATCCTGGAAGCTCTGTTTTCTGGCAATGCTTGAGGATTTGATTTCCCGGAATCTTTGGACTGATGAGATGCGTGTGAAGCTCATCGCGGACAATGGTAGTGTGCAACGTTTGGATGTACCAGAAGATTTGAAGGAGCTGTACAAGACAGTCTCGTGGCCCTAATTAAGACTCGCCTGGAAGTGGGTTTTTTGTTGAGTATATCAGCTTTGGGGGGGAAGGGAAGCAAGTTCTGGCTAGTGAAAGATGTAGGAGGTCAAAGTCAAAGAATCATGTCATATCCTGCTGTAGAGTCTGGTGGGGACTGCCACCAGCTGTTTTTTTTTTAGTGCCAACTTTGCTGAGGTTTGGGAAATCAAGCAGCGGGTGGTGCTCGATATGGCTGCTGACCGTGGGGCCTACATTGATCAGTCACAATCCTTGATTCTTGTCCAATGGTAGAATCTGAGTGTCCAATTGGATGTCGTTTCTCCACCATTGGTTCCCCTGATCACCGAGGAACATCCACATGGTGGATGCCAGCACTGCCAAGCTTTCTTCCATGCACTTCCATGGTTGGCAACTGGGATTGAAGACAGGTTTGTATTATCTCAGGACCAAGGCAGCTGTAGATGCCATCAAATTCACCGTTGATGTGGAAACCTTGAAGCGCAGCAGTTCGGATTCCGATGGATCTCTGGAGAGGCATTGGATGAGTTTTTTTTGGGTAAGGTTGAGGGCTGGAAGCTCATGTTTTTTTTGATTTAAAAGAGGAAGGGAGATGAAAGGAAAACAAAGGTCTCCAAACTATGTAATTGCTCGAAAAAAAGGTTTGAAGGCATTTAGGTCTTTAGGTTTGGTTGAAAAATTCGTGAATCATTTCCTCCATGTGTTCAAACGATCGCAAGACCGGTGTTTGGAGGTCTGGTGTGCAAGACATCGAGAAATCGGTGATCCAAACTCTGAAGTCTGAAGGTCCTAAATATGCCTGTGTCAACTGTAGCGCTTGAGATCGACTTTCCACAAAATGCGTCGGTTTGTGCAATGGAAAGATTGTAAGGATGATTCTGGGATTTCTTGAAACAAGTGTGCTCAATGCTGGATATATGTATAATCACATATCATATTTAGATATATACACCAAGGTGTATGTATGTATCTATATATATATTTATATATATATATATGGATGATGTGGATCTGTTGTGGGTGACCAATGTTACACAATCAGAGGCCTGAGTATGTTTTTCTTTCCTACTGGGCCAACTTGGGCAAGGCTTTTTGGATCTTATTTTAAGTCCACTTGAAAGCCACTTAATTCAAGTTTTCAGCGGGCCTGACGCCTGGTGTAAACTTGGTCTTGTAGGGGGGCCACACTGATTGGATCTGAGTTGCTTTCCCATGCAGCGCACAGCAAATTCATCAAACAAAAATGGAAGATCCCCCTACAAGCAGCTGTCATTTTTTCCACACGGGCAGTAGTGCCACATCAATACGTGTAAGTTTCACAGGGGTGGCAGTCATCACAAGAGTATGACGGTTATTCGCGGTTCGCCACGAAGTTCCTTGCAAAGACGTACAGGTATCACGACCAGACGTGACAGACACGGGGTGTGCAAAGGGTGAAAAGGTAAGACGGAGCTGCGCAGCCTTAACAACCTTTAGCTGCAGCGACTTTCAATTCTCCTTTTGGACGTTTTTGAACACTGCGCCGCGCGAAAGGTTAGATGATCCTTGTGTAAAGGATGACGTGGGCCACGAGGTGTGGCTCCTGACGTAAGAAGCTACATTTTGAGGTAATTTGTAATTTGATTCTACCAAATCGAATCAGCTGGACATGACATGAAGCAAGATTGAGGGTCCCGAGGGTCCCAAAGCAGTGCTACAACAAACATCCTATGCAAACCAAGCAAGCGTCAAGATGGGATCCCATCAGGGGCTTGGTGGAGACTTTCCTCGGGGTACTCCACCTGTCAGATGTGATACCTACCTAAGGCACCGTTGCTTCAAGCATGTGCTGAGTGGAGCAGATGTGAGTCGTAGTTTCCGTTCTCTTTTCCAAGTTTTGAAGCAGAACTTCTTCCGAATTTGCAGGAACAAAAGGGACGGAGCAAATGTGCGGCATATTTGACAGGTCAAGAGGAATGTTGTGACACTGGCGCCGAGATGCCGAGATGCTCAAAACTGATTGATGGTTGAATATGGTCGAATAATAACAGCACAGGTACCATGAAACAAACAACTTTTGAGAGACGTTTGTTTCGATTCAAAAAACCAGACCACAGGCCGAGAATTCAATCTTTCCAAACGTTTCTACATTTGTACTCAACCACTGTCTATTCAAGGAATGTTTTCTAAGTCCATATTTATCTGAATCTTTCCAAGCAATCTTTCAAAAAGATGTCGTTGGTTCGGAAAGTGGCGGCACGACAGTTGCGACAGCTGGAGCTGCCACAAGAGATGGCAGCGACATGGGAAGCTTTTGTGGAGACCATTGAAAAAGGTCCAAGGATGAAAGAAGAGAAAGAACTTGAGAAATGTATGCAGCAAGCATTGGAGCTTTTCCAAGGTGGGGGAAGTTTGCGAAGTGGGAAGAGCATTTCATGCTGTGAGTTGTGTTTTGCAGGGACAAATGGTTTCAGACTCTGGGGTTTGATGATCACTTGATGGCCAGGACTAAAGGCAAAGTGGATCAACGAGGTGCAAACGAGGTGGGAACGCTTGAGGATAGCGGAGCAGCAACTTCTGCAAGCGGAGCTGGAACTACAAGAACTTGAGACTCTTGACAAGGACCCGGCTTGCTGGGGTTCCAGTTTTGGGGTGCTTTGAAAGTATGGTAGCCCTTTTCCATGGGGGTGAAATGTGCGTTTGTCAATAAGGATGTGACAGACAGTACTCCAAGACCATGTGTCCGCCAATCAAATTGTAGAGACGTTCGCTGGGCACCCTAAGCCCACCAAAAAGGGGGTGAATTTTGCACCAAACAAAAACACATCCTTTACACAAAGTCAGGATGTTTTTGACCGCTTTTTTTGAACCGAAAAAGCACCACCCAACGCACCGGGGACCTGGAAAACCCAGGAGCACCAGCAGCAGGTCGCCTATCAGTTGATCAATGTCCCTATGGCCAGCGACTCCGAAGCGTCCGATACCTCTGAGACCAGCGAAAAATGGCAGATTCCATGGCCGGAGAAGGATCCAGAAATGGCGCCCATGGAATTCATTAAAGGTCCGTTACCTCAACCCTGTGTTGCTACTCCTGGTTCTTCAGACATGATGAGACCTGGGATGACATTACCACCAGCGGTGGGAATGTCAGCTTGGGAAGATGGAGAGGAAGCTGGTTTTGGATCCAACGGATCCATCAATCAGATGCCTTGGGCCAAGTTGATTAGAGATCATACTTCACTTTCATCCTCCGCTACGGCGGCTCCATCTATCGAAATATGACCAGCCAGCTGAGTTCAAAAGACATTCGTGATTCGTGGCGGCGTTGGAAGGTTAAACGATAGGAACACATTTTCCACACAGAAATTCGTTCCTTCCTTCACTCCACCTCGTCGATTTTTTATTCCAATTTCCACTTCTTCTTTTGCTTCCAGTTCTTTTATGACAAATGCTTGAGAAGAAATCTTGGTAGAGTGAGATGAGGTTTGGAAGGGCACAGTGATATGAACTCAGGAATTGAAGAGCTTACAAGTTTAAATAGATACTTCTCTTGACCAGGGGCATGGGTTCATGGATGACCATGAACGGCTTTTGGCATGGTTTCTGCAGGTCTCCCAAGATGCTCAACTCCGTCTCAAGGTGAATGTCTTTCATGACTTCAAAGTTCACTAGGGAAAGGTATTTTTAGTAAGGGAATTTCCCAACATGTCCTGGATTCAGCATGGCATGGCCTTTGATTCGGTAGACACTTCAGAATATACTGCATACAGGTATCACACCCAAATGCGCGCAAAAGCATCTCTGTTTTTGCAGCAAGAATCAGCAAAAAGAAATCATCTCAAAATGAAGAGATCAAACTGATTGGACCAAGCGTTGTGCACCAGATACTTTTGCCATGTCCATACGGCGCCGGGCTGTCTAAGATTTGCACCTGGCGATGTTGCAGCAATCTTGGTGGCAGATAGATGTGGATGTGGCGAGCCAAACATTTTTTTGAAAGGCCCTCAAATCTATTCCTTCCATTCGTTTCCTACCAGACTATAACCATTTCCAGTGGGATTCGTTTGGAGATTTCCTGAAAAGGCAAAGCTATCTACGCAAAAGCGGGTGCTGTAAGGTACAATGCTGGCCGATGCGGCGCTTGCAGTTGCGCCAGCGGTTTTTTCGGAGACAGCAGCGGTTTTTTGCATCTCAGGAGCTCAAACGGGTGCCTAGCAAGGCAACTCCACATGAAAGATTGTCTGAATGTGAGCGTTCTAGCCAATGGCAGAAACTTGGTCCTTTCATAGCAATTTCTTGTGACTTGGATTTTGAATCCTTTGGGTTGAATGATGGTTTCTTTTGGCCCCCCTTTTGATGGAGTTGATGTGGCAGTTTGTTGCATGTGAGGAATGCGTTGGGGATTTTGGGCAACCTGACCCTTTTGGGTGATTTGACTCGGCTTGGACCCCAAGCAGATTTGCGTGCCTACAACATGACTATGGGGGCCTGTGCATCTCAGCAGCCACCTGGTCTGAAAGGGAGTGACCTTTAAGTCCCAAAAAGAAGTTGTTGGATCTTGACCTTGTTAGAGGTTCGGTTAATTTTTATCCATAAATGAGGCACTGGGAGATCTCTCTTCACCTTTTTCAGCAGATGATTTCTAGCAGCAAATCACCAGATCTCATTGCTCTCTCCGCAGTGGTGGATGCCTGTTCACGTGCATCCAAGCAGAAACAAGCCGTGCACTTCCGACAACTTTGGTGCCAGCCATGCCATGAAAACAGCATGGCAGAAGTGTTGCAAGTGGTTCGTCGTAGGTGCCGAACAATGGAGATGCGAAAGTATCGGCCGCCCCAAAAGTGTTCCTTGGGCAGGTAGAATCTTTTGGGTGAAAGTGACAAAAAGGACCACGTGTCCATTCTGGCTCCATAGAATTTTGGAGAACTGTTATCCATTGTCCTTCGTGGTTTGTCTGACTCAGCAACCATTGACCTGTAGTTATTTATGCTATCTTCAGTCATATGTTATCAACTCGATTAGAGGACTTACACATAATTTTCAACGTCGACTGAACTTGCTCATTGACATTCTTCCTGCATGGAAGTGGCTCAGTAGGTATGTAGTTTTTTCAGGACAAGTCAGCCACCTAAGACAACGGCGTTTTGCACGACTTTCCTGCTGAGGTTTTTTCAACATGGGCACTCTTGTGAATCGATCCCTATGGGCCGATGCACTGAAACTTTGAGTTCAATAGATGTTGATAGATAGGAGTTCTTTCATCAACTTGTGGGTTTTTTCTTGTCAGACCCCTCCTGGATCCTCCTGGCCTTCTTATTTGTTTACGTGTTTTTCCAAGTTTTTTTATTGATTTGCTTGTTCCTGAATTATTTGTTTATTCGTGCATTTATGTGTCTTTAACTTATATACATTTGCAGCACATGAATTACGATGACGACAGTCCATGGAACCATGCTTAAATTGAAAACAGAAGAGCTTGCAACATGGACTCCATTCCAAATCACTCCTTTCATCTGTTCATGTTTGTTTTCATTGGAAACTTCAACCGTGGAGACGAGATGTTTGAATCTTTTGATGTTGAGCCTAGCCGCCCAGTCGCCGAGACTGGTCAAGGACTCTTTTCTGGAGGATCGCCAACACCCAGGAAATACAGGCACGGACAATCAATCCTCGAAATGCGTGGGTGCTGAAAACTGGCCAGTGCTGGGAATTGGAGAATGAGGGGGTACCTTTGGTAAAGCAAATGTGTTCCTTCATTCCTCATTGGAGCTCCAGCTCAAAAGGTCTGACCATTTTTTACACAAAATTTCTTCCTACACCTTTTCACGCGCAGATGACAAGCAAGCTGCTGAATATGGGCTTGGTCGCATGCCTACGGGGTCATCGTGCCTCTGATGCTTTATCACTCTTGCGAAGGGCCGAGAGAGGAGGGCCACAGTTGCAGCTGGACTTCAAGAACACGGGGAACAGGGGGACCATGGCATTCAGACGTGGTTTTTTCCATATAGCAATTGGTGGTTTTGTGTTGACTCTTGGGGCTTGTGGTCAACAGCCAGTGCGGAGGGTATTCGAAACTGATTGGGGTATTCTGTGCTTTTATCTTTTTCCACCGAAGGGGAAAGATTTTGAACAGTTGAGATCCAGTCCAATTTTGGTGTTTCTGTGAGGTCTTGGCCAGAGCCGAACTTGGAGAGCTATTATGTTACCATGAATGCCTTGGGACGCGAATCAGCTCGTTCTGCAAACGTTCCAGTGACTTCCACAGAAGGATGGCAGTCTGCACTGGAGCTGTTAGAGGAGTTGCCAGAACGACGCCTTGAAGCAACAATTCGGAGGCTTGGTGAAAAATCAACGAACAGAGAGAGAACATGGAAGGGATCGTTGCAACATAGAAAACTGAGATGGTAACGCTGGAGAGGAAGATCTTTCATAAGTCATGGTAAAACAAGGACATGATCCGGGCTTTTACCATGGCTTTCCGTCGCCTAAGGACTTTCAATACCTTGGCCAGTGCTTGCTCTCGGGGCCATGCATGGCTTCAAGCTTCGAGGTTGTTGTCAGCAGCCGTTGAAAAAGGTCTTTCCTGGGATTTGTTCTCGTATAACATCGCCATCCAGGCGCTCCTTGCTGCATTGCAACGCTGTTCATTGTAGGAAGACCCCACTAATTATGATTTTTCAGTGTTTATTGGGTGGGGTTGCAAGTCTGATTGGATGTGTTGGAAGTCTGCTTGTTGGAACCTCTTTAGTCCGAGACCCCCTCTTAAATACCATCACCAAAGATGTGTGTGTGTGCTTTCATCAATTCCTGGCGATTTCAAAACTGCCAAAAGGTTTCGCATCGCTCGGCTGAAGTTGGGACAAGTCTGCAGGTGTTGCTTAGAGCCTTGCTAAAAGGGAGAGGAACTTCCAGCCTGATGCCTGTGTGAAGAGAAGCCGGATCTCCCGAAAATTTCTTGCAAAGAAAACTATTTGGCTGGAAGTCTTTGACTCGCGTTCTGTCTGTTTTTTTGTTTATCTACGTATTCTACGTTCGGCTTGCTTAAACAGGTTTGCGTCACGTGATTCATGTTTCGTTGGTCAGGTATGTTTCTAGAGCAGACCTATCCCTTGTAATCCTCCTTCCCAGTTGCTGACGCGCAGCAGCATAAGGACAGATGGAGCAGAAAGATGTGGAACCGAATGGTGTCACCTCTACCACTGCCATTGGAGCCTGTGAACGATCGCAACGTTGGGAGATGGCTCTGGACTTTCTGCGCCGTTTGGAACGTTCGAATGGAGATCAACTGGGAGCCATGACATGCAACGCTGTTATGGCCGCATGTGCCGCTGGAAGTGCATGGGCTGAAGCTGTGCACATTTTTTGGGATGCTTTGATGCAGTGAAAAGCACATGAGCATCACGAAGCATGGTCAAGAGACATATTCAAGAAACGTGTTCAAGAAATTTGTCCAAGATGTATGTTCTAGATTCTAGATTTTACAGTCTATAGTCTATACACGTTTTCAAGTTCAAAGAGATAGACTTCGCCTGGGGACTTGCAAGGGCATCGGTGGAAGTGTTGCGTCATTACTGCGGATAAACACTGCATGCAAACATTTTTTGTTTCAGGTGGTGGCTACAATCCTGACTGCAAAACATGTTGGTTTTGCCAAGTGCACTCAGAATCCCATATTGAATTATACGATTATAGATTTATATTATATACAATAAACCTTCGATCCTGAATTAAGAAATGTGCTTTGCATTCGGGTCCACCTGCCCTGAGCAGGTCTTCGGCATTTTTTTGGGGGTTGAACTGGGAAGCTTAATTTGGGTCTGCATGAGTCAGGACATGTTGCGCTCTGGAACAGCCGATGCCGCAAGCATGGCCAATGTCTTGAAAGCTTACAAGACAACTTCTCAATGGCAAGAGGCTCTATGGGTTAAGCTTTCATATCCGATCATATTCAGCATGCCGTGACGGGCATCACACGCTGAAGATCCCCTAAATGGATTGAATGAGAACATGGCATGGCTTCAGTTACTGCAAGATCCATTTTTGCATAGCCACCAACACACACACACACACAGTTCCAGGCGTGGTGGCATCTCTTTGAGGTTCCTAGTGCCTTCCAATTGGTGCCTGGGACACGAGTCACCTTCCGTGGCTAAAGAAGAGTTCAGATTGGGCACCGATTGGTTTGGGAAGAAGTGGGTTGTCAATGCCTTGTCGATGTAAATTGGTTAAATACATGTCATATTTGACATCCAATTCATCTACCAGACCAACCAACAGTGGAGATGATATGGTCTTAGTATGACAATTTCGTGCCATTGTTTGATATACTTTACCATTTCATGCAGTCACCAAAATGCGTTTTTTCGGAGGCAACATCATGGCACCACTACATCTCAGTGGCGGAGTCATGTAGCCTCCAAAGTTCTTGGCAACGTGCGCTGTGGCTCATATTCCATTCTGCTTTACCACCAGAATTTCGCTTCAGTGCTGCCATTAGCGCCTGCAAAAATGCGATGGTGACAGGTAGGGCCTATCCAGTTGGATTATAAAAGTTGATTTCACTCTAAACTGGAACCATTGATGCGAGCCATGAATGTAGGAGACACTGAAGCAGCTGATCTGTGGCAAAAAGCTCTAGCACTGTATGCTGCTTCCCAAAGTCAGGAGGACAAACACGACCAATGATATTGTCTCACCATCTCTGGTTTCGAGTGCATTTCCAATGTGGGTAGTGTGAATTATTTTTTGTATCCAAAACTTTGATAAAGGGAGTGTGCGGAAAACAAGGGACAAGTAACAGTACATTTTATGATGCTGCTGCCTGTGATTGTGTCGGAGCTTTGAATGCAAGAAATGCAGGAAGATGACGTGGCCACTATTGTGGGAGACGATGCTGAGTTTGGCGTTGCCAGTGCTATGATAAGTGTCTTTGAGAAGATGGCCATGTGGCAACACGCCTTGAATATCTTCACACAGATCGACGAACCCAATCGCGTGGACTACAGCACCATTCTGCTAGCCATGTCTGGCGATGCTAGATCCCTGGCAAAGGACTTGTATTTGAAAAGTCCTTTCCCTCCCTTTACCGCCCTTCGTCAGGAAGGTGAACAGGTTGTAGATCTACATGAAATGCCCGTTGGAGTGGCCACCTTGGCGTTAGAAATCTTGTTGGAAGATCTTCAGGATGCCCGCCAGGTCGATCTGGAAGTGTCTCCCGTCACCTTGTGCATCATCACTGGCCATGGCCAGCATCGTTTGGATGCGCCACGCTTGCGGCCCGCCGTGGTGGAGCTACTTGAAACATGGCCAGGAGTAGTAGACATCCAGCAACCACCAGAAAACCTGGGAATTGTGACATGTCAAGTGCATACCTGGTTGCGGAAAAGAAGCTTTGTTGTTGTTTTTTGGCCACTTAAGATGAATGGAAATGGGTTGGAGCTGCTGCAATCGGGTTTCAACGTTTAAGCTGAAGGTCTTTTTCTTTTTTTGGGGGGAATTTTTCTTAAGGAGTCTTCAATCATATTTCTTCCTGCCAAGGTTTGTTTTGACAGTTCTTCAGTTTATCGGGTTTCAACAGTTCATGTTCACATTTGCACATTGATGTTGCTGTCACACTTCCCGTCTTATGTGTCTCAAGCAGCTTTGGTCACGCCTCAATGTGTGCATGAACGCCTTTCAGGCACGGAAAGAGGGCAGTTTTGGCAAAGAAACTGATGAAGTTTATCCGAAGTCTACAACTCGAAACACCTGAGACTCAGATGATTGTTTTTGATTTGTAGACTGCATGCTGTAGATATTTGATAGTTTACACTTTTAGATCTTCCTGCTTTTGTTTTCCATTTTGTTTGGACTTTGACGCCAGCTGGAAGTGGTGTTTTTCTTTCTTCCTCCGATCGCAGATGGACAGCAATGTGGTACTTCCAGCACTGGAGAAGGAACCGTTTAGCCAGGCGTGTTTTTGTCTGAGGGGATCTCTACACCCTGGAAGATTAACATTAACATACAAATCACCCATTTAGAAAGGAAAATGATCTTCCAAACCTCTATGATTATGTTCCATGTTAATCTTCCAGGGTGTATTGCGGATGTGACTGCTTTTGTGACCTCTGCTTTTTCGCAACATGTTTTGTCTGAGATCACACAGCCACACCCGACAGGAAGTCACAACGAGGCTTCTGAACCACGAGGTGCTCAAGGAGATACGTACAGGGAAACTGCCCAAAGATCAGGCAACCCAACTGCTAAAGAATCTTGGTAGAAATGCTACACATCCCAAGCTCAAATTAAGGATCATTCATGATTTCATGTGACACTTCAGCAACCTTGAGCTCCAAGGATGCTATTACATGAGCAGTACTTTGTTTGCAACAGTGACCTAAGGACATTGGGTTGAGTGGGGGAGACGTTTTCCAAATGTTCTGCTTGAAGTCCGTGGGAGGTCATTGACGTTGAGCTGCGAGAGGTTTTCAAAGATCGAAGGGTACAAGGTCTTCCTGGAATTCTTTCGAGATGGCGAGGACGGAGAAGTGAAAACTCGCCCATTTTTCTCATGACAATTGCAATATATCGTAATATGCACATATTCCAGAAAATATATATCATCATCACATATCCCTAGTCATTAGTTTTTGCTGGGTTCATTCCATTCTTGTGCATCTTTTGGCTGGGTTCGATACCCCGAAACACTTCTGCTAACATTGATGAAGGTCATTGGCTTCATTGAAGTCAATGAAACTCCCATCGTTTTCCGCTTCAACCGGATGCAGGCTTTTGCTTTGGGTGAACATGGCAAACTTTGTCAACTCTTACAGCTAACGGAGCAACAGCTGGAAGCTCATATGCCACATCACAAGTGTCAGGTGGGGGGGGTTTGGGTGTAGCCCATGTAGCCAATGTAACCATCATGAATGGAAGATTGATAGGAGTCATCTCGGGTCATCTCGGGTCATGGTGATGTCCCCCAAAAATGCTGGTGTCACCGCATTTTCACAGCTCAACGGCGTTCCTTTGACAGGCATATCCCAGCTACTTCTGCTCCATTCTGCTGCATCATCCTCCTGTTGTTGCTGCAGCTGCTTTCCATGTGAACTTTCCAGCCTGGGGGCAGATGTGCCGCATTTTGCGTGATAGCTTGGTGGAGCACTATGGCTATCAGAAGGAGGAGGGACCAATGAGTCAATGAGCGTGTCCATGGCATGGAGAAAAAACTACTTTATCAAAAACTATACTTTGCAAGGTCTAAGTGTCAATCTTTTTCCTGAAGTGATGGAGAGGATGGGTCCGATTGGTTTGAGTTTTGTCAAGCTCTGTTTCAACGTTTTCGCAAGGACTTAGGTTTCCTGGACTTCTTCGCAACACCGATCTCAAATCTGAGAGAGCTAGTGGACAACAGCTTTTTTGCTTGAGTCTATTTTTGTCTATTTCTCTATGCCGTGGGTGCCTTGTGTTATTTTGCGTCGAAGCAGCAATCTGTCATCAAGTTAAATAACAAGTTTCATCAACCAATGTGTTGGGCTACGGAAAATCTGACACCCTCAAACTTTCCATTGTTAGATGAAGAGATGGTACGTGTATGAGCTAATGAGGCTATGTGTAACTTTCCAGTCAGGTTTTTGTGGCACCAATTTTCGCCGAGGACAACGTCTTTGCGGCCGCCAATGCTGAAGGCGATGTGGTCAGCTACGCACAGATGCAGCGATCGGTGAGGTTGCTGCAGGTTTGGAACGGGAAGATCTGATGTGGTGTGACATTGATATGAGATCCCATCATATGATGTCTCATGATATGACATGATATGATATGATTCTGGTGTGTGTGTATGTTTTCCCAGTGCTCAACTTTCATGTCATGGGAGCTGGAGATGTGTTCTCCTCGAAGCATCGAGGACTACGAGGTCCTCTTTTGGGATGGCATCTGGGAGCAGCTTAATCCGAATAGAACTTCTGAGTCTGGATGTAGATTGAGCTGAGATCTTGGACTTTTCAACAGGTTTTAAGGATTTTTTTAAGGCAACTATACAATTGAAATATGATATTTATATGTGCACGACATGAAGTGTGAATTTCAATGATGTTTTTTGGTGCATGTTACTCCGAAAGAGGGGACTTGCACTTTTGACCGCATCTCCGCCGGAGGAAACAAAAACCACCCAGAAAAACGGGTCAGTGCAGTCGGAGGAAGCGGGTTACATCCATCCAGTTTTCTCTGATGCTGAATGCAATCGGGTGCTACCGCGGCTGAGCTGTGACCATTTCGATTGTACGAATACCAGCCATTTGCAGGCCCAAAGTGAGTCCTGCTGGCACATTTCACACTTTCTCAGGCAATTTCAGTCAATTCACGTCAACAGTGATATGTCTACAAAGTCTACAACAATTTTTTCCATGTTCTTGATTCCAGCTATCAGAACTATCACATTTCTTCAGCTCATTTGGAAAATTACCAGGAAGTTTCCTCCTAAGCATTCATGGCAGAAATTCCAGCTATCAGCTGGGCATTGGTCCGAGCACAGCTGTACTTCTGTGCCTTCCTCATCCTCCTTACAATTGCGTGGTGCACCTATCGGGAGCTGTACAAGAGGAGGCTGCGACATGCAGGTGGGTGAGAGTTGAAAGTGTGGAGATATAAATTGATACAATACGATTGACTCATGTATTCTTCTGTGATTTTTTCACTCTATTACTTTTCCTTTCCGGTTGTCATTATAGATTGCTGATATTGAAATCTCCCCCACTCGGAAATGCGTAAGCTTAACTTCCATTGGTAATAGGTATTCAGTATAGACATAGAAAAAGGTATAGATGTAGATATAGACGGAGGTCAATAAAAATATAGACATATAACGCAAAAACCCACACACGCACACACACACATGCATATGTAATATATGCGGACATACAAACGTATAAACACAGACAAAAGCCACAAAGATGACTTTATGACACTATTTTTGCAAAATTGACAGATATGAATGAACACAGAGTTTCGTCTAAAGTTTTGCCCTATTTTTTTTAAAAAGAAATATCTTCCAATATATACCTCTTCTGACAGGCAACCTTGGCACAAAGTTAGTATGTCGTTGTCCTGACGACACCCCACGAAAGCTCTTGCAGTATGGCTACTGTCCTTCATGGCCTGGATTTCTTATCATTCATTGCTGGACCGCAGTATTGGTGGTGAGCTACCTGCTTGTGATCTGGGGCTGTTGGATGTCCTATGTCATCGCTTCAGACTTGTACTTTCCACCAAGTCAACAGTTCTGGTTGGAGACCTTTAAATCCTGGGATGGTATTATGTTCCCTTGGTGTGTTCTCTTTGTTCTTAGTCATTTGTGCTTAGTTGGTGTTTTGATCTTTTGGGATGCCATGCGTTCCCATAGCATGTTACCAGCCGACTCGATGGGATCTGCCAGCCACTTGATGGTACAAGAGATGACGATAGAAGCTGATGCACCGCGGGCGTTTGGTGTTGTCGGCCTTTGCTTTGCTTTGTCGCGGTATTTGCGACGCCTTCGTGCACGGCAGATTTTGCCCATTCAGAAGTCCGAAGGTGGTACACGTTTTGTGGAGCACATGTGCGTAAGAGTCTTGACATGGGATGTAGATTTTGAGATCTCAGTGCAGTTTTTATGAGGCCTAGTCTGAGCAAATGATCAAATCAAAACAATAACTTATTTAGGGAAGGAAGTGGTTGGCCCTGTCAAGGCTTAATTACCATTTTTCATTGAAGCCATTCAGTAACCTCTTTAATTGAGGTGTTCTTCACTCGATGCTTGGAAGATGAAGACACCAAGACATCTAGATGATTCTAAGCAAAGCTGAAGAAAATTAAGAAATGCTAAGCAGAAGTCCCAGAAAATCTAAGGAAAACCCTGCAAAGAACGAACAAATTGAAGAGGTTACTAAAGGGTTTCTTAAAATTTTTCCCTGAATGTTGCAACTTTGGAATGTCTTTTGTTCGGCGATGAAGCAGTTCCAAAGGATACATCTACTGTGAGACAGAGGGTTCCTTCGTCCTCCCGAGCCAATCATTACCCACTGCGTGGAAGATGCATGAGATCTTGCAATCAGGAGGTTCGTCAGTCTAACGAGATATGTTTGAGAAGTCGTTAGTGATGTCTCCACTTGAACCTTCTAAGTTGAGAGTTATGACACACGGGTCAAGACTCACCAAGGTAATTTTTAATGATGGGGATATACGTATACTCAAAAGTGCTATGTTTCGAAACCAGTAAGCTTTTCCAAAGCATCATTTTCAGCTGACGTTTCCCAAATTCATCCAAATTCCATCAGATCCAGATTGATCAGCTGACCTCAAATGTTGCCCATGTGGTGTCCGCAAATGCAGGCTTGACAACAGATGAAGCCATGAAATGCATGGAAAGATCTGGATGCAATGCCATTCACGTGCGAGTTCCTGGGAGGCTTGAATCTCTTGTGATGGAGTTTTCAAATTTCTATTACGTCCCTTGGCACGAACTCAAAAAGAGACTCGATTTGAAGTTGAACAGTCATTTGGTACTTGATAGGAACTTGATAGCTGTAGATTGATGTACTTGTACGGTGTATGTGTGTATATGTATACATAAATATATAAAATATACTAATGTCTAAACATTTACAGCACCTATCTATCCATATAGATATGCCAGTCGCGAACCTACAGCCTGTTGAACCTTCTTAGGTGGTGAATTCCGTAGCATTTCTGACCTACATTGCCTTCACCACTTGGAACATTGGTACCATGTGGTTCTTGATGACCTTGGGTGCTGGCGTCTACCGCGGGCTGATGATTACACGACCCAACCAACAAAAGGTGGCGGAGTTAGCCAAAGTCCATCAACGTTGCAAGGTGCTCCGCGATCACACTTGGAAGGAGGTGGATGTCTCGGAAATCGTACCTTGGAACGTTGAATACTTGAGCTGTTGAACACTTGGGGTTGCCAGATCTCATTAGAGACAAGTTTCGCAAGTTTCTGCTGTTTCTCTGTGGCTTTTTTGGTTTTCAAATGCTTATCAGTGTTTATCTGAAAAAAGCTCGAATGCTATTGATCTTGGATAGATGTGTCATGATGTGTCTTCCATTTTTTCTCCCAAATAAAACTGACAGCAGGGGATGGGGCGAATTTGTTTGGAGTTGAGCTAAGGTCTTGGGCGATATTGTTCAAGTTGAAGGCCGGCAACGTTGTTAGGGAAGGTAAGGAATTTCTGTCAGACCAGTGGGTTTTCTATGAAAGTTCCGTATATTTTATTGAATTTTTATATGATACACTTTGTACACTTGTATCTTTTGAATCTACAGTAGGTGGTTGCAAATGAAGATTAGCCGTCTATTTTCCATCATATGCCTTTTTTACTCAGAAACCATCATGTCAACCTGCTGTGACGAGGAATGCATGCTCAAATCCCATGTGATGGCCTACTGATCAGTGGCAGTCTCATCGTGAACGAATCGATGCTCACAGGCCTGAAAAATCGGTCGACAAGTTGACAAGTTCATTTCGAATTTCTGTATTTTTCTGCAGGTTTCTGGTCGTTTGATAGATTTTTAGAAAAAAATAGGCCCTATACACCTCGTAGTTGGGGGCAATGATCCCATTTGACAAATATCTATCAACTGGCAGGGTTGAAGCCACCAACTACTTATGGGACCAGTTGCAACCCCCCAAAAAAGCAGTGAAATGACGAGGTGAACCGATGCCGGTGGCAAAGGTGCCAGTGGAGAATGTGGAAAATTATGAGATCCGAGCCAAAGGAAACAAAACCTATGCAGGCATGGGGGAAGTTGGGGAGAATGTGTTGTAAGTGTATAGGTTGAGCTGTGCCCGTTTCTACTGAAGATGTTATGATGATAACTAGTTCTGCACATGATGCGGGCAGGTTTTCATGTTTCATTCATGGATTTGTCGAACCATTTGAGGAATGTTTGACGGTTTCGCTTCATTCTTGTCATTGATGTCCTGTGTTTGCATTGTGCCCCACTTTTTTTCTTCCTCAGCCTCATTGATTTTTGGCAGTACTTATATGCCCATTGTTCCTGCATGATTGCTGCATGATGGCTTTTGCCTTAGACTATGTGCTGGTAATTTCATCCCCACAGGAGAATCCAAGTCTCAGGACTACGATAGCTAGGGAGAATCCATGCTCTGAGAAATCAGGCAAAAACCTGGGAGGTCAATACGTCAAAAAAGGACAGAACACCACGAAAAGCCCATGAAAAAAGGCATTGTGTACTCAGGACGGTCTCGTTAAAACTCCCAAGCTGTGAAAGCTGTGAAAGCTGTGAAAGCTATGAAAGCTGTGAAAGCTGTGAAAGCTACCAAACGTTCAAGCTGTGAAAGCTTCAAAGCTGCGAAACTTTCGCAGCGTTCGCAGCTTTCACAGCGTTCGCAGCTTTCGTAGCTTTCACAGCGTTCGCAGCTTTCGCAGCGTTCGCAGCTTTCGCAGCGTGCAAGCTGCTGTCAAGCTGTCAAGCTAACAACGAAGAAAGAACAGCATTAAAAGAACATGTTTTTGCCAGCGGGCCCAAAACCGTCGTGGTGTTTTCGCGTTTTTTGTTTTTTGAATGACGTCGTTTTCAAAATGCCACGCAATCCACAGCTTCGGTACATACTTCACACATGCCCAAACCTGTAATGTAACCCGTGTTCAAAGTGCTACGCAATCGACTGCTTCGGTACATACTTCACAGATGCCACAACCTGTGATGTAACCCGTGTTCAAAGTGCTACGAAATGGACTGCTTCGGTACATACTTCACACATGCCCAAACCTGTAATGTAACCCGTGTTCAAAGTGCTACGCAATCGACTGCTTCGGTACATACTTCACACATGCCCAAACCTGAAATGTAACCCGTGTTCAAAGTGCTACGCAATGGACTGCCTCGGTACATACTTCACACGTGCCCAGTAATGTAACCCGTGTTCAAAGTGCTACGCAATGGACTGCGCCCTCTTCTGGGGACTCATGGATTGAATCCCAAGATTTTCCAATGTGTTCAACGATACGCATGGCTGTGGGAACACACAGGTGCAAATCTGATCTACTACTACTACTACTTCTTCTACTTCTTCTACTATTACTACAATTATTATTACTACTACTAGTACTACTACTACTACTACTCCTACTACTACTACTACTACTACCTCCTACTACTACTACTACTTCTACTACTACTACTACTACTATTACTACTATTACTACTACTACTACTACTCCTACTACTACTACTACTACTACTACTAGTACTAGTACTAGTACTAGTACTAGTACTAGTACTAGTACTAGTACTACTACTACTACTACTACTATACTACTACTACTACTACTACTACTACTACTACTACTACTATGATCACTCAAACTATTCAAGTTACAACTTTTGTCCTCAAACTGAAACACCCCTGCACGGAAAAGCCGTGAAAACTACGAAAGATTCAAGCTAAAGCTGAGAAAGCTTTGAAGTTCTATGGCAACATTCGCAGCGTTCACAGCGTTTGCAGCGTTCTCAGCTTTCGCAGCTTTCGCAGCGTTCGCAGCTTTCGCAGCTTTCGCAGCGTTCGCAGCTTTCACGGCTTTCACAGCTTTCATGGCTTGAATGTATGCGAATGAATTGCGCCGTCGCAGCGTTCTGAAAAAAGGGTCAAAGAGGCTACATAAGCAGTTCAAGAATGAAGTGAGACCGCCAGAATGCAAAATGAAAAGACTACTGGAAATCCATGAGCACACAGGATGGCCACTGCGACGTTCATGAAAATCAAAGACAAATCAAGACGAAGGAACGAGCAGAACACCCAAGGAGAGATCCACAAAAATCTGGCAACAAAAATCGAAGGGACATCTAAGAAGCATCAGGCAAGACCTTCAAAAAGCGAAGGACCCTGTAGAAACACCAACTAAAAAATCAACAAAGCAATACAACAAAGGCAACTTCCGTTGCACCTTAATGTAGGTGAATCTTCGACCAACTCTCTCAATTGGCCGGCAGGAACCTGTGTGATCGAATCTGAAGGTGAAGATGGTCATGCCTTGATTTATTGCACAGATGTTGGTGCACTTACCACTCGAGGGCAGTTGGTGAGGATGGTACTCTTTCCAACGGCTGTGCGCTTTAAGTACTTGGATCAATTGCCAATTGTGTCTTGCATGCTGCCATTTCCGGACGTGTGTTGTTGAGACTTCCGCATTCCTTTTCAGGGTTGAGGACGAAGTGATCATTGGCCAAGGTGTGTATTTTATTGAGTTTTGAGCTAAGGTCTATGGACTTATGTGCATCTATGCCACCCTTATTGCAGCTTACAAATCGGCCTTTCTTGATGAGGGCTCGGCAGTGGCAAAGTTTTTGAGTATCATTTGTAGCTCGTCAGGACAATCATTGCCAGCTTATGATTCTTATTTACCCTGCCACTTGAAAGGTTGCAAAGGACTTGAAACGTTCAGGTGGTAGGTTTTGGTTTGGGTATTCATGGATTTCGTTTGTTGTGTTGCATCCCTTTCACCAACGCTTGCCTTAGACGTGGTCAGATTTATCTTGCTTCTTGCAGGAACTTGTCATAGAATCAGCCCAATAGCAAGATGTATTTACTGTATTCCTTGGGTAGTGATTCTCCAGGTTTACAATAACAAATAGGTGGCCTAAATGTGACCAACCTTTACAAGAATGCCATTCCTTTGGAGACTTTGAACGCCCAGGTTCGTTCATTGGTGCATTGAGTCCCATGTTGCCCGTGTCCCTGGTGATGGGTCAAAGCGTCTCTGCCACACGATTGGGAAAGTCTACAGGTGAGTATCAAATCAAATGTCTTCAGCCTGGAAGGTGCCTTGGAAAAAAGACAACCAACAAAAAGGTTGAAGTTAATTATCTATGTCTCTGGTGGGTTGGGTGGGTTGGGTGGTTGATCCGTTTGGTCTTGTTTTTCTCTGATTTTTGCCGATGAGTAGGGTTTGTTATCGCTGGTTGGCTGTTGATGAAGTTGTATCATAGTCTGCTATGATTTTTGGATAGAGTGACACTGGAGCAACGACGACGCTGACGGTGGAGGCAAGGTTCCCCATGATACCAAGGATTCCCGTGGCAGGAAAGATCTCCACCATGGTTTTCGATAAGACAGGCACCATCACCAAGTCTGGCATGGACCTGACAGCAGTGTGGCTCGACTTCTTATGAATTTATGAAATATATCAGGTTAAGATATTGAACCCCAACTGAGTTTTTTAATCTTTTTCATAATCGGACTGAGGAGGCTTTAGAATCAATCTTCTCTTTTCTTCCTGACTCCTTGATACTCCAAGGTTGCAAGTAAGGCGCTGGCAAAAAATCTCCCTTTCCCAACATCAATTACCAGAGGGTGGATTCGGATAGGAATATCAACATCCTGAGGCAACCAGCTCAACATGCTCGTTTCGAGCCAAAAGTTCACCTAGAAACCAGCGACATTTCAGATGGCCAGCTGGTGACGTTGCGCCGTGGACTAGCGGTGTGCCATACAGTTACTTGACAATCCATGGGCGGGGACCAAAGGGCCGGAATAACCTTTGACCAGTTTTTTGAATTTTGTTTGGTGGTGGGATGAGTGGGGTATGTACAAGGACACAATGTCAAAGGGTCCGGTTTGAAAGATCCTTTGAATTCTTAGTTTGCCACGCTTGGTACACTGCAGGCAATTTTGTCTAATTCAACGCTTTTTGCAGAGAAAAAAGGAATATATTGCACTCCGACCCAAAGACAGGATGGCAAACAGGAATCATGTTTATCAGGTGGTGCCCAATATCTCTAGGATTTTTTTCGAACTGCACTTGAGGTGAAGGAACTTCAGGATGGCCGTTTGGTAGGCAATGAGTTGGAATGTGCCATGGTCCGTCGCATGGGTGGCCTTGAACAGTCGGAGGCTCAAATTGATCCAAAATTTATCCAAAAGGAGAGTCAAAGGGAACCCTCCCTTGTTTGGCTGGTGTAATGCAGCCGTTTCGTTTATTTTCCCTTTCTGAGGTCTGATGACATGCAGATTCTCCGTGAGTTGCATTTTGATCATGTAAGTATGACCAGTGGAGTGGTGATACGAAGCCTTCGAGCTGCATTGGTGACTGCTGTGGGCATTTTTTGTTGGCATGGCAGCATGGCATTTCTTTGTTTCAAGTGGAAACCCCAGTGACTCAAAGTCCCCCAGCCTTTGACTCAGGTGGAGGTTTGCTGGAAGCTTTTGTGAAAGGTAGTCCAGAAATGATCAAACGAAGGTGCACGTCATCATCCTTGCCACCAGACTATGACTCCATGGTGATGTAACTTGCCAAAACCCCCTGGTTTTTCCCATGGAGTCGATATTTGCCGTTTTACATACCACCATGGGAGGTTGTAAAAAACCGAGGCGCTACGCGAAAGCCAATTTCTATACCATCAGCATTTGCCACAAAACCTTGCCACCGATGACTGAGAAGCAAATTGCCGAATTGCCACGGACGGAGTTGGAAGAAAAGCTGCGTTTTGTGGGTTTGCTGCTGTTTCAGAATGAGATGAAATTGGAAGCGCCTCAAGCCATTGAAAAGTTGAAGCTTGCATGCAGCTAGAAACGGTGCAGTTAGGTCTTCTGTTTGAAAGACGTTGGATAAAAATCCCCTGGTAATGGTGGTGGTTGTGCAGCACCTTCCTTCTGTATTCGATACTGTACTTACACAGTACTCCATCTAGTTTATCACATGGGCATCTGTACTGGACTTTTCACAGCTTACGCTTCCATGCGTTCATCCCGACTTTGCGGTCGTCCAAATTGTCCCGTCAGGAAAGAAGGGGCAATCAGGTCTGTCATTTGTACCGGTGACAACGAACTGACCGGAATCGCGATTGGCAAGCAATGTGGCATTGTCACTCGTACTTGCCTGGTGGCGCGCATTGATCAAGATGGCCGCCTGGTATTTAGCGATCCAGACAAAGAAGACCATCCAGCAGCTGAGATTATCAATGGCGTCAATGGTCTTTTCACCGATGGGTATAATGGTGTCAAAAGCGTATCATCCTTATGAATGATGCTTATCTCCCACTTACAATAGCTACCACTCTTATGCATGATCTTTTTGATTGTATTTCTATCCATGCTGTCATAGATTTCAATTTCTTCCAACGCTTCCTTTCCCCAAAAAAAATCTGCTGTGAAACCCAGAACTGAATGACATTGTTCAACTCATCCCCTATCGATCTGACAAGCCCAGCATTTGACCAGCATGTTTTAACTACCCATGGTGTTGTGTTGTGAAGTCGTGTGAGCAGTGTACCTGCATCTTCGGTCAGGTAGATCTACATTCGCATCCTGATTGCCAAGTTGCTTTGAGTCGCAGTGCCTGGCAATACCTCTGTCAGCACCCAGAGATGCTGCAAGGTCTTTGGCCCCGCTGTGTGGTCTTTGGCCGGATGCAACCGAATGATAAGATTAATGTCACCTTGGCAAAGAGGGAATGGGATCCAAAGGATCAAACAGAATGGCGAGAGTGGGATTTTTGAAATGAGGTGCCAAGAAACAGACAGATGATAAATGATCTATGAACCGTTCGCTTGATACTTGTCTTTGTATTTTTAAATGTTATGCCATGGTGGTCTTGAAGTTGTTAGACTTTTAAAGCTCTGAGAAGGAACTCTGGAAAATGAGAAGCCCTGAAAATCAAACGTCATGGCAACAAGCGGAAGTTGGGAATGTTCGCCGTGTTTGCCCGCAAAACCGAGGTGATTAAATACTTTCAAAGTCAAGGCTTGATTGTAGGCCTGGCACTGGGTCTCATGTGGGTTCTTGTGCAATGGCCTTGGTTGTGAAGAATCGTCTTGTTTCAACACGCTCAAGACTGCTATTTATTCATATTTAGCTGTTGGACACCAACATCCCCTACATCCCTTCCCTTTATCCTGGGTGTCACGTGTCAGGCATGGCTGGTGATGGTGGCAACGATTGTGGTGCTCTACGTGCCTCTCATGCAGGCATCGCCTTGTCTCATGCTGAAGCCTCGTTGGTGGCACCCTTCTCCTCTGGACGACTGGAGAAGAACTCGGATCAGATCTCCTTGTACCTCGGCCTTTGGACAGAGGGATTGCATGAAATTGGGGGGGAGAGGGGAGGATCAAACAAGCAGCAAATGGAAAGATATATAGATATATATATATATGTAAATTTCAGGGATTTCCCCTTCACTTGCATTGTTTAGATTGGTCATATATAATGATCCTCTGATGTAAATCTGTTGCACCTTTTGAGGGTTGAAAATTTCCCTGAAATTTCTTCCCAGTGAAATCACCAATGTTGGAATATGAACCGTTGAGGAGTTCCAAATCCAGCAAGGAAATTGTGCATTTTTGATACCAAGAATTCTGAGGTTGACAGTGCCTGATTTAATTCGAGAGGGACGTGCTTGCTTGGCAACCAATCTGGCCACCTTCTCCTATTTCATCGTCCAAGCTTTGAGTACGTATACGATGCAGTCGCAGCTCAGTTGAAAGTTGATGGCAACGCGCTGCGTTGCATTCAGTGTTGTCAAAGCATTCAAATCTGACCTCAGGATTACAATGGTTGATCACAACGTGGTCTTTGGAGAGTGGGTTTTTATCTTGAAAGATATCGGTTTGGGGATGGTCATGGCCTTTTACATGACGCGCTCGCGAGCACTCCCCTTTCTGGTGAAGATCCGACCTACTGCCACTCTTTTGGGCATAAGGACAATGAGTACCATCGCGACACAAGTAGCCTGGTAGACATCGGAACAAATTGGGAAAAAGATGGAACAGGCGCTGTACCAAGAAGTCAAATATTGCTCAAACAGCTCCAGGTTTCCACGGTTATGCTTCAGATGAGTGCTTGCTTGTGATTCAGCAGGAAGAAACTAGACCTAAAACCGCAAAATTCCACCATTGTCCGCGCAACATGGGGTGAGGTTGTTTTGAACGTGGTGCTCTTCCTGGTGGCACGGCAGCTTATGTACTCGCAGCCATGGTACGAGCCGTTGAACCCAGCCATGGACATCCACGTCCCACCATACATGTGGATGTTACCTTGTCGCAGTCATGCCACTGAGGTGACCCAGCATGTCCTCTAACTCTAGTCGTTTTAGGGGTTTAGGAAGTTTAGGGGGTCACTTTCAGGGGGGCATTCGTTTTTGAATGTTGGGTAATTTTTCACGGGACGCCCAGGTTGAGGGGAGATAACTACGATGGAGCATTAAATGCGATTTGTTGCACTGCCTCACTGGCCACGGTGGCTTATGTCCATACCTATGGTGGCAATTTCCGAAGGAATGTTTGCCAAAATGTGGGTGACTTTGGTGTTTCACATCTGGGATTTTTTGCTGATTTGCGGATTTGTTGTTTTTTTTTGTCGGGGATGCGGGATGTGTGTGGTTTTTTTGGGAAGGAAAAAAAAGGCCATTATCTTTTGGACTTCCAAAACTCATGCTTTGGCTGTGGTGGTTTTGTGATCTGGAATCTTATAGATACCCTGAATGTGACCCACTTAACATTTCATCCCAATAGGGAGGTCTAAGAGTTTTCAAAACCAACCGGCCCCAAAACCACTACGACAAAACAGGTTCTCAAAGGGAGGGTTTTTCGCTTCGGTGGTGTTTTCCCTCCATATCTGAGGAATCAACATCATTTACCTACTTGTTATGGCCTTGCTTTGTGTGCTCACACTCTCTCCTCCAAATCCCTTCAATTGCACCTTGGCAACAAAAACCTCCAAAACTATGGACCTTCATGTGAAGCATACAATGAACTAACATGAAGTTACTTGCCAGGCATCTTTCGAGTGAATTGCGATACTCCAAATTCCTTGGCGTCTTTGATGCAAAAAGACGACGGTTTGGTCGCTTTTTGGGGTGATGGAGTGATCGCGAAAAGTCAATGGGCTTGACATCAGTTTTTTTTTCCGAGAATTTTCCAGGAAAATTCATGAATTGGGACACTTGAGCCTATCCTGACATGGGCCATGTTTTCCATTTCTGTTTCGACTGGTAAATGCTGGCTTACAGTGGACATGGCCCCCCCCAAGCCATGAAGGCCAGTGTTGTCAATCTCTTCATTGAGGCATGTGCCGGGCTGCCAGTCCTCGATGCATTGTCAGTAGGAGGGGTTGGAGATTGTTTCGTTGGACCTCAGGCGCGCTGGATGTTGGGAAGATGGCAGGTGAGAGAAGACCTTGTCTTAATTTCGTTTTTGAAGTTATTTCTCCTCCATTTTTTGATTGAATGATTTTTTGAGAGTGGGGAAAAGGATGGAAAATCCCAAGATAATGTATGCGATCTATGGACATCTACCTGCGGATGAAACAATGGCACGGGGTTTCTGTGAGTTCGTGAGGTCAAGACTTGGCAGAACCATACGAAATCTTATGCTGAAGAAGTATGGCTACCTGCTTTGGAAAAGCAATGCTTACCACCAAGCAGAACTTTGGAGTTTTTACCTGCGGAGCATCCACCCATCAGCACAGGGAAAGGATTTTCAAGATGCTTGGGTCCCAACAATTGCTTTGCGGTGGATTTCAAGTGGATTTTGATCTCCTTGCTCGCATTTCACGCACTCCTACATCATGTTTTCATGAAGTTTGTCAGATTCTCAGTGATGATTTTTGTTTGCAAGCTGAGTACCGAGGCTTACTGACATAGTGGCATGTTCTTTCTTCATTTTCCCATGAGGGTTTGCCAACCGACACGGTTGTTTCGATGAGGTTTTACTGGGCCCTGTTGCACGGTACATTCGACAATGGTCGAGCAAGGGTGTCACACAAGGAGATGCCACAGCCAAAATGTCAAAACACTTGCAAGCAACATCGGTTTGTATACAATAGATATTCTCAATGCCAGGAAAGCTTCAAATGGACTTGTGAACCGTTTCGGCTGAAACCTTCAGTTGTGATATCGTCAAGGTGTTCAGGAGTGAAAATCCCTGCAATATCGACATCCCAAATGCAATATATCCAAACATCATCCAACATGCAGATCCAGTTTGGAGCCAATAATAACCCAACGTTCCAAGAGGTTCCTTTCCCCAAAGTTTTCATCAAGGTTTCTGTAAGGTTCCCAGAGATGGTTGGGAGCAGATCCATCACAAGATACTGATTTGACTCGGTTTCCTCTGCATTAAACGTTTTGAATATTTGCAGCGTCTTGTTTTGCTTCATGACCACATCGGGAAAAAGAGAATTGATGATTTTGAAGATTGCTGAAGCGCAACCACCAGAACATTGGGCAATAAATTCAGGAACAGAGTTGGCTTATATATATATAAATATATATATACACATACACAAGTTATATACCAATTTTTCCCAACCTTTCTTGGATGAACTTCATTTGCCTGTGAGGACTCAGTAGCTTCGACTCCATTTGTCCCGAAAAGGGAGCATCTTTCGTAGCAACGGCCACGGCCGACAAGGAAGATTTGGAGCGTGGATGATCCACGGATCCGAAGACGTGTACAGCCGACCGGCAGGTTACCCTCTGTGAAACTAACAGTTCGCACCTGTCAGGAAGCCATCCCAAAAGGAAACGATCGTCTTCCAACCATCCAGTTTTAGGTGCTAGCTGCAAGCTGTTAGTTTCAAGGAAGGGTAAGAGTCTGCTCTTGAATTCTGATTGTGATGGAAAGCCCCAGCAGATGGCAAGGCCACAAGTGTCTGGGTGTTGCTTTAGCAATTCCTTCTGCAAAATGATCATAGCAGTCTTTGAAGAAGATCAGACAAAAAGAGCGCTTGATTTTACATTTTTAATGAAGGTCAGATGGCGAAAAAGGTGGCCAATGGCCAATATATCCGCACATCTGTTTGAGTGTATACGCAATAGAAAATACTATGGTCATTGTTATTAGACTACTGCTGTGACTACATAGACAAGTCTTTTTAAAACACATTTGCAGGGCGCTATGCAGTACATTGGAGCCAGTGAGGATCACAAACTGCATCAAAGTGCTATGATGCTCGCTGCAGACCCTTACCAGAGATCTCTCTGTCTTCTCGAGTTTGGCTCAACCGCTTTTTTTTGAGAAAACCAGTTTGACTCAGGTACTGGTAGGTTCCACATGTTGGAACTGCATTCAGCACAGACACAGCTTCTGCATATACTTACATACCTTCATAGTAATACGTAGGTTTGGTTTAGCAGCAGATTTGCATCAGAATTTCAAGCAAAACCTCGCCAGCCAAACTTCCGAGAGTGTTGCCATCGCGTGTTGCAGCCATGCCGTGCAATTTTTCCAGAATTCGTGGCCCTAAACCCTTGTGGTTCTGGGTTTATTTACTTGGCTTTGCGGATGGAAAGAAGTATTCATGGTGCCAAACCTATGATGAGAGCTGCGTGGGGAAGCGCCACGAATTCCAGGAGTCTGAGTACGAGTACCCGTACTCAGTGAAGGGAGCTGGGAAAACTATGCGCTTTGCAGATTGGGATGGTGATGGGGACATGGATGTGCTTTCTGGAGACTACAACAAGTCCGGAGCATTTTTCCTGGATGCTTGCTTTAAAAGAAACGGTGCGCATTAAAACACCCTTTGTTTTTGGGTACATTTTTTCCCTTTCCTGTGGCACACATGCATGGAGTTTTATATTTTTTTGGGAAAGTGTTCGAAATGGGGCCCAGCGAATGTGAGTTACGGGCAGTGGGCGTTTCTAAGTTCTATGATTTTCGTGCTAACTTGGGGATGATTCATACAATTCATCCTCCCATTTCATTTGCCGATTTGCATATTTCTGATTGGTCTTGGGATCACAATCGCAAGCTTCACCAACACGGTAGCTGGGTGAAGTGTTTTTACTGCTCAGGTGACTTGGCATGAACGGCTTTCAGATTCGACCTTTCACCTACATGAGTTGCTCCAACTTCCAGTTGAGGACGGCCGGTTGCCTGACTTCTGCTGGCAGCAAGCGTCCCAAAATGGAATTGCTACCATTCTTACTTTTCTTACCACTTCCAAAATTGGTAGTTTTTTTTTTGCGGGTGTGCTTGCGGGAATTGGTGTGGCTGAGTCAAAGCCTCGGGTAGGTCCTGGTGGGTGCCTTCCTGTTATCTAGCTTCCGTGCCATGTTACAACCCTTGGGGGCCTACTCAGCCTAGTCCCCGTTATCCCCTGTGTAAATCAACGTTTTCTAGTGGAAGACTTCTGCACATCTTGTGCACTTGTGCGTTTCTAGTTGTTGGCAGCTGCATCTGAATCTCTTGTGTTTGTACTCCTGCTAGTTGCGCCCTTCTTTCGTAGACATTTAAGTTTCACCTTTCTTGGGATGACCAATCAAATTAATCAATACTCTCCATGTAGGTAGGAAACACCAATCAGACAAGTGGCGTGTGAAAATTGTTGATAGAGTACGAAGGGCAAAGTTTACAACTCTGCATCTCAGTTTCCACGGCACCTATTTTCCACCGAGATTTGTTTCGATGGTTTCCTTGTTTCTATGGGGCCGGGTTTGGTATCTTCCTGCAAGGAGGCCACGGAAAGCTCTTTGGAAGTCGTCGATTGGGACGGTGACACGGAGAGAATCGGATTCCAACCATCCTACGGTGAGTAGATGTGGGTACTGGAGTATATGTCATAGAGATAAATGATAAATTCACGTAAATGGTGGCAAAGCAATTCTACAACAGGTAAATACATATACCAGCTACACATTACCAGTTACCAGTCAACAAAAAGAACCTTTCCATTGGAGGGGTTCCCCACAAACAGTAGAAATTTCAAGGTCAAGCAACCGCAAGGAGAAAACGAGGTCCTCAAATAATATGGTTCCCTTCAATTTTCTATGTGCACATTCGTGCATTTCCACACTGCCGGTGGAACAGTTCTTCAACCTTGAACAAAATTCTCTGAGGCGATGGAAATCTTGACCTTTTGGTGTGTGGTTCGTTGGATGACCAGCTCACTGTGAGCTTTATGAATGGCTTGTTTTCACAGCCAAGTATGGAAATTTTGTCGGTCAATGGATCTAAATGTGAAATGCAAGCTGTGGACTTTGATGAGGATGGCGATCAGGATTTGGTGATTGGCAACAGATATTTTGAGCGTATCTCTACAGAAGTTTTTGAACGTAGAGGTGATGAGAACCCACTAGCAATCTTTGACCATGTGTTGTCGATATCTGATATGGATGGTGATGGACGTTTGGAGGTCTTAGCGAAGGGTTGGGTGGAGCAGGGGTGGTACCACAGCCTGATGCGTTTGCGGTACTTTCGCCGTACTGCGGATGGCACTTTTGTTGAGCCCACCGAAAACCCTTTTGCTGATGTCACCATTTCCGAGGAGGAAGAGTATACTTCCAGTCTTTTTGTTGCAGACTGGGATGGTAATGGTCTGCCAGATCTCTTGATTGTTCACGTCTTTTGGGGGCCCAAGTGGAGCTTGAAGAAGTTCTATAAACATGTGCTGAATACGGACATGGCGCACAATTCTCATATCAATCCCTATGAGGTCATACCCGTCCAGTATCTTAGCTTAAGAAGGTTTTCGTCCTTACCGGATGCTTGGTGAAAGGTTCTCTAGTGTGAAAGGCGCACGATAGTGCACATGCGGGAAGTTCCTGTTGGATTTGTTATGTTGTGCAGCCATTCTCACCTGCTACTACATGCTATCAAACGAAATATAGGCGATATTTCCCTAGCGTGACGTGCTGAAAGCATGGTCGTGCTTGTCCTTTTTCGTTGTGGCACGATTTGGGAGTTTTGTTTATTCCGAAGCCATTCATGAAATTGACACCTGGGAATTCCACAAAAGACCATCTGGATCAAGAAACTACATGGTGTAGCTCAGACGTTCCCATTGTATGCATTGCAAATCCTTACTAGAAATGGGAAGACATGGTTCTATTCTGTCAAGCTCTAGACTCAGGGGGTACCGACAAATCACCCAAAATCAACGGAATCCAAGCCTCTTTGACGTATTCATCAGCAAAGGCAATGCCTTCAAGCAAGGTAGAAACCTTGCCAAGAAAGCGACAAGACAACAAGGAAGAAAGTCTTCGGAAACAAAAGACATTGTCATTAGAATGCCATTAGGACATATGAATTAGAACGTAGCCAGAGGAGAATTTGAATCAACCGCGTTGACTGGAGCGGGTTTTTGGGCAGTTCAAGTTCATTCCCTACGGAGGTTTGTGTGAAAGATTTGCATGTCGGTCCCATGAAGTTGCTTATCAGCATTCTTCAAGTACCTAGATTTGCTGTGCAGTGAAGACCCCAACTAGGGTACTGTACGCGCTGCGTTACATATGGGCTACGTCAGTACCGATTGTCAAGAGGTGTAGGAAATTTCTTTTGATAAAAGATCGTTGGCTTTCCGACTTTTTTCCGTCCACGACGAACTAAGGTATTTGATGCCTATTACAGTTGTAGACTGGAATGGGGATGGATTTGCTGATGTAGTGGTGGGGCCGGCTATGAAAAACGCAGAGGTGCGCTTCTTTGAGTTTCAGGATGGGAACTTCCATGACGTGCCTGGAGTTTTTGATATTATTACAGCCACAATCAACTCGATCGAGAATGGATCTCCTTACCGGAAATCCAAGCTAGCAATTGTGGACTGGGATCAAGATGGCGATTTAGATGCAATGATATCAGCTCGGAAGATTCACTACTTCGAAAACAAGAATGGAGTCTTGCAGGCTGCGACAAAAAATCACCCTCTCTCAAGCATCGAACTTGAAGCTAGCTCGAATCCCCAGCTGCTGCCTGTCGATTGGGACAATGACGGGGATATGGATCTAGTCTTGGGCCCTGGAGATGGACGCATTTTTGAGCAGTTGAGTGATGGCACTTTGCGTGAATGGCCACTTGATCAAAACCCATTCAAGAAGGTGCTGTTGGGGTTGTGGCGATTTGTGGATTGCGATGCAGATGGTGACCTTGACCTTCTTCGTGTCATGAAGTTTCAGGATCCTCCTATGCAGGCATGTGAGAATGATGGCAGGACATTGAGGTGTGACCCTGACTACTTGTGTTTAGGAACGAATCTCAGCAATTTCCGAAAGGAAGGAGGGCCTTTGGAAGGATTTGGTTGGTTGAGTGGTCTGGATTTGGGAAATCTCAGTGATGGGCTTGAGTTCATTGTGTCCCACAGCACAAAGGAAACTGCCAAACTGTGGAAAGCTGGTTTCTGTGTGCCAAGAGATCCATGCTATAAGAAGGGTGTTTGTTTGCCCAAACACCTGAACTGCAGTTGCTTTACGGTGGGCCATGAGCTGGGCGACTGTTCTGGTTGCGAGGCACATTTTCACAGTGTTCCACCGGGCAAGGTGGGTGAGCTGCATGGCTGTAAGGCTTGTCCTGGAGATGGATCTCCTTGCTACGGCCGAGGCATTTGTTTTGATGATGAATCAGCCAAAACTGCCCCACAGGAAGCCACTGCCTTGCTGATAGCCAGGGGCAATGGCTCATGCAGCTGTAATGAAGGTCATTTTTATGGAAGTGATGAGGAAGGTCGAAGTACTTGTGCTGAGGGTAGCTGCCCTGCTGGTACTGAAGAAAAGGATGGACATTGTGATCCTTGTGATGCTGGTTCCTTTTCGGTTGAAGGGGGCAACTGCAAAATCTGCCTTCCAGGAACCTTTTCTCTGGCAGGAAGCAGCAATTGTTCAACCTGCCCTCCCGGATCAATCTCCCCATTGCCAGGTGCTTCTGTGTGCGGTGCATGTCCTGTGGGTAAGTATGAAGCGAACCACCAGTTTTGCTACGAGTGTCCGGCTGGTTTTGTGTCTGCCGGCAACTCATGTGCCAAATGTCAGCCAGGTTTTCATGCGCCAAAGCCAGCTAGTGCCGCATGTGAGCAATGTCCAGCAGCTACTTTCTCACGTGAGGAGGCCAGCACAAGATGCAGCCCATGTCCTTCTGGTCAGATTTCAGCTGCAGGCAGTGCAGCCTGTAACGAGTGTGATGCCGGTCGGTATGCTTCAAGTGGCGCGTGCGTGCAATGCCCAGCAGGCACTTTCTCAACAAATGCCAGCACAAGATGCAGCCCATGTTCTTCTGGTCATATTTCAGCCGCAGGCAGTGCAGTCTGTATCAAGTGTGTTGCAGGTCGATTTTCCACTGAAGGCTTCACATGTGAGGCCTGTCCCGGTGGAACCTTTGCTCTTGCTGGCAGCAGCGCTTGCAAAAGTTGCCCGGTGGGTCATGTATCCAGCCCAAACAGTGCCGCTTGCTCCAGCTGCGAGAACCTCCTGGTCCGGGCTAGCCCGGATGGGATGAAGCAAACTTGCCAAATTGTTGGAATGGATGTTGTGCTTGCGGTGATCTCTTGGATGACATCAGCTTGCTTCACCTTCTTTTGCTTGATCGGCCTTTGTGGGCGGATTCCAATGGCAGATATCTCTGAGCAGGGACAGAAACATGTGGTGACAAGCTCCTTGCCACATTTTGTTTTAAAATGGAAATGGGCTTCACCATCTGTGATCTTCAGAGGAACTGGCGTTCCTGTCTTGGACGACGGCTCTTTGCCATGGAAAGTTAAAGCCTTGAGTTTCTACCAATTAACATTATCACATGACCATGATCTCAACATGCCTCTAGATACCTCTATGGGGCATTTACAGATAAAGTTTCCTCAGGCCTTTCTTTTCACTGGGATATGGCATTGTCCGCTCATGTGCTGTTGCTTATTGCTTGGTGCTTCAACAGCAGCGGCTGCAAGCCAACTCACCATGTCATTGACTTTGGTCACCTGTGGCTCGGGGATGTGCGCAGGCTTGCTGCTTTACGCCTTATGGCATAGGCGGGGGATTTCAGAACATGGTAGGTCCGGTAGGTGCGGCTTCATGAAAAACAAGCACTAAGTGGTCACGGCTCGCAATTTTACTTTCCCAAAAGCTCACCTTTCGCACTTACAAGAAAGGTAAGAAGATGTTTTTTGTTGCCGTAGGTCCTACATGGATTTTTCGGAGTGTGCCTTTTGATTTGGGAAAAAAGATTGCAACTGTTCCAAGCGCCCCTGCAGGCAAAGTCAACGCACCCCGCTGGCCAAACGGCGTTGGCAGTTTCTGAAAGAATGGTCTTTGATGGTAGAGCGCTGTAGCCGTGGGCCCGAGCGATCACTGACGGTAGGGAAACTCCATGATTTCTTACAGTTGCTTTGAGAAAACTGAATTGGTTTTTGTGCCCTGTGAATGGCTGTGCTCTTTACTCTGTTTCACTTAAAGGCTTGATTGTGTCATTTCAGTGTCAACGCTTTGAACCCTTCATGTTTTCACGGAATAGGGATCCTGTGCCTTTATGAAATGTCCCGCACGGCTCCGTTCTCCTGTCAACCGGGTGACCGGGTCCCAGGTTCTTCGATACCTTCATCAAGGAACGCTCCATGTATTACGTTTGTTCGAATATCGTGAAGCCTCTTACCGAGCCTTTCAAGTTGTCCTTTTCCGAATTGGTGGGTCCGACTCAGATCCAATGGTTTGTGAGTCACTATTGGGGAATGCCAATTCGACATTTTGGGCATGCCATTCGCAAACATGCCCAGTCTCAAGAAGATTGGCGAGAATCCTCATATTGGATTTGCACCTTCAGTAACAGCCAGTGGCATGTCAAATTGGAGCTTGGAAGTGGAAGATGGCAGGATTCTTCATTTTATCTTGCTCTAAGAAGTCCGAGTTGCAAGGGTACCTTGCATTTCATGAGAAACAGAAGTTTCCAGATTTTCCCTTTTCACCTTCACTTTTCAACAAAAAGCATCTTACATTTCATTTGGAAATATCTTTACTGTAACTCATTATGCTCCAGATCTGAGGTACAACTATGGTCATTGATGAACTTGTCCTACCTCTCCAGCGCATTTGGTGCTTGTTCGAAGTTTATCAAACAATCTGCCTCTCACAAACCTCACACTTTCAAGGATTGCTTCTTTGCACATCCAACGGAGTTTTGCAAGAAGGCCAAGCTGGCACTGATGTGGCTGTTGCTGTGGCGAAAACGGTGACTGACTTAGATATTCGTGGGGCACAAGCGTCATCCGAAGAAGATCGGCTAATGATTCATGCTTTGATTGAACAGATGGATGGAGGTTTTGAAACAATGAATACATTTGTGCGCGAGACTTGGTGCAGAGAACTACAGATTTTATTTATTTTTTTTTTCGGGGTGGCAGTTTGACACACCCACACACTTAAATCAGCTTGATACACACGTTTGTACAATTTTGTGTGGAAGATGTAAAACTTCTACATGCATGGGCCACAGGCCCGTTGTGGATACCTGTGCCTACGGGTTTTCCTTCCTTTTCTCTCAAGCTGTTGGTGTTTTCTTACAGGAATCACATGCTCATGACATGGTGCTACATGTGCTTAAGCAGTTCTGTCCAAGTGTGAATGATTATATCATTGAGCGGAAATAAATCCTTCGCAGCCGCCCAGGATACAATTTACAAAGCTTTAGAGGCATCCCACCTTCATTATGAGAATATCTTCAAGGACGTGGTGCGCGATTTGACCTCAAACACTTCTGCTCCGACATCGCAGGCCCTTCCTTTGCCAACACTTCTCACATCCCGCGCCGCTGCGACGGAGAGAAAGGATCAAGACGACACTGATTAGCAGCTTATTTGTCAGAAAGTCAGGACTGCATGGCATCACAAGAATCCAAGCGGCTGCGTCTTGGATCATTTTGGAAGTTCCGGTGCACTAATTTGTTGAGAAAAGAAGAGGGTGCAGAGCAGCATTCTTTGAGCTATTGAAGTCCGGTAAGCTAATACATGTTCAATATATAAATGAAAAGAGTAATATAGCACGTAATACAGCACTATCTTCATTATATGATTTGTTTTGCTGTATAATTCAGAAACTACTGGAACGAGTCATGTATTGAAATCTCATTTTTATGAAGCGCAAGTCTCCCCACCCAAGTCTTGCCTTTCAGATAGCATTGATTTGAAGGAAAGCATCGAAGTGCCATGTCCTGATTTTGGTCTTGACATCTCCCCCCGTAGCTCTAGAGTGAACCAATGCTGCTTTTTGAGGGGCAACAAGCCGTCCGGAATGCTTGAGGATGATTCTTTTGAAGTTCCTAGGTGTGTGGATCGTGGCAAATTATCATTGTGACTTGTTGATAGTGGCGAGGCTGTTTCTGCTGAGCAAAACGAAACGGCACAGACCAGGCAAAACACACATTTTCATTATTTGAAGTTATTTACTGTATTTCATACTGAGACTCTACATGAGTTGCCTCATGGTCCACTGAAGGTGTTCGATGGGAATAGTACACTTCTGGTCTCAGATATCACTCATATGATGTATCGTGACATTTTTCAACATTTGTGATTACTTGCCATGGCTGGGCCGCGGTCAGCATGTGCGGGTCGTGTATCGATTCCTACTGAGACGCCGCCGGAGTTGATGATGGTCACTCCACTTGGGGTGCAGATTATTGTTCGCCTCCTCTCATTGAAGTTGTTTGAGCTTGAGGGGATGAAACTTGCGGATCCAATCAGCAAGCAAGTGTTTTAAGACCCGGTTTTTGTTGCAGCCAGTTGGAAGGGAAGTTTCAACGCCTGGATTTTCGGTCTCAGTGCGTTGCTTCACTTGTTGCTTCACGAGTAGAAGAGTGAGGCCCAGCTCTGTGACGAATTCGCATAGGGATAGCATTGATACACAAATTTGCGAGGCCACGTTCCAAAACGTCGCACATAAAGCCATGTAGCACGTAGGTTTGAGTTCCAGCCGGTAACTCTGCCTGTTGAGATCTGTCTGTCCAAATGTTGTGAGCGTCGAATATTCACGATGAAAGGAACATTATATAAGCCATCTCAACCAATTATGAACGGAAAATTCTGGAATATGAAAAGCTTCGTGGTTGCGAAAATTGTGGCAGCAGGCGCGGCAGTCTTTTGGAATGCGCTTTACCATCACAGGTTTCTTTACTGGGCCTGTGCCCAAGACAGCCTCACCTCTTACCAGACTGCTCGCAAACAGATATGCCGCCAATTATATAAGAAGGTTTTAAGAGTTCGGCTTTTCCGCTGAAGACTTTGGGGAAAGCTATCGGCATCAGACGTACACTCACAGATGCAACTGGGTAAAACGAATTTGCCATGAAGCAGCATTGTCGCATGGGCGTTGATCAGTGCAAAGGCTTCCACGAAACCCATTCATCAATGCCTTGCAGCAAGTCTTTGTCAACTTCCCCTTCTGCAATCCACAAAAGTGGCAGGACCATGTTTCCTAAGTCGTAGATGCGCATTCTTCGATGATGCACATCTGATACTATTTCCATGGCTGGGAATCCAGGCAAGTAAAGGTCTTAGAAGACTTTATGTCAGGAATCAGAGTCGCAGTTTATTTCCAGCGTAGATCTTCGAAGTTGTGCACTTCAAAAGTCGAGATGTGAGCACCCAACAGCTGGGTTAGTAACGGTCTGTAAGATTGGCAAATCCAGATTCTTACTGCAGGATGTACCAGAATTCAGCAACAGAGCTGGGCCAAGTGATACGTCCCTTTGATGAACTGGTGTTTTCCTGTGAGTTGCTATCCAATTGGGTAGAGCAGCAGAAACCACAACTTGGAGAAAGGCTACACAGAAATGGGGCATGTGTTTCCCATGTGATTGATTCTTTGGGATAGGTGGAAGTGCTTGTTGGCTTGGGATGTTTGGTTGTCTTGCTTCAAAGTGGAATGCAGATGTCGGCGCTGGGTTCATTGCCGGAAGATTGCGAAGAGATGTTGCGCTCAATTTTGGTCAGGATTTCCCTTTGTACATTAGGGCAGCACCGAATGAATTCCAAGATTGCATGCCCTCATTTACGTACTGTCATAAAGTCTTGCGGCCCTCTGCCTTTGACAACAGCGTCTGGAAGGCAAAGATTGGATCTTGAACGATCTTGATGGGTCACGGCACTTCCTTCTTGTGAGTCCATGCAGCTATATTCAGCACTTTTGCAGAGTTTGTGTTGCACATTCCAGATGCCAATGAAACGAGCTCAGCTTGGTCGAAATGAGATCATGTCTTATTTGCAAAGTAGAAACTGTTTGTGCCATCACCGGTTTGGTGTTTGTGCCCAAGACAACCTCACCTTTCACCACACTGCTGCCAAACATGCCAACCATAGGAAAGTCTTGAGAGTTCGGCTGTTCCAATGAAACATATTGGGAAAGCTATCGGCATCAGACCTGCACCCAGAATGCAACTGGCTACAAAGAGTTTGCCATCAACAAGTGTTAAACTGTCAAGGCTGAAGGGAACCGTATATAAGCCAGCTCAGCCAATTGTAACCAGAAAATTCTGGAATATGAAAAGCTTCGTGGTTGCGAAAATTGTGGCAGCAGGCGCGGCAGTCTTTTGGAATGCGCTTAACCATCACAGGTTTCTTTACTGGGCCTGTGCCCAAGACAGCCTCACCTCTTACCAGACTGCTCGCAAACAGATATGCCGCCAATTATATAAGAAGGTTTTAAGAGTTCGGCTTTTCCGCTGAAGACTTTGGGGAAAGCTATCGGCATCAGACGTACACTCACAGATGCAACTGGGTAAAACGAATTTGCTTTCAAGCATTTTTGCCACGTGGGCGTTGATCAGTGCAAAGGCTTCCACGAAACCCATTCATCAATGCCTTGCAGCAAGTCTTTGTCAACTTCCCCTTCTGCAATCCACAAAAGTGGCAGGACCATGCTTCTTGCGTCAGAGATGCGCATTCTTGCAGGACACAGAACTGATATGGGAGTCCACTTGTTTTAAGTCTTATATTCAATGTCAAGGAGACTTCCTCATGTCGCATGTCGCAAAACTCTTAGATTCAACACGTCCCAATCTTTAAAGACCGTGGAGACCCTTTTTTTGGTCAGCGTTCGTTGATGCATGTCTTCCCACACGGTATCTTTGTCACTAAATCCAACGCCTCATTTTGCGCTGCTTCCAAGAAATTATAGCTCTAACTAGGTGAGATGTCATGAAACTGGTGGCAGGTGGTGTAAGAGCAACGCACTGCGAGTCCAAATCAAGGGCTTTACGTCCAAGTAAAAGTCCAGTCAAAAGGACCCAGAATAAAGTTAAAGGTTCGCTGGAAGACAAGGGCATAGTTTTCGGACGTTGTGCAGTTAGGTACCACTAAAACCACAACTTGGGGAAAGGCTACACAGACATGGGGCATGTGTTTACCATGTGTTTGATTCTTTGGGATAGGTGGAAGTGCTTGTTGGCTTGGGATGTTTGGTTGTCTTGCTTCAAAGTGGAATGCAGATGTCGGCGCTGGGTTCATTGCCGGAAGATTGCGAAGAGATGTTGCGCTCAATTTTGGTCAGGATTTCCCTTTGTACATTAGGGCAGCACCGAATGAATTCCAAGATTGCATGCCCTCATTTACGTACTGTCATAAAGTCTTGCGGCCCTCTGCCTTTGACAACAGCGTCTGGAAGGCAAAGATTGGATCTTGAACGATCTTGATGGGTCACGGCACTTCCTTCTTTCACTTATTGCATCGGCAAGAGTGTGAGTCCATGCAGTCATTTTCACTCCCCAAGAGTTTGTGATGTGCCTTTTGGAGGCAAAGTTGCAGACAAATATATAGGTAGATGAACAGATGTGTACCATATATAGATGGTTCAAGATTTGAAAAACATGCAGAAAACCAAATACGCGAGGATCATGTTTTGCTTTCCTTCATGTCGGTGCGCCTCGATCATATCAGTGGGCTTTGGCAGCCATAAGCAACGAGTTGGTGAACCCAAATGTTTCGTTTTTTGGTATTGCATTTCCAAGATGTCTCTTGGTCTTGTCGGAGAGATGGAATTAGAGGAGCCTTCAAGGAAGATACCAGAAAGATGACCAATTCACCATGTTGAAAGGTGTGGAAAGGTAGATCCTCGCTGAGTGTTTTTCTTGCTGGGCAAATTTCATAGATTCAAACAGCATGTGGAGATAGACCTGTATTTTCTAGCAAAAGCGAGGCTGCAGATAACAAATGCAAAATATAATGTGAAGCAAGTGACAACCAAGAATGCAACACTCACAACTAGAGTGACGAAGCAGTTTGATGGGCAGATGACTGCTAAAGAGGCCAAAGGTGATTCCTCCAACTCCTGAATGACTCCGTCACCACGATTCAAGCAATGAACTTGACAAGACGCTGCAGTCAACCAACCCTCATAATCACAGTAGAATTATTTACCATCAGCGAGCCAACATCAACAAATCTGGCCTTGAAATTGACCTCCGCACACACTTCAACCTGTATTCGTCGACATGTGGTTCCGTTTTGCCAAGAGATGAGAGCCCCCAATCCAATGGGATCTATCCATATCCATTCGAATATGACCTTTTTCCCACAACCTGGCATGTCTTGTGTTCTCATCCCAGCCATTGGTCTGCAACTTCAACGACCTGGTTTCTTGAAACGGAATCGAGTATGATTCTTGAGGTGAACTTCAAGTTAAACACCTTTTGGGATTTGTTAACCTAACTCATCCAGGAAAAGTTTGGCATTCCAAGCTTTCCATGGCCACTTCTTCAAGCTATTCCACCTTGGCTCTCAACATCAACGGCATCAAAGGTCATCAATTCGTTTTTGTTTTGCTTTTTTGGTCCTATGTTTTAGGCCCACTTTAGGACCTCCCAAGTCAGATGTTTTCCCATCAAATTTCCAAGCTTCCAAGCTTCTAAAAGGTCAAGGAAGGCATTCTTGGATTGAAAATTGAAAGTTACCGCTGCCAGTGGGTTCCAAACATGAAAGGCTCGGCTGCTCCTGATCGATTCTCCATGATATTCAACGAGTCGGCACTTTGCAGCCCTGGATCGTGTTTTCACATCCCAGCCTTCGTATCAGCCGATATGGAAATTTCTTGGAGACCTTCGAGAACCTACATAAAGCACCAAACATCCAAAAGCTCACCATTCATTTGTTTCAAATCTTCAAAGATGTGCCATGTCAAGTGCTGTTCAAAGATTCAAAGGCCGCCTGAACAAATTTGATGCAAAGATTGTTTGCAAGGTATGAACTTCGTTTGAAGGAATCTTCCAAGTTTGATGTGAAGTTCAATGGAGGGCTTGAAACCATGTGAATTCACAACAGTTGCACAAGTTTCCTTAGGTGCTCCTGACATCTCAGAAGTACCTTAATTTCTTGCAAGACTTTGCGACTCGTTCAGTTTTTGACACTATCTGTTGGGAAGCTTGGATTGAAAATTCTGGTGAAGACACACCTGAAAAGGTCAGAGTATCGACCAAGGTCATGGGTGGGGAATGCTTCGCTTCCTGGCCACACTTACTCTGGCATTTTCTGCCTCCTGCTTGTCCTGATCTATAGGTTAGACTTGGCGAGATATCAAGATCATGGTCTGACACTCTTGAGCCTTGTTCATGCTGGCCCGCCTCAGTTCCTGGCTTGCTAAGATTCTCAACTGGTGCTTCCACTGGCAAGTCCAGATTTGAAACGAAGAGCAACATCAGCTTTAGCGCCTTTTTTCCCGTATAGTTTTGGCACACGCTCGAGAATGACCCTGTAAGCTCTTTGGAGGTTGGAACTCCTCAAAAACCGTGGGCCCAGCTCAGGTGCTTCGTAAAGTCAAGATTTCAGCTGACTTGCACATGAGGACTGTTGCAACTGAGCCACAGGTAAACACTTGTTCAGATATGCCGTTGGTGAAGACACATTCATTGATCTTTGCGGAAATATCGACTACAAATCCATTTTCTGAAAGTTCAAGAATTTGAAACACACATACTCATTGCTTGATCTCAGGATTGTTCTAAATCAAATCCACCTGAAAGTTCTGATTTCTCGCAGACATGTTTCGTGCAAGATGTGCTGTGCAAGCCCTCAAGGGCGACCACAACTCGACAAAGTCTCCCGAATGAATTTTGCCAAACTCCTCGCAGCAGTGTGGACAGATGCCTCAGTGTTTTCGTCCCCATGACATGCTTCAAAAGAGTTCATGGTCACCATGAACCCTGCATGCATGTTCGGAGTTCAAGAATTCCACCTGCATCCTTTTTGCAGGTGTTTTTTTTCTATCCATATTTTCAAGATAAGTACGTTGAAGTAGCTTCATTCAAGCATATGGCTGGCATTGGTGTGGAACTTCTCTTCACACCATAGTACCTTATGATGCATCAATGCGGCAGTGTGGGTATCCTGTCGAGACATGCATAGGTTTGGAGTGTACACGTGCTCCACAAAATCAGTTAAGAAAATTCAGCTTACCACCTCGTTCTGCGGAGATAGCGCTGTTTGATGATGGGCAGCTTCTCTCAGTTCCTTCCAACTGCTTGACCATTAGCACTGAGGTAGTTCCTGGAGGTTTCTTCAGACTGCGCCACATGATATGACCAAGCCTCTCACGGAATCCGGACTGACATCATATGGCCTGTTTTACCATCACGTAATGAAAAGTTGAATAGTTGATGGATGGCTCTACTATATTCATGACAATCATCGAATTACAGATGTAGTTTGCAAGGATTCTGGGATTCCCCCAGCAGCATCCTTTAGAGAAGTCGAAGCTCAAGTGACACTGGCTTCCGCTCGTGACAGACCGAGTTGAATAGTTGTCACTTTTCCATGTGAAGAAATGACGCAAGAAAAATCGAAGAGAAGCATTTGACAGCTACCACTTGATTTCAGGATATTTTTGGAGGATTGACTACCAGGATTGGCAAACACCCATTTTGTCTTTCTTGAAAGCCATGAATTTGGCATGGCCGGTGATTGTCAAAGGTTGAAGCCTCATGGGCTATGTGTTGGAGCTTCATGTAGTGTAAAAACTTGGAAATTTACGGCCACAACAGCGACCTGGCTGGGGGATACCTAAACTCACTGCCCTGGGCGGAGCTTTGGGCTTGGACATTTTGTGGATTTAAAAGGTGCAACTTGATGCAACATCTTCACCTTCAGTTGCCTGCTTCTTGTCTCAAAAAGCGGGTGGTACATGAAGTTGTGAAGGCAACGCTGGGAAGCACCCTTCAAAATGTGTTTACATCTCAACGATTTACTTCTTGAGTGCAGGTTGCCCACGACCAATGTGATGAATAGAGCCACTGAGGTTTTACTCCAATTGTTGGGGCTGAAAATCTCCAAGAAATTTTGAAATTGAACAATGCACTCCAGCGACTCAAAATCGTGCCATCTTCTTGTCCCTTCCGAACTGGAGGTCTGAAAATGGAAGATTTATCGGTCAAATGGAAATCCCACAGCTGCCGTTTTGAAGAGATTTCGGAAGGGCGTCCACCAAATTGAGAATGCTTAGGTTGAGAATGTTGGTACGGAAGTCGAAAATGCTTGAGTTTCTTCGACCTAAAATGTCTGGAAGACAGTGCTGGCGTAAGTGGTGTTGTCAAAGGTGTTTTAATTGCACTCCTTGCAACCATGATCCGATTAGGCGATTGCCTTCAAGGGCTCGGCCATCACTCTTTTAGTCAAATCCAACTCCTACCAACTTCACACAACTTTGTGTTGAAAAACTTTGGACAAAAAAACGGTTTCCTGCAGCGCAGCTTCGCTACGGCATGCTCGGCAGTTTTGGCAATATGTCTTGTGATGGAACAGACCAGCCGCGGCTTGAATAGTTTGCTGCCACTGTGGTAGCGAATCTCTCGAGAATAAGAAGTTGAACGAAGTTGAAGTGGCAATTGGCCAGCCAACAGATGCCAATAAAGCTCTGGGCAACTGAAACCAGAAATTCCATGTGGAAACCTTCGATAATTTTTCATGCGTGATAGCTGGGGCAGAACGCCTTTGTACGTCAAGCCAGATTTGCATTGAGAAACCTTGCCATTCTGAACTGGTAAGGTCGACAGAATACTCCCAAGGGACCTACCATTTGGAAGCATCGAAACTTCCACTAACCAACTGAGGCGCACCTTGAATCCTCACGCTTCACAGCAGAGGTTAAATACAGATGCCTCTTTTGTCCGAAGGCTTTGCAAGAGATTCGCCGTAGGCCTAGCAATTTCACCCGTAGACCAGTGATAGAGCTTGTCTCGATAACCCCAAGGAGCTGATGAATCTGTGCTGAGAAACAAGAATCAAACGAATGAAAATGCAGTAAAATGTGTTTGCAGCGTCCGCATGTCAACCCCGTTAGAGCATGGTGATGGTCCTGGTCGATGTTTTACAGAAAGGATGTTTCTAACGGAGGATTTCCCGGATTTGGCTTTGTGAAGGGGCGCACCATGAGACTCTTAGAGAACACATACAGACATGAAGACACAAGGAATCAAATCGCTGTTGAAAGCACCAAAACTTCAAGAATGCGTAGAGGCATTGCTTATTGAATCTGGGCTTTCTTTGCCAGATGCGTTTCGTTACAAACAGCCGACCATTTTGCCTCCGACCCCACTCCCCCCCCGAGCAAGGCGTACAACTTTTCGTGCGAGATGGCACCGTACATTGAAATCTGTTACGCTTATTCAGGGGCGGCGGCCGGGGTGGGCAGAGGAGCACCTTGGGAATGGTCTTAGTGGCAAGCCCCGAAACAGGAGTTTTTTCCAAGGCCAATTGATTCGCCCGTATTGCCAGCTAAAGCTCATCCATCATGCTTCCATCCATCCAGTTTCTTTTGGCGAGTTTTCTTTCTCACCGACATATGGTCAAATCTTAAGAAAACATTCCTTCTTGCATTGAACATGACTTGTTCGCATTGTGGGGTTCGGTATTTGGCTTGGAGGTTGTTTTTTTTGTCCAAAATTTAAACCCATGCGTGCTAACCAGCGGTGGCCAACCAGTGGTGGCCAACCAGTGGCATTTGGACTGCCTGGAATCCGTAAACCACCCAAAGCCATAAAGCTGCCCAGTTCAAGCAAACTTGCCTCGGTTGCTTGATTGTACCAAGGGTTTGTGCATCTGGATGCGGAAAGACCAGCTGCAGAACTCCATTGGTTCTTTTTTGCTTTTAGTACATTTGGCACCGCTGAATTCTGTGAAGAACAACTATGAGCAACAGACATGTAGTATTTTTTTCCGTTCGCACAATGTAAAATGCGCAAGCAGGAACGCCACTGTTGCGTCAGCAGAGGGAAGTGGACACGTAAGCAAGTTCATACGACATCGACATCCATCAAGGTCTCTCATTTGCGATAAGATTTGGCTGGCAGGATTTAGGGGAGGGGCTGGCTCCATTGCAAACAAATTATAGGACCAGCTCTGCTGGATGAAGCCGTTTCCAGTTCAGAGATGATGAACGAGCTGAGCAAAGTTTAAAATCTTCCAACAAACCCGAGTTCCCAGCTTCAAGTATATCTGATAGATCTGCCATGTCAGATTCCTTGTGATGGTGTCTCTTCACTTCTCTCCCGCCGTACGTTCCGATGCAATATCGGATTGAACTTTCCGCTGGCCCATTGTTGACGGTCAGCATCTTTCAAGACCTGTGTTTAGACCGTCCAATATAGCCGGCAAGGTGTTACCATGCCAAACAAAAGCTCCCTAGTCTAAGTCGTTTCACGGAAGTATATGACAAGTAGCAATATTGAAATCCCATTCTTTGATAACCAAGCAGTAAAGATATGATGGAACAGCAAGAAGATATGGCTGCACTGAAATCGGTGAAGTCTTATTCCGAGCGCTGCTGCTAGCCACCAGCCCTAGTCTTCTCCAGCCTTATGTCCACATGAAGCTTCGTACTTACAAGGTGACTTGCAATAGGCGGCATCCAGTTCTTTTGCCCAAGTTTAAGGCCAAAATTCACATGTTTTGTAGCACCTTGGTGTTGTCGCGGCAACATTATGGTTGCTACCCTTGCCCGCAGCGCCACGTTGGGGCAGGGAGGTGTTTGAAGCGAAAGAACCGGGCTGAGGCTTTGGATTCAGATGCGGCGTTGCAAGAAAGCGCAAGCCTTCTGACTCAGAGGTGAAAGTAGTGTTGCCGCAAAATCCATTGGGAGATCTATTTGCGTTTATTTGCCACAGACATGAAGCATGACACTGTTTACGCAGAATGTCTTGAGCCCTTTGCGAAGAGCTGGCTCTTCTTTCCAATCTTCAAGCAACTTGGCATCACAAATCTTTTTAATTCTTATCAAATTTCTTTTTTTTTTTTAAATATTTGAATGACCAATATTAATACCAATCCATTGGATTCGACCAACCCAATCATCGAATTCTGAAGCATCACTATATTCAACTAGATAAACATCAAATTCATAAGGGCAAAAAACTGACACAAACCCATCGAATTATCCATTTACATAGCCATTAATCTGGATTATTTGGAACCGGATCAACATTGAGGTATTTCGTCTTCAGACCAACCAATTCCATACCCTTGGGATATTACTTCATGATATTCTATTATTGACATATAGATTAAATATATAATATTAATATTAAATAAATAAAATTATTTATTAAAATAAATATATAAATAAATTTGATAAAATATNTTTGTCAGAATTAAAAACGAATATTTTTTTTAAACCCTGGGAGTTGTTCACACACATGTATATATATATATATATACGCCCAAGATCCATCAATGCTTTTGAATTTCCTGACCCAATTTTTCATAATAATATAGATATATGATATTTATTTATAATTATAATCTAGATGTAAGTCCCAAAAAACACCATCCTATTTTCCATTATATTAATTGCTTAATAGGGATCCTTCCAATGGCTTATTATAATCCCTATACAATTGGGTAATATAATCCCCTATATACAGCAAATAACCAGGGTTTTTTCATTGCTTAGGTAAAATAAATCTTAATAATATTTTGAATGTCTTTTAATTTGTAGCTTGTAGCATTTTTTTACTTTTTTATTAGTCCGCAAACTTCACGGATTCTTGTTATTACCTCACAGCATAGCATCAACCGCCATCCAAAATTCAAGTTCTCATTTTCATTCATTTTCCAACATTGACATCTGGATGCTCAATTCTTTGATGACATGGCTTTTAATCAATGAAATCTAATATCCCCAAAACAATTGGTGTTTATCCCCAGGTTCATACAAGTTCGTTTGATGAGGTTATTTTTTACCACCAAAAAACATCTACGGCCTGGGCCGGAAATGGCAACCAATCTGAGCATCGCGACCTCATCATAGATCTCCCTTGCTCGGGGTGCTGCTGAAGGAAACCTGCGGTTGGGTGGTTTTACCAAGGGATTTGGGAAACATCGGCCACTGCAAAATCAACCATGAAATCCCAGAAAACCAACCAAAACAGAAATCAATTTAAAAGATTCTTGAAAGTATAGTTTCATGGGAAATCACGTGAATTTTTGATTCAAAAGATGTGCCTGAATGTTTGGCCTGGGCCTTCAAACGAAAAGCTTCAGCCAAGACACTTGTGACCTTCATCATGCTCGAGCACCCATGGGTCCTAAACTTGACGCAATCACTCCAAATGTATCCATTTTGGGGCAACACAATGATAGCCTGACGCCTGTGGTTAATCATATAGTAACGTTGAGTCATCAGCGTTGAAAGTCACTTCTTTCATGCTCACTGTTTCGTTCTTGTGGCTACTTCATCAGCTCAAAATCCCAAATGGAATTCGCTTAGCGAGCATTGAGTAGTGCCAGTTGACTCAAAACTCCTGGGACAGTTTTACATAGTAAGAGCTCTTGTTCTGTCGATGGTGGGGTTTAAGACGCTTCGGACGTGGGCTTCATTGCTATATTCGTCCAATCTCAACTTGTACAGGCGAGACGAATCTTCAAACAAGTGACACATCTCACCCATACAACCTGATTAAATTGATAGAATCAAACGGTTCAGTAGTGTCAAACCGATCTTTTCGAATAGGTACCATAATTCGGCTTGCTCAATGGACTTGAAATATCTCTTCATGCATTTTCTGGCCTCCCAGGTGCTTGGAAATTTCTCATGTCTTTTAACTGCTCCTCGTACAAAGCGACCTGCGACATTTTGCCATAGCGGTAGAACTCGTCCTGCTGGCCACATCAACTGGACATCACTGGGCCCCATTTTCACCATCAGACCATGAGACCCGCGCCTGCCGCCCGAAGACCATCAGACATGGTAAATCCAAGGGCGTGTTAAACAGCCTGTCATTCGGCCATCACTTAGAATTGAACTTGCCGAAATGCCGAAATTTAGATACCATCCTCCTTGAAACAACCAACGGCTGAACCCATCAAGTGCACTCAAGGTTCGAAACTTCCGGGTTTTTTCCAACGAAAAAACAACATCTCAACGGGTTGCTACACCTCTCAAAACTCCGATCTCGGACCCGCATGCCATTGAAGAGAACGGACCTACAGTGGATTCAACGCCAACAAAACTGGATGGTCAACAAGAGAATGGCTAAAATGGCTGTAAAAAGCCTCGCCTGTGATATGATTTTTTCAATTTCGGGCTCACTCTGTTCGAGAGTTTTATATTTATAAATATATATATGTTACTAGTGACGTACCTCTTCAGATTGATGGAAAGGACTGGAAGCCAGCATATGTACAAAATGGTAAGAAAATCTCTTGAAACTCCTCTCGATTCGAGAAACAACATACAAAGAGCTACTAGTACCAACTCACTATCCAGATTGTTAAGGCCTCAGAGCTAGCAAGTAGCTTGAATCCACCCCCCGGAGCTTGTGCCAACACACAACAGCTTGCGGGTTCGCTACAACCAGTCAGGGCAAACCTTAATATAAGGAGTGTATATATGTAATATACAATGTACTTGATATGTATTCATACATGTGTGTTCTGAAAGGAGCCACCAAAAGCTACACATACGACCCAAGTTAGGACGGTTATGCTTAGCACTACTCTGTCAATCTCAATTTTTAATTAATCTATCCATCTCCACCTCCCTCTGAATCACTGGAACTCCATGATCAAAGATCATCAAAGATTGACCATCCATCACGATGTAATTTACCAAGTAAACTTTAAAAACAAACGGAACTGATGCCATTTTTCACCGCCACGCCATGCTCCAACTTGGCATCCACACAATCGCCACGGAATCTCTTGACCTGACAACTCGATTTTTGGTATCACAACATGACTTGTTTCAACATCAAATAACAAAAAGATATTACAAAAAGGTAACAAAAGGTGGTTATGAATTATCACCTGGTGCTTATTAATCAACAAAAAATCAACAAATAGTGGTTATTAATCAATTATGACCCTTTTCTTTAACTTTTGCCTGGTCTGAGCACAATGAAATGCTTTTCGGAAGAGGAGAAAAGAATGGCAAAATCCAGTTGGAACGAACCTACCTTCGCCGGTTGCATCAAATTGATGCAGACATATCTGGATGCCCGACTGGAAAATGATCTGTCACTCAGTTTCAAGATAAGGATGAGAGAAACACCATGAACCAACTAAACTTGAACAAGTTGAACAAAAAACAGGGAGCGACATGATGCGACATATGAACCAAAGTTCCATATCAAATCAAATGGCTTTGTATTTTTGTTTCACTCTGGTGTTCATTGCTGGCAACTAAACTTACGAGCAAGTCCGGCATCGGCACCATCAAAACCCCCTGGGGTCACTTCCCCGAGCGTGCACTTTTTTTCCCAACGTTATCCGGATGAAGCGAAGCCACCAAGGGAACTTAAGAACTTCCTTCTGGTGTGTTGAGTTGATGTAGCCACACACAAATCTGAATGTAACAACCAAAAAATCAGGGTACACAATTGTACACCTTCCCAAAAAATGCGAGGGGTATGATCAAACGGCACATTGATGAAAGGAAGTTATCGAATCACACGTCGCTGACTAGACCAAAACCACAAGGAACTTTTGAAGCTGGAAGCTTAGCTAAGAAACATCGAATCAACCAAGCTAATTGGTGGTTTCAGTTTCAACCCATTTGAAAAATATTAGTCAAATTGGATCATCTCCCCAATTAGGGTTGAACATAAAAAATATTTGAAACCACCACCTAGCAAGCAATTCCATTTTGTATGTGGTGGGTATGTCACAAACATCGATGATCTTGCAACAAACATCTGAGAGTACCAAATCTTGGACCAATGGCCTCAATGGCCTGCACCCGAGGTGTACAAAAAATCAGGAATTGACTACTGCGAAAATTACCTTCCCAAGAAAATTTCTAGATTTTCTCCATCAACACGTAGTGTGTACCTTTGAAGATCAGCATACTGAAAAAGCATTTGTTTGTTTTTTGCGCTCACCAGACAACCTCTAAGATCTGCGGCGTTACTCCACGGATTTGCCAACATAATTGTCTTACAAATGTGTTAGCTGATATCAGAGATCCTGATGGGATGAAATTGGCACATCCTGAAGCAAAACTTTTCTAAGCACATCGCACATCCACTGATGAAAATCGGGGCTACCCTTTCTTCTTCAAGCTGCTTGACCTGTTGGGAATCAGCTATCCAAACAAATTGAAATGTGTCTACTGAGCATAGATCAGAGATGATCAGCAGCAGGATCTGTATCTAGGATCAGATGTGCTAAACAGCTGGGAGGAAAAGTCTATACATCATGGACAGCCAATCGTTACAACCAGCATTGTCAAACATCACCCATCGTCACACCTCTAAAGGTATCTTCTAGATTTGCTGTGATTTTGACCCTCTCTGGAATCATAGTCTCTGAAAAAATGGGGATGGCATCTCGAGGGCCTGTACTCCTTACAGTCGTTGTGGAAAGGGGCACCAAATGTCAAGTCAGAGAAGAGGGCGATGCGCTGTGGAGTCTCTTTGAGACACTCGGCACCAAACCTAGCCATTGTGCAACCTTTTCAACCAATCTCAATGATGAACATGGAGCGCAAATCTGGTCTATGATCTACCTTTAACCATGCCAAACAACACCTTTTCGCCGCTTGCTTTATGTCCAGTCTTCATAGGCTAGGACCTAGGAATATGATCCATGGAACCAGACTGGTGACAGGTACTCTTTTGTCTCAAATAGGAAGGTCAAATCAAAACCATGACGCTGAGTTCCGATTTACACGTTCCAATTTACGAACAAGACCTTGGGACCATGCGGTATTCTCTTCAGTGTGGGGGCACTCAAAGTGTGGGGCATCCCATAATCCATTCATTCTCATTCACCAATTCAACCGCTCTCCTCGTTTTGATGTGAAAACTAAAACACCAACCCCACCTCAAACAAATAATATATCAACAACAACAGTCATCTTTTCCAACTATCTGTATCATTATGTCATTATGTATCTAATCTTAAAACAACAGTAGAGCTTTTTTCTTTTGGAAGATGGCCAGTTGAACTTGAAGATTTTGGAAGTTGGAACTGGCGGCTCGGTACCATTCTTGCCGAGGCAAAGGCCAACTCATACAGCGGCAGCGGGTAATTTCTCTAAGCGTTCCACGCGAAGCACATCTTTCCTGAAAGGTTGAGCATGGAACATTTCACTCCAAAACATGAGAGAAGAGTTCATCAAAACTGTTAAACTAACGTGAAACATCCAAGGATAATCATCACATTTCTATAGATTCGTTGAGTCGGTGTGCTTTGGATGTTTGGTTGCGTATAAGTACCTTGTGTTCAGATTCCTTATGTACGTCACTTACTGTTGTTTGAGAAGGGGGCGAGAAGCGCTTCTGCGCTTCCCAGCTACAGAGTCTTAAAACCTGGACGAAGTTGCGGCCCATGTAGCTTCAAGATGCACCTCCAACCATACCGTTGATTAGCATAGGCCCTTCAAAATCAACACTTATACAGTAACATTTTCGGATGCGTTTTTCTATAAAAAAACATGCAAGCAACTTCAGAAACGAACATTCCGATTCCCCAAAATACCTTGTCTGCCAGTCCCTTAGTAGTGTGATCCAGAGTTCACAAAATTGGTCCATAGAAAAATCATGAACAACCAATCCTGTAAGCTGTCAAGCGACACAAGGGTCCATCGAGAGAAGTACAGGAGCACGGCACACACAAGCCTATGCATGCACAAGGATGATGCTGGAGCAGCTTCATGGCACATATTTGACCAGCAGCCACTATGTAAAACTCCCATATTTTAAATACACCTCTCATGAAATTTAGTCAGTTCACTCATTATTTCACTCATTAGTTTTTTCCATACTTCCCTTCTCCTCTGAAAACTCCAACCTCCCCCAACCGCAAACATCGGCCAAGATACCAGCAGCTAATAGCTGCTGAGAGGGCCCAACGACGACCCATAGCACTCACGATGATGGCGACCACTTCGGGTCCCAAACCTTTGCCCACATCATCCGTCAGAGTCACCAGGGCGAAGACCGTTCCACGCGTGGCGGAGCTATTCACGTTCCTCAGGATGCGCTAATCGTAGGCATGTTCCAGTCCGAAACAGTTGGGTAGGAAGCAGAAGATGGGAACATATTTTTTTGTTCAGAAGAATTCATTCCTACGTGATGCTTCATATGTACATATGAATATATACATACATATATGGATATATTATGTATGTTCATAGTAAAATCGTAATTATACACACATGGACATGTACTTATATCAGAAATTACAATTATATAGATACAAATGTTGGCATCAACCACTGGGCCACCCTGACATCAGGAGGCCTTTCAAGTTGGGATTCGTGACCTGTAGGGCTGGAAGGTGAACTCCAAATGTTGGGATTTAACTCCTGGTGGTTTTAAACCATTTCATCCCAAGAATATTAGGCAGAAAATAGGATCAAATTGGATTTATTTCCTCAAATCGGTCAGGATAAAAGTAAGATACTTTTTGGAAACCGCCACCTGGGGATGGTGTGTGACCCATGATTTTACAAATTTTTCAAGGTTTTTTTTGTGCTTAGGTGGACATGGAACCATTGGAGCCAGCAGATTTTCTTGATGTTCGTTGGGGATGTTGTTTGGACACTCAATTTTATCAAAAACAAAACTATGGTGAACAAATTTCGAGGGACCCCCCCATAAACCTGGCTGAAGATCATGAAATTGTAGGAAACCAACGCATATTGAGGACCCGTTGGGGTCTTGACCCCTTTTAGGGGAACATTCCAACATCAGGAGGCATTTCCCTATGATGGTGATATCCCTAAGACATCTATTTTTGTGGAGGAAAAATGAACTGCAACCACCAATTTTACAAGACAACGAATTCCAGAAACGGCCATCCAATACTTGCCAAGGAGAGTTTGATGATGACAACTGATGTTTTTGTGAAGTGTCAACGAGTAATTTCAATGCAGTTCTTCGTGGATAGCAGCAAGAATCACCCTCGTGAACGTTCTTTTTTTGATCTTGATAAGTGATATAACGAAGAAATGAAACAGCGCGTTTGCAAGCATCTTTTGGAAAAGATCATCTCCAGCCATCCTAAAATAATCATCATCATGCACACATATATATATATATATATGTATATACGTAATATAATTACATCGTCATATCCACATCAATGATCATCAGTGTACAATTCTGGATGAAAGATTATATGATCTTATATGATTCACCTCTTTGTCTACATTTTCATATCATTTTGGAGACGTTTTTCCCCATAAAACCCCGATGAGATGGGTCTTGCAAAACCAGGTCACTGCAGCAGCACCACCCAGGAAAGCCAAGGAAAGTGCCCATGGACTAGGCCAGGCACCTGCGCTTCAAGATGGTAAAATTGCGCCAGACTGTAAGATAGGAAGATTAAACATGATCAAATTACTGGGGTTGGTCCCATTTATGGTTTGCCACCCTAATTGTCAGCGATGTCATAAATGGTAAACAGCAACAAATTCGCATGCTTGACGTGTTAGGCCAGTTGTCCCTCCAACGGATTCCCACCTTGTGCAGCATCCGTTTGGGAGATCCTAAGGTCAATGGGTCACCCATTTTCCATGGATTATCATTGCATGCCCAATATAATCCTAGAGCAGTTTGTGGTTTTGGAGTATCACTAAGAAAGACACCTTGCATTGCCATCTATATTTTGAGTTTTATCATTTGCAACTACCAACGGTGCATGAAGACTATTACTGGATTCTCGCCAAACAATAACTAACGGTAGGATTCTTTGACGGGCCTTGCGGATTGGGGGATGCCCCTAGATATAATGATATATTATATAATAATGTGCGAGTATCTGCACAATACCCCTAGACATAATGATATATTATATGAGTATCTACATGTATCTACTACTTGTACATTAAAGTATATCTATTGGTACATCGTTTTTGTTTCAACCCCTGTTTTTCCAAACCAACCGAACTCGACTTTTTGTTGGTTGCGCAAGAAGCAAGGCTTCTGGATTGGAGTTGATCAGCAGCAAGAAGGGACACACTGCGAAGGAGGTGCAACTTGCCATCAAGTAGGGCAAGTGACCTCTATTTCCTGAGTGTTACCCTCCGGTAAACAAACATAGCAATGGAAAATCCCCATCTTCAATAGGAAATACATCTTCAAATGGTGGATTTTACATTGCTATGTTAGATTACCGGAGTGTTAAACAAAAATCACAAAAAAGTCATCTTTGTATACGGCAGGTTGTATCAAATCAAAGGTAGTTTTTTTGTGGAATGGATACTAATGGTTGTATAATGTACTGTAAACACCAAAAACACATGCAAATTCAAGATGAAGAGCTCATCCGTTCTGCATGCTCATGGGCAACATGTCAAGACTGTTTCTTTTGAAGTTGCTTGACATGACACATTGCGCGTCCTTTGTACTTGTGGCCACCCTTCAATAAGCACCAGGTCACATCTTTTCCAAAAAATCAATCGGATTTCCTTATCCTGACTATGTAACAAATCATCCTCACAAATAAAACTCATCCAAAAGTAGGAATCTAAAAACAAATCTGAAATTGAATCCACTACAATATCTGTTTCTACCTGTTTTCCAACCCTAAATTTGAATCCATTTGAATCCTGCCTTCAAACCAACCTTGACACACCGACAAGCATCGATGATAGATGCGTTGACCCAAGGCAGCCCCCACCAAGGCCCACAACAAACAACTGGCACCGAAGAAAGAAACCAACAAGGTGGCACTTTCCACTGACAAACCTGTCAAGGCGACAGGTTTCAAAAAGTTGTATATGTTAACCGTAAAATGTCAGATTCAATGAACAAAAGTTGCACCAAAATGACATTTTAAACGAAATTCCGCCGGCCTTGTTCTTTGTGCAAGTAGTCAGGGACGAATGTCGTTACCTGCACATGCTACATGGTCTTCATGGTGAAAGACTGTGTGTTTAAACAGCGAAAAGTCTGACGTGAGACCACGAAGATAACCCATTGTGCTAGATGCATGTGTAAACCCTTCCAAACGATTGTAAACCAGTCTTAACGAATCTTGGAAAAGCAATTCAATGTTCCTGAAACTCCATCTGAGTTTCACACTGCACGAGGTTGGCAACTACACTTTGGGAAAGGTTTCCATAGCACGATGTATTTCCGCCATTTCTTACCATGTTGGTTGATGACTATCTCAAGTGTTTTTTTTTGAAACGTCCAAGATGCAGTCGACCAAGCAATGCATCCGGGTACGGCTTGACATAAGAAGAGGCGATTTGAGCGACCTGGTGATTTTTTCGGAAGATCTTGATGGCGACTTGATGATGATGATGATGATGATGATGATGATGATGATGGTGATGGTGATGGTGATGGTGATGGTGGTGGTGGTGGTGGGTGGTGGTGGTGATGGTGGTGATGGTGGAAGGGCTCATTTGCCAAGGCGATTCAAACGCCAACTTAATGCCAAGTTCTTGAAGTGGCAACTTCTCTGAACAAATCGTTTCTGAAACTGACTGTTTTGATGTTTTCATCATCACTGACAATGACTTCAACTGTCATGTCTCAGATGTGGCAGTTGGTAGGTGTGGAGGTCTTGGGCTCAGTCTTGGTGATGTTTGGTGGGACATGGCGGATCTAGGGGGAAGCAAACTCCTTTTTTCATGCACATCACACATCCGCTTGTCGTTCACACTCCTAGCATCATTAAACAAAACACATACCCTCCGCAAAACAATAGCTAGAGAATTCCAGCATTTGTAGATGTATCTCTTCTTTAACATGGAGAATTTCGAGCCAGCTATTGTCTTGTGCGGGGAAAAACATGGCACTTAGGTCCAGTTGTCTTTGACAACTCTTCGGATCATCAAAAAATGCAACGACACCCTGTATCTGAAACATGCGCATCTCTCAGAGATGGCTATCACAGCTGGCTGCCGCTAACATCGTTGCCATTGGGATGGTTCAAAATCATGAAGATCACCCAGCAGTGGAGTCATATCACCCAAGTGTTGAGGTTCATACTGTCAGGTTCTTCATACTGCTTGGTGAGGATGTAGATGTATATTTTATCATACTATCATCTTATACTTCTACACACACACACAACAACAACAGCGACACAGCACCAATCACCGGGTGAAAGAACAACTGCTCTGGTGGGCCATTCCACAATACAAAACGATCAACAAAAATGCCTCAAACTTGCTCCGCCATCCGGTCATAATAGGTGGGGTCCGCCCATTTTTTGACTTTATCCTCTATGGCCTTCACAGATGAAGACTTCCATTGCCTTGGGAACAAGTGAGGCAAATCTCAATAGTAAATATGCAAACATTTGGAAACAATAGTTTGGCCAACTTTTCTCATGATGTTTGCTGCACAAGTTTCATTATGCGAATCGTGGTCGTCAATGAACACGCTCGGCATACTTAAAATGACTTACCGCCACATATCTAAGAATGAATTGAAACACTTTCAGTTGAACTCTCGCCCAGTCACTGTTCATTAGGAAGGCAAACCAAACATTCAGAAGCGGATCCAAGTCAAACATAATTCCGTCATCCATATTTAGTGCATCATGTGGGGATCCTGTGGTATGCAGGTGCTGGTGCCATTCCAGGTTCAAAAAAAAACAGGATGAGATTTGGAGAAAATGATGCATCCAACACAGCTTGGCCATGCCAGGGTGCCAGTTAAACCACCAGGATAACAACTTCCCACTGTTAATCCAACTGGGGGTCCTTTTGAAACCGGAAAAAACACCCTTCACTTTCAAGGATTGCATCCTGCTGGAAGGATGAAGCACCCCAAGATACCAGGAGGTGTTGTAATGAAACAACTTAAGAAATATAACTGCTCTTCATGACCTTTCCCATGTCACGTTTTTAATGTGCATTCTCAGTTCGTGACCAGCTCTTGCGGATGGCAGATTGTGATCTCCAGGAATTCAGGACTTGAACTTTGCATTCGATGTTTTTACATGGCGTTTTGAGACTTTTAGCCCTTCTTTTGCATTGAAACTCTTTGTATGACGTCATTGGGGCCAATGGAATTTGACTTCTTCCCTTCCTTAAATCCCCAATCAACTCCTCTCGCTGCCATGGTGCTTTTCTGGAAGGTGCAGTGGCAAGGGTTCCTGGTCGACGACACAAGAATCCAAGGTATTAAAAAAAAACAAATACAAATAGTTCAGTACATAGTTTTCCCTTTTGACGGGCTATGCCTGCTCTGCCGAACCTTCGTCCAAATGGAGGTATATTTGTGAAAAATGATCCCTCAAATTGCTGGAAAACCTTCCAAATTCAGCTGTCACGACTACTTTCGCAAACTTCGCACAAGCAAATTGGTTGGAAGCTGAGTCGAAAATAGTGACTTCCGAAGGGTGAAAATCCCTAGGGCCTAGGGCATTTCACCCTTTGGAAAATCCGAAAATTTAAGCTGTGAGTCAGTGAAATCACAAGGTTTTGGTTCTACAAACCATCCCGAAATTCGACCCTCAAACCTTCAAGTTGTCCAAGATGGCCACAGCCATGGCATATGGATATTGACGTCGTGCATCTGTCAATAGCTGAAGGACCTCAACAAAGGACCGGGTACAACGGCCATGAGGTCTTGGAAAAATGTGTCCCAATAATTTCGGGTTTTGATGCAAGTACAAAATAGACTACTGTATGTGCTGTATCTATTTGTCTATGTCTTGTTCCTGCGAATCTAAGCATAATATGTTTCCAAATCTTTGAGTACAAAAAAGCTGGAGTTTCATCATCCAATCCAATCATATCCAATCAAACTCGCGTGTGGAAACAACTCGAAACACCTCCGGAACCCTATGGAAAGAACCTCCAAGGATTTGGGATGTTCTGCACGTGCCAAACCATAAAGAATACCCATGGATAAACGCAAAACCTCGAGTTTTTCAAGCAAATGGATGCAGGGAAGCTGAATGGCATAGCATCATACCCTCAAAAGAAAGAGCAATTGCACCTTTATCAAAGTTTGATCTTAGCTAACTTGTAAATAAATACCGGCGACTTAAGACAAAACGTGAACTTATGTGACCATTGGTTTGGAACCGTTTTGGTATATCCTGATTTATTCTGGCCATCTCAGTGATTGCGGCAACAAATCGATAGCATGAATATCCCATGGTTTAAAACCCTGAACTCAAAGCTAAATTAAAGTTCAAATGTTCGGTTTGCTGACAAAATATGAAAGCACAGAAGTTACAAATCTATCCATAGGCTGAGCGAGAATGCATGAATATACCCTTGACATCCCATTGGATGACAAATGACCACAAAAATCCTGGAATACATGGACTATCCAAACATTCACAGATTATTCTGTTCCTTTCGGGGATGGTCAAATTCCATTTTCTATGTTCTCCAAGATGCTTGTATATAGAAGAATAAATATATCATCACAAAAGGATGGCGAAACTACAACCAATGTCTGAATGTGAACACGTTTAATCCTTAATCATCCGTGAGACAACGCTGGGGATATTGAATTTCTCGTTCCAGGTTCTTGTCCATGTGGGATATCGCAATGTTCATATCATGTCAAATGCAAGTCTAACATATAACGACCTTCAAATCAGTGGATGCCACAATTTTCCGGACCAATTTTTTCCAATTGAACACTGCCCGAAGAAAAAACCAAACACATGTTTTTTCCAGAAAGATCTGAATGTCCTTGATCTCTATATTTGACCCTGACTTTCAACAACTCCGGCCGTTTAGATTCAACAACTATACGTACAGCTCATGCAGATTCAACTTGCAGGGCACATGAGGCTGCTCATCTGGATTCAGCAGCAGTTTCTGAATCTGTTCCACCGTCACATCACCTGGCGAATTTTTCAAAACAGGGTTTTCTTTCCCCCACCCTTTTGCTGGGGGAAAACCGGCTGATGACAAACACCGACAAGAACCCCAAAAAGCGTTGCGATTTTTATAAAGCCAAAGGGGCCTCCATCCAAACGTGTCCTTGAAGGTGTTGGGATCTGATTGTTTGTCAGTTTTCCAGTCTTTCGATCCAAGGCCAAAGACTGCAAAGACCTGGAGTTTTGGTGAAAGGCCGAAAGGTAGGAAGAGTGTTTTGGATGATGAAGGATGAGGATGATGATGATGATGATGATGATGATGATGATGATGATGAAAGATCTTAAGTGAGACAGTTTGTGTGCCATTTCATGAAACACCTATATATTATAGCTTACAACCATCGCCGATAGGCGCAAAAAGGGGGCATTCGGGGAGTACCATTAAGTAGCGAGACATCACTGAAACGGTGGCTTTGCAAAAAAAACCAAGAAGAATCCATAGATCTGAGTGAAAATAGTACTTGCCGAAACCTCCAAACTGCTGACATCATTCTGGGTCCTTAATGCACTACAAGGCATGTGTGTATTAGTGGAGAAGCTATACACTCTCCCCACCACCTCCGACGCCAGGCCCCAACCATCTGAAAAGCTGGTCTCTCTGGAAATAGAAGGGATGAAATGCACATTTTTACGAAACAAAGCTCCACATTGTCGATGCCCTCTACAACAAATACAGTAATGGTACTGCTTCTATCTTATCCCTTTCATTATATTCAAGTGGCCATCACAATGGGCCATTACATAAAACCAACACACACACACACACATATATATATATATTATAACAATATTTGTTCCTGCCTAAACACTGTAACTGTAGAAAATGGCTGTCAATACGGTTCCCTTCATAAATAACAAATAGATTGTTAACCCAGGGTTTTGGCAACCCTCAAACTCCATCAGTTCATGCCCAACCATGGCATTTCCAAGGTACGTGGGTAATTCATGGAAAGTCATCAGTTTCATCAAAGCCATCCAACGGATCTCTGAATCAAAATGTTGCAAGGCGTCACCTGCATAAAGATTGGACTTACAAAATGATGGGAGCATTTTTCCAAGAAGAAAGGGGGGGGGATAGAAAAGTTGGCTCTGATGAAGCTTAGAATAAAAATGTTTAAACAGAAATTGAAATAATGTTAGTGAGGCATGGTAGAGATATAAAATACATTTAAACTCTAAAACATAATCTTCTGACAAATCCCACCATCAAGGAGTACACGAGTGTAGTTCCCGCTGGGGGAGGGTGAGGTGAGGATACAGTAAAGGTTGAGTCCAAAACGAGATTTGCAAATTCAGATTATCCGTTGGATCTGTTGGTACTGAAGGCGATTTTTACGGCATAGTCTTACAAATGGATCGTTGGAATACGTTTCCTTCCCCTTGTGGCATGTTGAGTCACATATCAGGTCTTGCACATCTGGATCAATGGCATCCAATGCTGCTTCCGCTTCCTGGGCACGGGTGAAGGGTGCAGGTGACATAGCAATGGATGCCCCTTGTCCAGCAGTTGCTGGAGAGAACATCTGAAAATGTGCCAGAAAGAAAAACAGGAAGTTTAACATCTGGATATGAAACATGTTCATACTTTTTTCCTTGACTTCAAGTATATACAGGTTATCTGCATTTCCTCTAGACCTATGCGTGCTTTTTTTTGGCCTTGCAGTCTAGACCAGTTGGGAACATCAAACAAACAACATCTTGCTGGCAGCGCAATGTTTGACCAAGCTTAGACCGATCTATATGCAACCTCCGTTGGGGACTTTTACTAAAAGTGGCACGAACAGTTGCAGCATGGTAGCAGTTTTGCCCCCCAAGATTAAACATTTAAGGCACCATTTTGTGACCCTAGATTTGAGAATCATCATCATCTATCTTTATCGTTTTTTTACAATCTTTTTCCCACATCTTGATGCACATTGGGTCAATCATTGTTGCCCCAAAATCTACGGCCGAACCACGGCGTCTCCAATATTCCAAGCATCCACCGCAGTACTTGAAATCCATGCTCTCGTCATCTCCAAGGGTGGATGCTTAGCAACCCATAATGCAAACAAAACTGAACGACCTCGTTGGTAGGTGATGGGAGATGAGATGACATCAAAGAAACTGCCCACAAAATCATCATAGATTGAAATCCATGAACGATTTTTGGAGAAAACCCATGAAGATATGAAGAAAACTTCACTGATTTTCAAAGGTTTTTATTTTTTGGAAATCCAAACGACGGATCCAAAAGTCATCATCTTCAATGAGCTCTTCTAAGGCTGGCACCACCTGGGAGAAAGGTTAGCTGGCAGTGATGGTTTTGATAATGAAGGTATACCATGGATTACTACATGGGCACCGTGCTATTTCAGCTGGGAAATTTACTCCCTAAAGCTAACCCGATCCATTAAAACATGGTGGTTGGGAGACTCTTTTCCTTTTGGCAAGGCCTATTTTCAGGGGCAAACAATTAGTTTTAAAGGAGGGCAACAATCGCTCAACAAATCGCTTCTCTCAGATTAACCTTGGTTCCACAAATTACACCGAAAAGCTTGATGAATTCTGATGCATGATTTGCTGTTCAAGATCATGAACTGGTGATTCAAAACACCACAAGATGAGTCTGCGGATTGGTGAGGTTACAAGTTCTTTTCCAGGTTTTTTTCCCGGCAGTTGGTGTATGCTATGAGCCAGCAGTTTCAATTCTACATAAACTCATTGAAACTCTTCATAACTGTTGAAAAGTCTTCAACCATACCTTCAATTAACAACTTCACTCACAATACATTGCTCCAACATTTCCTTCCACAACAACATTTTTTCCAACACGAAGATTCCTTTTTTCATCCGTTTCTTGAATCTGGGTTGGCTTCAAAACAACAAACCCTTCCACGAAGTTTTGTTGGGCCTTGTCCATGTGGGGCATGGATTCCCGCATCACCAGCAAGGTGTCGACAATAGCTTCCAAGATCTCCTGGCTCTGATCCAATGGCTGTGGTTACTTTGCAAATTAGGATACGGAGGATGAGGAGCTGCTGCTGACCATGATGATGATGATGATGATGATGATGATGATGATGATGGTAATGATGGCAATGATCGTAATGATGAGGATGAGGAGTAGGACGGGGCATGATGTTGTTGTTCCATGTTGAGTCCCATAATACTCTTCTGGGATGCCTCACCTGACGTCCATCTCCCTTCAAACCCACCAGCACATCATCCACAGCCTTAGTCATCCATTGGAACCCATGGGGATCCCAAACATGCCATGCAGTGACCTGGATTTCCTGACTATACAAATTGGACTGTTTAATTCAGGAACCTCAGCCCAAATACCAAACCCTTCAACTTCAGCCTGGAAACATCGTGACCTCTTCGTAAGATGATGTAAGCAGCTGATGCTCTCAAGGAATGGTCGTGTGGATGAGATAACAACGGCAGCACCTGGATTTTGACCAATGGCCAAAAGGCAATAAACACTCACACATGTCTTGTCCTCTGTGCCCATCTTTTTTCCACACTGAATCCTCATTCCAAGCCTGCACGCATATATGGATGCTCTAATGATCTAGATGTATATATATAAATATATATAAATAAATATAAATAAATAAATATATATATATAAAATCATTATATATCACTGATTATTCATAGATCCAAGTATCTTGCTACATATGGCTATTTCCGTTTAATCCGTGCCCGGACGGGAAGGTTTGACTTGAGGTATGATTCGGGGGTATGATTCGGAGGTATGATTCGGGGTATGATTCGCGGGTATGGATCGCGGCGCCGAAAACCTTCATATCAGCACTGGGCGGGAATTGAGCCTTGAGCCTAAGCTTTACAGGCCCTGCGCACTACCAACTGAACTAACCTGACTCTGGCCACCCTGGGCCAATCGGGTATGATTCGGGTATGATTCGGGGGTATGATTCGTCCATGTCGAACCTTTCACCTTACTAAAACCTTGAACGCACAATAAATGGAAAGGCCCAAATAGAAAACTGTTCCAAAATATCACCTACTACTGTGTAGAGAATGCCTAAACTAAGGATAAACAAACCTCAGGGACCACCATCCTCATAATTATCAGTGGCTCTCTATATCTACGTAGTATAATTATTGTGGTATCCAAGTATCTTGCTACACATATTATATATCTACATCATCATCTAAAATTCGTAAAAAAACTTCAGAGTACTTATAGCCAAGGAACTAAGCTCAAGTCATTGCCAGAGGCCACCAGCAACTCCCTGAGTGCCAAACGCACAGCCTGCGGATGTAAGCGCTCTCCACAGGCAAAATCGAAGTAAGGAAAATCCCTGGCGCAGCCAGTGATGTTGTGAGGTTTATTGAAAGGTGCAGTAGAAATGTCGGAGGATTCGTGTGGGGAACAGGTGTTTGTGATTTTTAATGTCAAACTTTTTTGGGTCATGCGTGACACATCTTTGCACAATGTTACACATACTTACCTTGGGAAGAACGAAACATAGCGAAATGAGGACAAGCCAATGGGCAACAAAAATCTGCAGCTCATTCCGGGCTACTTATTTCCAAGAAGGTCCGGGACTGAAACAATCTGTTCTTTTCTATTTTCATCAGTGCACCTCTTCCAGATTCACTAAAATGCTTGGTGGCATGGCACAAATCCCAATACCAAAAAAACAACTACAAGTCACCAACCATAAACACCTCCCGGCCCAGAAGAAATCCATCAATCCATCAGAACCATGATCCACTGGGCCGCCCAGTAACTGATATATTCTTTTCTCCTTGATGTAGCTGCTCCTCCTCAACTGTGAGACTACATGTTTCATCACCTGCACCAGACCCCGTTGTTGGTTGGAAGCAACACCTTTGTTGGGGCTTCAGAAATCCAACTCTCAAAACTTACACCAAAACCCAGGACGAAAGTAGCATTTTCATTCGAACACTTTCCTCTCATTCGATTGGAATGCGAAGGAGCATGTAATTGAAGATTTCGAACTGGACCACCTTCCTTTTGCTTGTTTCTATTTAAAACAACATATGATTCCAAATTCGACATCGATTCAATTCAGGCCTTGGGCGACAAGAATAAGGGAATTCCATTGCGTTGTACAAGGCGACGTGCCAATGGTATCATGATCTTCTTCCAATCCGGACGACGTCGAGGTTGCCATTCCTGTGAAAAGGGCAAGGATTGAAACTTGAACAGCGAACTGGTATCATGAATTTTCTCCGTAAAAACTGGCCATAAATCTTGTTGCAATCCATCAATTTGCACCCAAATGTGAGGCCCGATACCCATATCTGACATGTTGCGCTGCCTCGACTCCGGCACATGTGATATGAATTTCATAAGACAAGAACACATCCAAATTAAGGTACGGTTGATGGACAAGAGACTGCCAACCAATTGGGATGGCTGAAACATATGATCTAAAAACATGGGGTCATTTCATAAACAAAATTGCCATGTTGAGGGGCCCGCCCCAACCTTTCGGAAAGGACAAGAGTCATGCACTCCTTCGAAAAGCAGCTGGTGACCTCAAGTCGTCAAAGGGAATTTCATGATCGATTGATTTATGAAAAAATCCGCTGGTTTCCTCAAACCTTCATGAATTCCACTCAAATGATTATAGTACTTTCAATGCTCTACAACTCTGGAATAAGCGAGATTTCCTTACAGAAGTCCTACCTTTCGTTGATCTTTGGGTACCCAACGACCCCAAACCACGTCTCAACGGGGAATCAAAAAGAAGCAGTTTAACAAAAATGTCACAACAGATGCAGGAAAAATCCTTGAAACCTAATGTTTTTGCAGAAAAAGATATATGCACAAGATACGACGCAAAAGCCCTTCCAAACATGGTTTCTTCTAAGCAAATCTCAGGGTGACTCAAGTGCAAGAAATTCCTGAAGACCAAACCTCAGTTCTGATCACCAAATGTCTGAATTTCATGCAAAGTCCCAGGGAAATATCAGGTTGATTCTCATGGTGAATCTCCAATGTAGTAGGGATTCATAAGCTTTTGGTGCTCTCTAAACTTGCACGTCTGGCGGCTTCAAGATCCACTTTCTCGGTTTGTTGAAAGGCCAATTCATTTTTTGCACGACTCCGATCCTTATATTTCTCATGTCCTGTCTCTATATCGGTGAGACAAAACCTTTGCTGAAAGGCTATAGTGAATTCCACCTGTTTTGAAAGTCCTGCAGAAACCAAATTTGACCCTACTTGATTCAAGAAATCCAAACCTTTTACAACATAAGCTTTCGCAAAAATCTTCCCCAGGTTGACTTTTCAGAATGGATCTTCCGACGAATTCGTAGCAAAAACCACCCAAATCCACTTGTCATATTGAGTGCATACTGATTGAAATGTAAAAGCAATTTCATTCTGGACTTTCATCGATATGATACATAATGCATGTATATTGGATATACCCCCCACCCAGTAACAGTCACCACCAGGATTATTGAATTTGTAGTTAGCGATTCCTATAAACCTTCATTTACCCTGGGTACATGCTGCAAAGCAGAGGACGTGCTGCACTAAGAGGAAAATCCAAAAATGCCACCGCTACTAGGTATTGGGTAGATCCAACATATCTGGCTTTTATGAACAGTTTGTATCAGTAATAGTACATAAGATATTCGATAGAAGTCCGCAACATCAGCCATTTTTTTTGGGATACATGACAAGGGAGCTGAATTTATGACCCAAGGTGCTCCTGGCAGTTTCAGCTGATTGAGATTCACTTTCGAAGGCGGTACGTCCTCAGTGCGAAGTCATGTGATTCACAGGAGTTTTGTGGACCTACATCACCCTATGACTGGTTGGGCCACTCATCATTGGATTCCTGATTGTCCTGCTGAAACAGCACGAAATCAGAAACGCACTTGGAGGAAAAGGAGAAACATTCACTGAGATAAGGATGGCCCAAACTTTTTAGCCGCCGCCAAACGAATAACTGGTGAACCAAACAACAACTAGTGATGTTGATCATTTAAGTTTACTTTAAATATCCCTCTTGCAAAACAAGAGTCAGAGGGGGGCAACTTATATTTGTCATTTTAACAGCCAACCGTGAAGATCCCCCAACTTTCGCTGTCTTGTCCCAAGGATCCCATGGAAGACAGAACGGTTTCAATACACCTCAAGAGTTGCGGTGAAACGGAAAACCTTGGGGAATTTAAGGGTGAAACAAACATTTTGTGTATGAAAAAAAGCTGTGTATCTTACTAGTTACTACTGTTGATGGTTCAGAAATCCGGGATTCACCAGTTGAGGTTGGTAGTTTATCCCATTATTTACAAGGTTTGATACATCCCAACTGGTGCAAGATTTCAGCCATCAACAGTAGTTTACCTATCTTTTATTTCTACATGGAATAAATGAAAAAACAGCTGTCCAGGGTGGAATCGTGGAGTACCAGCATCAACTCAAGCGGATTCAACTGCTTTTCACATCTTGCTAATGGTCACACCTTCACAACACACATGTGGCCATTCGCTGAGAGATAGTATGCAATAGCAAAGCCCACAGCACATTTAAACTGCTAAAAGTTTTCCTAGGTGCTAGCTGCAGGTTGAAATCCAATATACTTCATATGCTTACTTTATTCTACTTGGATTCTGAATTTTCCTTATGAAAACCACTTCTGACTAATTCTGGCAGCTTTCTTCATTACTTCAAACTGGGTAAATAGAATGATGTCACTTGGATTAGTTGTGAGTTCTTTATGTTGTCCTATCAGGTTCTCAAAAAACGAATGGTCCAAGGAGCGGGATGTGTCTGGCTGGCCAAATGGCCTTCAGTTGCGTCAAAATCAAAATCAGAGCTTCGATGGCTGCTTCATTACCTTGAATGACACCGGTTGGGGCTAAAGTTTGGGCAACCATGCGACATAATCCTTCCCTGCCATGTCTCTTTAAGGCTATCATCATTCTAGTCCTCCCGCAAATACAAGAATTGCAGAGGCAAAATTTGAAGCAAATCAATGTAAAGCATCCCTTGAGTTACAGGAAATTGAACAGGACATCTCAGCATGTACTGAACATTTGAACCGCTGCCGAAAAGAGGTAATTTTGTTTGTTTTTGTTTGATCATCGTATCTAACAAAAACCTTGTCAGTGGACAGTTTTCAGAGCTGAAACAGTTTCCATTTATCCCCTGTCATCCTCTGCCCCAGGCTGTCAGCAAGTAGTGCCATACCCCAAACATGCCTTCGTCTATCTACAAGGTGGCTTGAGTTGTCAGCATGTTTTGCTGAAGTCATTCTGCATCCTTAAGGGCGTCTAAGAACCAAGGAACCAACTGGAATTTCTCCAAGTGCTTCCACTGCAGCCATATTGACACTAAAATCGCGATCCACCTATCAGGGTGGCAGTCATCCGATCTGACTTTCAGTTCTTCAAATTTTTCTGACAAATAAACCACTTGGCTGAATGAAGCTTGCACTTAAAATAATGCAACTCATCAAACTCGTCATTCCGACAAAGCATTGCCTCATCCTTGTCCTTACCATGGTTCTTCTTGATCATGTTGATCAACCTGAATGGAGCAGAGCTTGTTTCGCATGTTAGGATGCTTGGTAAAAATGCCTAACACGAACCCAAAGTGGGTGCTTTAGTTGGATAACACTTTTTAGGTGGGTTTTGCGCATTGAACCCCAAAGAGATTCTGAAAAAACTTCACCAAAAAGTCATGCATTGACATGAATTGTTTGGATCATGCTCAAGGAACTTGGACATCTTCGTCTCACTGGAGATGTTGATTAGGCCTTGGATAGCTGCCTGAGCGTATCCACAAAGAATTGCACCACAAGGGGCTGCGGCTATGCTCTTCAACAATTTCTTGACAATTGCCTTGAGATAGATCAAATCCGTGAAGAACAGCGAACACTTCATGGTGACTGGACCTGTACGTGCATGTGTATACATATATACATTTTGTGTTTTTGCAAAGCCCTCATTGCCACTCTCTTAAGCATCGTTGGACACTCACACATTCAGATTCTTTCACATCTTGTCAGCAAAAACCATTGAAAACTGAAGCTATCAAAACTATATAAAGCAAGATCTCTTATGAGACTCGTCAGTAACCTGGGAGGCCAGTTACTGCAACAACTTATGCTATGACACTCATGGCTTACGAAGACCAACCCCTCCCACAAAAGCACCTCGCGCACACGCCATGACCGGTGTCTTAGACATTCAAGTAAAACCTCAGAGAATTTTCAAAATTTCCCACTGACAAGCAATGAACTCAAAAGCACTTGCTGTTCTTCTTCTCCAACCCATGTGCTCGAAAGAAAAACAACAGCTCAAAAGCTCCATAGCTCGAATTTTCCAGCACCAACGTATAGCTTTGGCGGATACTGATAGATCCCCCGGATCGCACAAGAATTCTTAGGTGCGCAGCAGCATAACAATAGCTTGAACTTATATATGATCTGATATCCTCTTGTTGACTCATGGTGTACTAAATATCAACTTGCATGTGATCAATTGTCGGTTGTATTGAAGCATATGATACGCACGTTCTAAGACTTCTTCTACCTTCACCATCAACTAGGGCATCAACTCACATAGCTGAAGCTTCACCTGCCGTCATCTCTGCAGCTGCCACTTGTTCCATGAGTGCTTTGCTGACAGGATCTTCCTCTTCCTCCAAGCCATCAGTGCCATCAGTCACTCCACAACCTCCCAGCTCAGTTGCATCCGCCATCTCCGGCTCTGCGGCTCCACCAGCTCCCACGTTCGCTGGCATGATGGAGACGGCTCCCCCTCCGACCGGTCCATGGGCCTGTGCCGGGCGCTTGTAGCCGGAACGACGCTTGTTGCCACCGTAGGTTGGCTCGGTTGCAGCGCCAGTGCTGTTCCAATGCAGGAAGAACTCACCAACAGCTTCCTGTAAAAACTCCCAATCTCGAGGTGGTCGGCCAATACTCTGGCTCAACACTCCTGGCACACAAGAAAATGGATGCTCCTCTCCAAATGGTGCCAAGAGTTCTTGGAAAAGCATTACCACACTCTCAGGATTCATAAGTCCACCCTGCTCGATAGCTTGCCAGGCCTTTCCCATACTGTTGTGAATCCAGGACTTTGTAAAGAACTCCACACGTTGCAAGTCATCACGCAGGGGAGAGGCCAAAGTCTCTTCACGAGCTCTCTCATGCGCACTTTTCAGTCCCTTGTAGACTTTGTTGCGCAATGCCTCTTGGTCTGGCAGAAGCAGACCTGCGGAGTCCCAAATTGCCTTGTCCAGAAGACAATCATCCATGAGCTCTTCATACTTGGCATTCAATACAGCTTCCACTTCAGACCACTGTGGATTCTGGCCACTCCCACTGAGAATCTCCCAATACGACATATGAAAAGCCACAGTGAGGTCCATGTCAAAGAACCATGGCTTGTCAGCACAGGCAGTACTGTAACCCCTCATGGCCGTCTCAATGTACTGTTGCGCCGACTGCTGCCAGGGCATAGTCAAGAGCTCTGGGGCCTGTGCACCCTTGTACAGGTACTTGGTGATACGCTTGAATAGCTCCATCTCATCCCAGTCCTTTTCCTTCTCTGCGATCTTCTTGATGGCCTTCCAAACTTGCTTGTTGAGACAGGAGTGAACCTTCTGCAACACTTCCTCATGAGGCATCACAGGACCCGTTTGCACAGGTGCATAGCCACCACTGTACGGCCCGGTCTTCATTCTCTTTGGGTTTGGCAATTGCTGAGCAAAACTTTGTGGCTGTGCTTTGCCACCTTTGCCACCACTAAAGGTTTTGCCACCTTGGGCCACCTGTTGCCCAGGGATTTGAGCAGCTGGCCGTACATTCATGGCTCCTAGCCCATTGGCATCCTGGTACAGGAAAAACGTCACAGCACAACCAATACCAGGCAGATCTTCCTGGACATCCTCCGCAAGGAGGTAGATTCGTCCTTGGTTCCTGTAGGCATCTGGGTGGTCGATCTCCTGAGTGGCCTGGATCCAGCCAAACTTATCAAACCAGTCGAGCACAGTGCCGCGAAGGCGCTTCGTGCTGAGCAGTTTTCGCGTGCCAGAGCCTTTTGCCCCTCCCATGGCTGCGTTCGTTTCTTTGCAGGTTGCGGACACCAAACGTGTTGGGTTTGTTTCCAAACACACGTTTCTTTTATTGTTCTACATTAGATATTCACTTCTGTATATACATATGTTAAACAAATATATAATATATATATATAAGCAAATATATGTCTGTATATATGAAATACATCTATACTATGTATGTACTTTCATCTGGTTTGAGTATTTCTGGTCTCATAAATATGGACATTTCCAGTTCCAGTATGGATGCTTTCCCGGTTTGCTCGTTGGGTCTTTTGAAAGGCGTGGACCCCGTGATGACTTTTGCTGAGGTCCGCATAGCTGCTTGAGCCATCAAGAGCATGAGTCACCAGCAGATATAGGCAGATCAAATTGGCTCAGACTTTGGATTGGAAAGTAGGCAAGTCAAGATTCCTGATCCTCGTAGCTTCCAACGAATGTTTCATTTCATCAACGAAAATCTGGGCAACTACGGGCGACAACCTGAAGGTCATGACTTTCCTTCGACCTACCCTTACCATTTTTGGAGGTGACCGCCCGGCTGCCAATATGATTTCCAGGGCACATCTTCCATTTCTTCAGATGTGTGGCGTTCCGACAAAGCCAACAGCGTTGCAGCTAAATCTGCCTTCACCTGGTGGAGTCAGGAACAAGACGTCACACAGTAAACACAAACATCACATGACAGTGATTCAATCATTTTGTTTCCCTTGCTTCTATCAAACATCATCAACTTCATCAACCCCCCAACCATGCATATTAAATAACCACGTTCACATCCAGTTTCTTACGGATGTGGAGATATTTCTTTGTTTTTTTTCCCCCTTCCCATTGCGGGCCTTGGGTGAAGGATTCGTCCTTTTCAAAAAGGCCTTGGGTGATTTTCCGACCGAACCAAAAACAACACTAGGCTTGAGATGGGTTGAGAGGGGGTTCCATCTTCGGAACACCAAACGCTCTCCTTTAAGACCTTAGTTCCTGGTGACCGGTGGCTTTGGGAGGGGAGTTACCCTTAAACTCTCATGTTGATGAACATCAAATCTGAAGTAATCTTGTCTTGCATTTGCATCTTTACTGGCTTTCCTGTCGCTTAAAACGTAAAAACCAACAAAACCCATCAGCACGACGCCCTGAAATTCGCCATGATGCTCCAAATGCTTGGATGACCTGGTTGTTACAGCTTTCAACATGTCGCACCACTTGTACCTTGGCGTGGCTTTAGGGAAAGGTGGAGGCATCCTCACATTTCTGGTTGAACGACCCATTTTTGGGGGTGGGAGTGAAAATTGATGAACATGTTTGTAAGGCACCACCTTTCTATCCTTACCCAAACATTTCTCCTTCAATATATAAGGTTTTCTGGTTTCTCACCAGAAACATTCACAAAATCTGTACACAGTTATAGGTTATACATACGTAGCTGTAGATGAGAAACGATGAGACTCCATTCCAGTGCTACTTGGAGTGCAAACTTGGAGGAGCGGCCCCTTTCATTCAACGCGAGTGGTAAACACTTTTGCCAATTTCGCCAGTTCAGATGGTAAATCCTTATGTAAATCTCCCAGTAATTTGAGCCAACACAAGATTTCTCCAGGATCCCGTTTTTGCAGCGATTTCCAATCGTGTTTTTTTGTCTTGCAACCCAGACACTGCCAGGTCCTGACTTTCTGTTGAGTCAAAGGCTTTCACAACACCATCCATTGAAAATAGCAAGGTCAACTGCCTCGGTGGCTCCAAATCTTTCAAAGAGCACTGGAGATGATTTGATGTGAACAGTCAGGGATCTAGAATTTACAACATGGGATTGTCACAATGCTATCGTTTAAAGGAAAATTATGGAAAATTGATGAAACTTGGATATACAAGTTTTCACAACCCCTTCACAAACCAAGCCCAACACGTTTCATCCTTTCCCACTTCTAAATGTTTCCACCCAAGCTACAAGACAAACTCTGAATCTTCATTCGCCAAGGACTCCATGATCTCAGGTAAAGTTGCAGACCAACCATCAGGCTGAATCCTAAAAGCTTATTTTTTTTGAGGTGATACATTTGGGTATATTCTTATCCTTCTTCCCAAGGAATGATTTGGAACTGTAAGGTCTGACTGGTGAATTCTTCACAAGTGGAAATTTGGATGGAATGTTTGTTCATTGTCTTCTTCCCCCCAAAAAAATCGACACCAAATTCTACAAGGAAGTTTCAAACTAAAATCCAAGTCGTAGCTATGATACCCCCTTTTTGCGTCTCACTTGAACACCTCTGATATCATCCAACCTACGATCTCTCCAACAGCATTAGCACCTGCATGTCTTGTAAGATTTGGCCCTCATGGGTCAACTGTTGACACATAGGATAAGCTTGCGGATCTCCAGGAGATGTGGCCATGGCAGCAATCTTATCCTGTGAAACAACGGGGAAAAGGAGAGTTTTCTATATTGCATCCATGGATGATTCCAGTCAATCCTTGATGAAAGGTGGGGAAAATTGAACGATACTGGATGGATGCTTGGAAAAAATTCTATTGTTCACGTTCTTCAATCTTTAAAGTTTCACAACAAAGTCTATCCAAGAAAAAGAAGATTGGTTGTAGTCTTGAAAGTGTGAAGAAAGTCCACCCCAAACATATCCGCGAACTCTTGGCAGCGACTGATGGAAATGGTGATCAGTGAAACTTCTTGAACTTCTTTCAGAGCTTAAGACTGGGTGACATGGGAGACGCCAAACAAATTCCCAACACATCATTGGACATGTCATTAAAAAACCATGAAAAACCAAACCGTATCCCCACGTTTCACCCCCATGAAATCCAACCCTCCAAGTGACAACAAACAACAACCTTCACCATGCTTCCCAGCCTTCAAATCGGAAACAAAGCATGCTTCGCCGATTTCCAGCTCCAATCGTTCTCCACTGACCTTGGTACATTCCACCTTCATTTGGCCGGATGCTCCAAGGGATGCCTTCAGTTCCTTGAGCCCAAAAACCCTGCAGACAAACCACGTCTAGGTATCGCACACGTGTGGTTTAATACCTTGAATAAAGAGCATAGAAATTGCAATTTCCCACTTGGGTTTAGAACAGGATTTTCGAAAAAAAACGCACACATTAACATATCATCATATTTACATATTTCATCCTATTTTCACATAAAACCTTCCTCAAATCCACTTCAAAAAAAATCCAACTCACGTTGATCACCTCGGGTCACTTGGGCCCCCCATAACCATTGGCCGCCCCCAAGCTTCGTCCACTAAACTCACCCCACCTCGCCAAACCAAGCCAAAGCGTTTGCAGTCGGTGATGGCCTCGGGTTTTTGGAGACACCGGCTTCCCGGTGTATCATGCAGGACGGACATCTTTCGGGGATGGATTTTTTGGGGTGGAAATTAATTCAAGACACTCCCAAAAATAGGGGTCCTTAACATTTAACCGCGCCTTTTGTGCATCGTTGGTGAGTTTTCTTTTTTGAATCTCATTGAAGCAGTGATCCAACAAAAACGATAGAAAAAGGTACTGTAAGCTGGACCCTGATCCAAGTCGCCATCACCTGATAGGTGTTTTTTTTTGCCGCCGTTTTCCGGGGGGTGTGGACTCCCCGAATCCCAAAGCAGCCCCAAACAAAATGGTCCAGTGATCCCTTCAACGGAGTATGATCCTCCACCTTGCAATCCACCAAGCTACAGTATGACCATCCACAGGTGGAGCCTGGGCTTGCAGGTCAATCAAGACCTATCAAGACCACGGATTGGACCCATCATTTCCACAAAGAACTTCTGACGGGAAGAGTTTTGGGACCAAAATTGACAAAAATAAATTAATGGGTCACTTGAAGCATTTTGAAGATACACTCGAATTGTTGCACAAGGAACAAATCCAAGTGGTGGTAGCTGAGGTTGGGTTCCTTTCAGAAATAGAGGGATGACGTGCTTGAGACTGTGATGATGACTTTCTGATGTCTGTTGTTGGAAGCTAGTTGAGGAGCCTATGGCCCAATGCCCCAATGCATCTTCGGTTGGGATGACGAGTAGATCATGTGTTGCCATCTCAAATCAAATATCTTCTCTGGATTCCTGTAAAAAGTCAGTTCAAGATGAATCACCAAATCCTTCCAAGCATCTCAATCTGCACAAATTGCAACATTTCACCAATCTGGACCCCCAAAAAAACAAAAGTTAAAAAACAACTGGTAAACCCTTCATACCACCTACACCTCTAATAAATTTCCATCCCCAACTCCTTCACCTCAATTTGGAAACCATCTCAAGGTCATCAACCTTTGTGATAACAAACTCAAGCTGAACGTCCCTTTTGGCACCCCAACACTTGGATCGGGCAAGTCTGTTGGGACTTTCTCTACTGAATGACCTTGGAAAAACATCCAGGCAGGATGGTAGTGGTTTCACCATGGCATGGTTCTACAGTACTCATGGTGACAAGTAACCACTCAAAAGACTTTAAACTGGAAGTAAAACTCATATTTGTGATATATCTCCCATTTTCTCACACAAATTACATGAAGTTGTACCACTGGTGTGCATTTTCATGCATTTTCAATGTATATTTTTCCATTGATTCCAAGTACATAAACACACCATACTTTTGTGGCTACCATTTCCATGAATCCCCTGAGGCATCCCCGCTGGGATTGCGTTCATAAGCCTCCGAAACTGTCGCGCCCGGCGCTGCTGGATCCTGCTTCGTTTTTTTCCTTTTTCGGGTGGCTACCAAGATGCCTGGAAAACCAGAAACAGAACTGAGGTTTTGCTGTGTGTGTTTTGTTTGGATATATAGCTCTGTGTTAGTTATGTTTTGGTCCCAGATTTGTGTCTCAAAATGTAGAAACTTAGGAACAGGGATGGGTCTACCAAAACACACAATGCCGTGCCACAAGTGCTTCCGCAAAAACATCAATGGTGCTGTGGTGAGTGACTTTGTAAAATAATCACTATACTATTGCTTGGCCCAATCTTGCCAGGTAGAAGCAAGATCAATCAAAGACATCTGTAGATTTATGAAAGTTGTGTAATCTACGGTAACTAGCTTCACATTTGTTTAGACATCTATTGCAGTTCTTCTATCCTTCAGCTCCCTTCATACCAAGCATATCCTTCAACGCGTTGAAGAACGTACACGTTCTGACAAAAATCACATTCTTCTCTTCACCATCATTCATCCTTTCTTTTTCATAGTTTAGACATCAGAAAATCCAACTATTTTCCCAAGAAATTGGCAATCTTGTCACCATTTTTGTAGTTTCATCCAAACGCCCTTCCAATCAACGCCTCTGTTTCCGCGTTGTACTTCTCCGTTGAGCTGCTTGCACTGCCCTTGGGACTCATTAACTCGATGCCCTCCTCATGCTCTTCGGACGCTGGCAGGTCACCATGAGGTCATCACCGGTCGTTTGGATGGGACGTGTTGACTCTCGTGTTGAAATGGGGAGGCTGATGAATAAACTGAAAGACATGAACACATATACGTACATTTTGTCTTGTTTTGCTTGTTGAGATCAAGCTTGGTTCACTTTGATAAAAGAAACACTTCGCGGGATTTGAGAAATAAAATAAACAAGCTCAATCAAATTTGGCCAGTGGATCACCTGTAGAAGTGACACCGTAGTAATCATGCGCAAAACTTGCATGAGGAATTTCCTTGGATTTCCTCCCCCACTAACATCCACAAAATTCATGAAAACGGTCTCGCCCCAAAAAATTCCCAGGTAACTTCCACCCTGACGAGTCGTCCTCTGCAGATCGGCCACGAGGATCCGAGACAGTGAACCACAGCAAGCAGGCAAAGAAAATCGCAGGATAGGCCACCTCAACACTTGGAAATCTGGCGACATTTGTCATTTGGAAATCTGACATTTGTGAAACATCTAACTGCTTTCAAGTAAAATCATGTAAACAAATACCAAGCAATTGGTTGATATCCAACGGGGATTGTTGGAAGGTTATATGTAAGGAAACCATGAGACGAAGTACTTGAAGCCAACGGCTGATACATACGTGTTGGATGGTGTGGTCTTGAGCTCACCTGGTGCTCACTGGATTTTGGGTGCTTGCATGCTATTTGCAACGGATTAGCAGTGATATCCAGCTATCAAAGACCATCAAACATCATCATCTCAAGGCACTCAATAGTATCACTTGTGGGTATTTAGGAGCAACATAAATGATTCTCAAGTTGCCCTACTGAACGGAGCCGTTACAACCCAAACACACCAAGAGCTGAAATAGCTACATTGCTGACCTATCAAATGTACATTCAATCAGCAATACTCATCAGCAATACTCATCATCATCATCATCAGCAATACTCATCATCATCATCATCATCATCATCAGCAATACTCATCATCATCATCATCATCATCATCATCAAATGAAATCACATGAGATTCTCCAATCTCTGAAAACCTTTGTTGATCCGTCCAAAAGTTTTCCTTTCGATCCAAGGTACTACAACAAAAGGAATCCGCCAGCCCCAACGAGGCCCTAGGAAACCTGCCAACAATTGTCCTCACATTGAAGGTTCAAACATGTTCAATCCAAAATGCTTTTAGTCATATTGAAATCATGTTTTTGTAGTCATGTGAATGAATCGTGTTTCCATTAATATAATATAGTTCTAGGGAGTTTGCCAAAATAAAGCCATCAATTTCAGGTGTTTGATTCTGCGATGCGATATCCCCGTTGGAAATGTGCCAAAAAACAAAACAGGCTGAATTCACCACCAATTTTTCCTCATCCACCCATGTGGGTGATTGGTTCATTTCACTAACTGGAATTGAGGTTCGTTTCGGGAGTATTCCTGTAAACTACGCACCTCAACCTGGGAGGTTGTTTTTTTTCAGCTTGTTTTTGGGTGGAAATTTGCCAGTCCCAGTGGCGGAAACTTCACTAATCGACAATCTCAACATCTTTGAGTCGGGAAATATAAGGGAAAAATGGAGTCAAACACCACGCCCAAGAGATTCAACAGGGTGTAGTTTCACACCCAAACAAGCAGAAATTACACACATATATATATATACATATGAAACATGGATGATGTAGCATATATCAAATTCACGAGGTACTGTCAATTTGTTGACTCGAGTTCAATGATTCAAGACCTTTTCAAATCAAAATGGTGTTGCAATGAATCATTGGACACGACACCTCCAGGACGTTTGTCACCTACATTCCCTCATTCCGGATAAAAAAATGGGCAACGTACATTCACTTCCAAACTCATGTTCAGCACATTTTTTTCTGCACATGTACTGAAAACTATTGGAACTTTCCATAAACATCAAACAAAAATTGGTTAACAAAAACACATCTTCCCCCGGGTTTCCTCAGTTTTCTCCTTTCCCCCCGGGGTGCCACCTTGACCCAACCTCCACCGACGGGAATCTCCTGAAGCAACGCCCACCGACGTGGCTACTCCCATGGCCGCCGAGACGATGCCACGTTGTTCCGGAGCTGCTAAATCACCACCTAAAACCGACATAGCGTGTATATGAGTGGAGAAAAAAGGGTATATATAATATGTCAAATTGTATGTGTGTATATATATATATCTATGTGACATTGTAAACATATACATAATATTAAAATATATATATAGTACATACATATGCAATTTTACATATGTAGAAACATATGTAAACATACATGTGTCATGGTCTAAACTTCTTATATTGGGGATGGTAATCCCAAATTGATAAGGGAATCCTTATAGTGGATATTTGCACCACTACTGTTGGGGTGATGACCATCCCGTACCACACGGAACCAATGGGAGTTTTGACCCCAGAACATATGACATATGTAAATATGTAAATATATATGTATGTATATAGTATGTAGTATGTACAACATAACAGTATGTATAATGTATATGTATGTATATGTACATGTCTAACACTAATATCCAAGAAGTACATCTTTTTTAGATCCTTTCAAATCCACTACCCTTTTATCCAGAAACTTCTGAAGGCTTTTGGAGTTCCAAAAGGCCCTCAGGAATCAATGGGAAAGTCGTTTTTTTCCCCCCTATTTCTTCCACAGAAAATGCTGTGTTGGCCAAAGAAACGCACCATCTTTTTCTAACAAAGCGTTATTTTGTGGTACCGGGAACCACCAGTTTTATATTGTATATAAATATATATATTCTGCGCCCCCCAAAAAAAATGGACCAAATTTCTGGTGTCTTGATGTGCCAAAACGTGCTCCACCTGATTACCTAAAGCTGGCCGAGCTACACAACGAATAAAGAAGCGGAAAGGAGCCGCCCACCGACACTCCTGACCCGCTGTTGAGTTTTTTTTATGGCGACTTTCAAGATATAAATCATTCTTGTAAAAAACGTAGCAATGGACACAAAAACATGTTGAACATGTATGAGTTCTAATGTGTGTTTTCTATTGCCATGGTAATTTGCAGTAGGGTAAGAGAGATGAAACATATCTGAACTTATCCAAATAATTTCTATATATAAGCAATTAAAACATATGATATATCTAGGTAAATATATTCTATCATATATATTACAAATGGTTACTATTCTGTGAACATTTCAATTTCTCAACTTCTCGCAGTGCATCATTCTTCAACAGACTCACCTTTTCCGATGATTCTGCTGTTTGGATCTCCTGTGAGTACTCGGCATAGGAAATACCACCTGCTACCGGTGCATGGCTGGAATTTGCCAGGTAAGGGATAACAAACATAGAAAACCCAAAATACAAAGTCATTAAACATCCAAACATATGCGAAAGCTAGCTATGTGTGGGCATTCATATCTGATACAAACTCCATATATCCATGATAAACAGAATGATCCTTAATTCATTTTCTCATATTTGCTCATATTTTCTATGTTTCCCCTATTTTCACACCTTCCTTACAAAAAAAAAGGACTTCCCTCCAATGAATCGGGAAATCATCAAGCTTGCCACATCCAAGTGACAAGAATCCTGATCCTCCGGAAGGGATATACCTTAAACAACAACACTGGAAATGATTTTCACCCCCGAAGATTAACAGCTGGAACCTGAAGTCATGATGGTTTGGGCAGATTCGATCTTCCTTTCACAGGGGTCTGATAACTCAGGTTCCAGCCGTTAATCTTCCGGGGCGTGTTGGGTTTTTTGAAACCAAACATGAACATTCAATTTTGAGAGAAAACCTTTTGACACTTCACTCTTAACAACATGACAAGTCAACTTTCAATGATCTGTGACGTTTTTTGTCTTTTTTCTAACCAGTATGGGTGAACACATGTGGTGGTGATGTCACAAATCTGACTGCCAAATCAGTCTCATTCAGGGCATGCATATGGAACCTCTCAAAAACACGTACCAGTACCTTCCAACTTTGGCCACGGCCATATCTAATCCTGACGAACCACTTCGCTTGTCTAACATCCCACATCTCTGTTTTCAAAAAACAGACCCCCCCCCCCAGCCAGAGTTCTATCATGTCAGGCACCCAAAATCACCTTTAGTTTTTGATCTTGCAGAGTCACATCCAACTGAACATTTTTTTTGAAAGAAACCGAGAAGCTTAATGAGCGCGCACGGCACGCTGCCCAAAATCACTACAGCCAACAGCAGATTTACTCGATTCAATCGATCTGCCAAAGGCCCAAGTGCTAAACTTGTTGCTCCTGGAGAGCAAAGGGGAAACAATGAAATCATGATGTCTGTTCAGCCTGTTAATGTATCAACATTGGAAATATTTGGAAACCCTAAAGGACATCACAAACAAAACCCCTAGAATTTTGAAAAACCCGCCTTTTCAGATACTCAGACATCATCGCAACATGTTCTTTGTCCTCCTTTCAATGAGTGAAACTGCATGAATCTGATCTCTACAACCATCTTCAACTTATGCATGTTTGAGATGGTTGAATTGAAATCAATGATTTCTATATTATTTCGATAAATGCGATATCATATCCGTTTATCATCGTTTCTATTCTATGTTATTCCCAGCGTTCCAGCGAGATTTCATTTTCCCACTCCGGAGGCACCTCCGACAAAGAAAAAACCTCATGGCTGCAACGCAGTGAATCGATCATCCAAAAAATCGAAAACATCATTCATCCAACAGCGATCTTCTCACTTTGCTGTCTCAACAAACTTGTAAAAAAAAACAGAAGAGAACCTGGACACCCCTAGTCCTCTAATATTCAACCTGGTTGTGCGCTGAACCGTGCTGACATGTTCGGAAACAAAATTACAGGTGGAACATGTGACATGCTTCCAAGATGAACTTGTAGCTTTCTTCCTTTTACAAGCAAAAGAAGGGGCCCCCCATTTTCCACCCAACCGGCTAAAGCTATGGGAAGGCATTCCCATGAATTCACGACTAAATCATGGCTACTACCATGCACTGTAACCATGCTAGAAACATCCGCCAAAACCACGGAAAAAAAACACTCATCATTTCCAACCTGCCCCCCATGATTTGACCATGGATTTCCCATCTTTTTTTTGTTGGGGGGTTTTGGTCACCTGCCATAGATCCCAGGTGCCAAGTTGGACTTGACCACCCAATTTGCTATCTTTTTCCAAGGCGGTCAGGTCAAACTCCTCGGCAATGGCGCTCCTTAGCGGTCATAAGCATAGGTTGGGGTCGGGTGCTCAACTCCAAGGCATTCCAAATAGATTGAAAGTTCAATATTCATGTCATGTCCCGCGAACAACATTATTTTCAAACTTTCTTTAAATGGACACCTACCAATGGCATATGCACAGTTGCAACTGTGCAGTGCAAAAGATACTCCCTTTTTTTCAATATAAATCAATAGCCATTGGTGATCCAAGAGTCAAGTTGGGAGCCGCCAAATTTTGATCCGCATGTAAGCACATTGCTACGATCAACAAAAGGCCCAATGTATACCTTGGAAAAAAAACAACCAAAAACCACACACCATCAATCAACCAACCACCCCCAACTGGAAAAAAAACAACTTGAACACTCTTTCAACACACCATCTCCAAGCTTATAATCTTTTGGTGATGAAAAGGAGCTACATCCAGCTAGCAAGTCGACTGTTTGTTGGGTCCATCGAGAAATCTGTGGAATGTTTTCGGGCCAAATGTTGGGTATGAAACAACTGAAAGTGCATCAACTGGAAGAAACATGAGGATTGATTCCCTTTGTTCCTATAGTAGATTTAGGCAAATCATGGCAAATCTATCTACTCTAGTCATCTCTATTCTAGTTTCATCCCACAAAAGGCGGACTCTCCGCCTATACAAATACAACCTTTTCAGTTTTCCCATGGGTTTTAACCATCAATCTGGCCAACTTATTATAATTCACAGGTCGTTAGGTCGAATTTCGTTAATTCAAAACTGAAATAAGAGTTAGGTCGCTGAAATAGGAAAATATTGGCTGACGTCGGGATCCTTATGCCGGAGATCTGTGATGGTCAGATGGACATACAGTGTAACGTATTGAAGAAACTGGCTGAAGAAGATTTCTCAAACCTATCCTTTTTGAAAGTTCGCCCTACGCCTTTTTGAGAGAAACTTGCGGGAGAAGATTTCTCAAAACTACCCCTTTTTGGTGCTTTCAGCCCTGAAAACCTCAGAAACTGGTGGGAAAAGATTTCTCAAACCCACCCCTTTTTGAAAGTTTCAGCCCTGAAAACCTCAAAAAAAGGGTAGGTTTGAGAAATTTGGGCTTCAGTGGGATTCGAACCCTGTACCCGCTGGCCAGGACCAACACCCGATCCGTTAGGTCACGGGGCCCAAACTCAAATGAAAGGCCGCCTTTTTGAAGAAAATGCCCCGGGAATGTAGTAGTTTGAAGAAACAAAGATTTCTCAAACCTACCCCTTTTTGGTGCTTTCAGCCCTGAAAACCTCAAAAAAGGGTAGGTTTGAGAAACTGGTGGGAGAAGATTTCTCAAACCCATCCCTTTTTGAAAGTTTCAGCCCTGAAAACCTCAAAAAAGGGTAGGTTTGAGAAATTGATGGGAGAAGATTTCTTGAGCCTACCCCCTTTCAACTTTCCTTGTTGAGAAATCTGTCGGCTCAAAACCACTGGTTAGCCAACAGGCTCCGTGTTATGGCATCTTCTAGTCATTTTGAACATAGCAGCACCATGCCCTGGTCTCCCAACATCACCCCCTTAATTCAGAAAGTTAGGTCGCAATTCTATTGTGACGTCGTGTGAGGTCGCTATAATTTGGGCAGATCAATGGGATCCATGACTGTATCCACCAGGTTGCCATCGACGAAAAAGGCCACGACATTGGAAGAGGAACTTGTTTAAGCCCTGCAAATCCCAGTTTCGACTTCTCCATCCTTGAAAGCAAATGGAAGCAATCTCCAAAAATGTCGAGAGCAAAGCGGCTTTTGAACAAAGTTTTTTTTGTTGCAGCTATGCCTAAACGGTACCTTATATTTGTATAAAAACCCAACAAGGCTTATCAATTGGTACAAGATTTCAGCCAATAAGGACCTTTCAGGTTTAAGGGAAGTGTAAACTTGTGATGCTTTCCAATTCCTTTGAGTGCTATATGTTTCAATTCCTTAGAACCAATTGATTACCACCCGCTACAAAAAGTGGCAATTCACTGATTGCGAGTTTTATTTTTATTTTTTGCTGGGATCACGGATCACGTGTGTTGACCAAACAACTGTAGGCTCTTTTGGAAAGAAGCTTCGATTTGTAGAAAGGCCAAATCAAACCAAATCATCTAAAAAAAACTTCGCCAAGTCTGTTTCCAGTTGCAAATTTGAAGAAGTTTCCAACCTCGCAAACGTTCCAATCGCAACTAACATCCAAGGAACTGGCAAGTTGTTTGTGTGGTGCAGCTCGGCTTCTCTTAGATTCATCTGGAAGACGATCTTCCTCGAGATGTGACATCTTTCATCATCTTTCACTGGCAAGTTGATTGACCCACAACAATCTACAAGTTTTTAAAGTGTTATACAGGGCTTTTCTGAAAAATACAGCAATATCTATCAAATTCTGTAGATGGATACCTTATAATTTATGTCAGAATTTTGTTTCTTCCGAGACAATTTCTTAGATTGCCAGCATGTTGTTCCACTTCCTTCTAGTCAGAACACACCAGGCACCCAACCCTCAATCAATGCATCTGATGCTCCTCCGTATCCTTTTGACTGGCTAAGAAGGGCATGCCCAACGCTTAGAGCGCAGCGCCACATATAAGCCGCCACCCAATTTTTCAAAAGGTCAGACACAATGATTGGGAAGGAACTCATCTTGAACAATGTTGCATTCATCTTGGCATGATTATCTTATAATAAGAGGGCAAATATATGATATCTACTTACGTTTCTGTGCAACTGGTGAAAGCGTTGGTGAATGCATGAGACTTTGTCCCTTCATAATGTGTTGTTGGCAACCTCTGTAGCATCTTTCATCAGCAGCAACAAATCATGTACACAATGTCGATGTCTTTTATGCAGATTTCGCAACCTTTCAGCCTGCATCCATTGGTCATGATCTCTTTTTAAAGTATTGTCATGGCTGATGGAACCCAAATGCCAACGCCACGACGCGACACACATTCTTCTCGAAACGAACAGCAAAGGAACCCGGGTTGCCGCATCACAAAAGGAAAAGGATTGCCTGCTGACCGTATTTTTCAGGTGCTGTTAGTTTCAGGGTGCGTATGATAAAGCATGGATTGATATCGATGCAAAGAGACCATCACATGCTTCAACATACGTCTCCCAACATGAATCTCCTCAAACCATTTGCAAGTCACCACCTTCCGCACCTCGTTCTCGAAGCACTGCTGCCACCAAATGGCTGACAATGCAACCCTGGGAGAAACCAACAACAATGTCCACTGGGCCAGTCTCCTGCATGCTACGAATCGTTCTCACGAAATGGCCGAAATCGATGCAAGCTTCTGTAAAAAAAACGTTGCAATACATGGTGACTTGAGAACGTATCTGGGCAATATGGCACTTTTCAACGATAACAACGGACTCATCTACATATCGGTCTATAAACCTTTCCGTAAGACTTCACTAAATGGCGTTTAAAGTCCTGGATATGATGAAGGATTCGATCAACACTGGTTTCAACCTTAGAGGCAGTGGGTCAACAAACGCCGACTTGAAGGAAACGCCGACTTCCAGCAAAATGCCGAGGAAAAATAACCGTTGAACCATCTCTTGAGGATATCAACATGCAAACCATACAGAAGGAATGATGGATTTTTCATTCGAAATTCTTCTCAACCTGATTGGATCCTGCTTTCTGTCATCATTACAGCATATACACGTTTTTTTTGCTATCTGATTGGATGAACATAGCCTGGATCCATATTGTATAATACTACCAATTGGATGAAAACAGTAAGATGGCTGAACATGGATTGTTGCATGGCAACATTCCGGGCCTCGGAATATGTAAATTCCACTTCAGGATCAAACAACTTCTCCTGGCTTCGTTTCGGATCGGCTGATTGTTCAACAAAAAGCCAGTCCAAACCAGTCACCCAACCGACCCTTCACGGATATCCACGAACGTGCGAACATATTCAGGGGAAGAACCCCCTTGTGCAGTTTTTACGGACATTTACTTTCAGGTGCTACAACTAAAGATGCTGGGGAAAAAGCTACTAAATTCCATCAGTTCAACTGAAATGACCCGAAAGCTGCACAAATTCCGTCCTGATAGGGTCGATCGGACTTGTCAGTGTGCTCCACCTTGTTTCAAGCAACAAAGGGAGCGGCTGAAGCAAAAAAGAACATGAAGATATGAACATACAGTTGATCAAGAAAAACATGTTGCACCAATTGAGATATGATGAATTGATGTAATCTGTATGTACATATATACATTTCAAAATGGTATACGGAATACATCCCACTCACATCCTATTCACTAGACTCCTCCTACCCATCCCAACTGATGGAGCGGAAGCCACAGTAGCAACCCTGCCATTGACCCTTGCCATAGGGACACAAAGGTTGTCCACGTTGTTCGTGACATCTAAGTGCTTCACTGCATACCATCCATAGAAAGGCATCCCCGCAGCCAAGGTCTGTCCAATATTAGCACAGTTTTGCCGTGATGATCAAGGCATTCGGAAAATCTGCAAAGGCAATGAGTGGATCTTTCCCTTTCAAAATGATAACACCATGGGAAGTATGTGAAATCATTACAAATGGTTGCTTGCAGTTTTACATGACCATATTCTCGTATAGCTAAACAATTGTCCTTTTCAGGAACCACATCATGTTTCCTCCCTGTTGCTCTCCAGTTCAACCCTCGCCTTCATGACTTCTGGTGGTTCATGTCCTTCATTGAACCTTAGTCTTTTTTTAAGGCTATGAGGCTATGATGCAATCGACCTTGTGTAGTTCAGTGAAGAAGTGTTGGTGCAACGGCTTTACCAAAATAACCCACGAATTAAGCATACAATCCTCAACAAGAAATCAGTAGAAATATCACCTAAACCTAAATCCTTTTCTGCTTCTCTTGCACCCATGAAATCTGGAAAAAAAAACATGTGCAGAAGTATCATATTTGGTATACCCTTCCATAGGTCAAGGTGATGATCTTTCTGTTCAACGGAAACAACTCTGAGCTCTTCGAACTTCCAATTTCTGCCGCCATTCAGAAATTCCCATTCAGCCTGGTGGTCCAAATTCATGACCAACATCGCAGTCAAAATGCTTGAAGCGCTTGGGGAAAAATGGCATACAAAAATGATTAAAAAAAACCATCGCTGAAGACCAAAAATGGCATACCGAACGATGGTCCTGGACCTTGGAGCTCTTTTTCAAACAAATAAATTTCAGGGGTGTACTTGGTTTCAACCTGCATCACTGTGGGAAAAAAACAACTGAACCTGCTTCAGACTCGGCGATCATTGATAATTGCTTCTTGAAACATCTGAAAGATAAAGCTCTTGGGTATGCCTTTACACATCTTCACACCAGAGCGACTTGCACCAAATCGCTTACATATACTTGCACTATCCAAACATGTCTGAATTCTTTTTTCAACAAAAAACACATCACCAAGGACCCATCCAATCCAGGAAGTATAGGAGCATCACACGAAACAAGGAGATCAACCACTCTTCAACACTTCTTACAGCACCCATCTTACCACCTCATCACCCAAAGCACGACGCAAAGGCATAACCTGCAACGAATCTCGACGAACTTGAGTCACAAATGTTTTCTTGCAAAACTGGCTACCAATTGTAACCTCTTAGCTGCCAAATGTTCAATGAAAACTGGATTTCTTTTCAAGACCACCCCCCAAAAAAAAGGTTCTTCAAAATCCTGGTTTCGATTGACTCAAAGGTACCTGATACTTCATGATGTTGGCATTGGAACCTCCTCCATGGAGAGCTAACACCTCCAACAAAAAAAGAAACGAGGCGAAATTCAAAAGGCTGAACATTCAGAAATCACGGTCATGGTGCTCAATCACATTCTAAACATCTAAATAATTCTAAATATATCTAAATAATAGGGCCAATAGGGCCTGTTGATTTTCTTTCCATTGCCGTGGCATCTGGAAATTCTTCGTGGTTCAAGAGTCCAACAGAAAAGTAGAGGTTGTACAACAAAAAACTGCAGTGATGCATCTGCTGCACCTGCTTCTTCTTTTCGGCAAATTTGATGAGTCTCTGAGTAAGCAACTGAACACCCTTTTGGGTGGATTGGAATCTTACTGTCATGATATTGACATTGTCCCTGCAGGTTCTGATTTTTCGAACCACGCCATTGGCCAAATCTGAAGATATAGCTACAGCTAAAAACAGGTTTGACCTGGTTTGACCAAGGGGGAAAAACAACATACGTTTTTGCAGCTGAAACACCAGTTCCGCGCTGATGATGATTCAATATGAATTACAACATTTCACTGCAAGCTCCAAACTACTCTTGGAGCCATCGTGGTGTTAAGTTATGGCTTCACCATGTTTGACTCATCTGCTTGGACCTCATCCATCCTGATTGGGTACAACTTTGTTAAAGCTGGGTCTTTTGCTGGGTCGTTTCAGGCTGCAGCATCCCCAGCTAGCCAACCAACCGCGAACCTCACCCTGTGGGGGTAGATTATTGTGGGAAGCGCCAGCAGCCATGGCAAGCATGGCTTTGGGTGGAAGATCAGAGAAGATCTTCTTTTGATTGAGACGTCCAACCACTTCACTTGCATACTGGCAAGCCATGTGTCGAGCTCCAAAGTCCTGGTACCAAAATTATGTACCAAATATGCATGGACAACATGTTGTAATATGAAGCAATGTACAAGGAACAACAACAACCACTACTACTACTGCTGCTGCTACTACTACTGCTACTACTATCAAGGAGACCAAGTAGTACTAATAGCAAGATCCAAACACCCTCCCTGGGGATCAAAGTTGCTGGTGATTCGAATTGCCAATATTTTATTGCACCGGCCCTTTGGAATAATAGCGCTATCATCGAAAAAAAAAAATCCTCCAAGCATTCTTTTGAGGCTGACCTAATCTATCTTCCCGGATGATTCGCAGCTCCTAATTCCAACCGTCAGTGTTTTTTTTTTCCACTCCACCTTGGCGATACACTCAGCAAACTTGGTCACCTCAATGATGACGAGCCGAGAAATGTCCTGCCCAACAAAAAAGGTGCCAGAAGGCGGAGAGCAAATTCTTCTGGAATTTCCCAGCAAAAGAAAAAACATATAAAATCTTACTGCTTCATAGTGGTTGATGCAGGTTGCATAAATGTTTCAGTCATTTGAGTGAGTCATGATACCTTTTCTAAATGATTGGTCTCAACTCAGTTGAAGCATATTAGACAAACAGATCTGTATAAATGGGTAATTTTCCACGAGTAGTGATGAACACTTGAAGCATATTAAAGCACCAACGCAAATTTGGATGAATTAGAAACTATGACAATTCCCAGCCTCATTTCGGTAAACAAAATGAGTTTGTCCCGTTTGTCAAGCATCTTCATCAGTCATCATTTCGGTCATTTAAAACACCCAAGTGAACATGCCTTTCTTTCCCGATATTTTCCCGTTTTTGATGTTTTGCGTCCTGTGCTACCAGATCTCCCAAGTGGATCCAAGGGGACCATAAACACATCTCAGCCATCCATGTATTGCAGAGTTTGAAACTTTGCGGAGCTGAAGGATTTGCCTCAGTTGGGATGGTTGAAAAGGTATTTCCCCCCATTGGATTGGGCCGGGTTTTGGAAAAAAAACAACTGCGATTCAATTTCTTGGATTTTTTGGAAAAGTTGCCATGATTTGATGACAACATTCCCAATTTGAAAACCTTTTTTCAAAGCAAGTTTCATATCGACATTCGCCATCCGCAATGTAATAACAGGCAGTTGCAACAGATCCAGAGGCAAAGACCAAATCGTCCAAAGCGAGAACCATATGCTTCAGGCAACTGGTGGCAATATCACCTAGAACGGCATCACAGGTGTGTCGCTAATGGGTGGGTGAACCACCCATGGTTTGATCCACCCAACCAAATCAAGTTAACCGCAATCCATTTCAATTAATCAATAAGGCTGATTCAAAACAAGAAAACAAACCTATCAAATACAGTTTTGTTTTGGTGCCATGAAACGTAAAGTGAAGCAGAATTCAGAATTCGGATCTTAAAACTAATAACCACACCTGGGTTGCTTGAACATGTCAGTTCTCTCTGCACATACCAAACATGACATAGAAATTCCATAGTCAACAAGCATGTGATTTTGGCCAACAGCTGGTGCATCTATCTTCAAATCAAGAATAATCAAAATCAGTGTGTTATGTACGAGTTTACCTATTAATTATCTAGTTCATCTGTAGCTCATCTTTCTTGCAATGGCAAAACCTGTGGCAAACCGTGACCCTGTCAAGTTCAAGGGGTCAAAACTGCCAGGCCACACCGAAGCACTGAACCGACCAGTTGCCCTCTGTTTCTTTCAGTTCTTTTAAACTTTTAAACCCAGTTGCAAACAACACGATAGATCTGATAATCCGAGTGCACCAGCAGTTTGTTGAGAAATTCATTGTCACTGAAGGATTCCAGGTGTCGTTGGAGTTGAAGTTCTTCTTGAAGTGGTTTGGACAACATGTCCAAGAGAGGAACCTGAACCTTAGTAAAAACGTTGGTCATTCCATGGTTGTCATGACATTGTCTGACACATCTTTTTCCACATGTGGGGTGAAATCTGGGATTTTTTCCGGCTGGAAATCATCATTTGAATCCACCACATTCCAGCTACAGAAACTTGGCAGACTGTCTGTGCTCTGAAAAAAATGGACGCTTAGTAAACCTTGCAAATTTTGCCTCGGGAAAATCCCACGAAAACTATTCAAGGACGTGCAACGTCCTTGGAAATCGCTCGATTCTTGAGATCAAAGGCGTGTTGGAGAAAACGTGTCACACGATGTGAGAGATCTTTATCGATGTTGTTGTAGCTCAAATAGCTGCGAAGCAAACCGAACTGCTCCACTTCATCATTCTTCAGCTTTTGTAGGCTGGCCTCAATAACAGGCAAATCATTTTTTTCAAACAAAAAAAAACTCTTTGGCTTCTGCACCCATAGGATCCATAAAAAGCTGTCAGAGCCAAGCTTCAAGGAGTGATGTCATGGAACTGACCATGGTGGAGAAATTGATCAGTGCCAAAAAGCTGATAATCACAGAGAAAATCCGTTCCTGCAAAGATCTTCAAATTTCAAATGCTTCAAGGTTTAAACTTGAAGGCAAGTGACACGGCTCAGTTTGATCTGTGATGTTTTGAATCTGAAAACAGGTGCATATGCTTGAGTGGAAAAACTTGTGGACTGGTCTCGTAAAGGGAATTATCAAAAGACAATCAAAACAAAAACCACCACAACTTGATCTTCTCATGTTTTCGCCAAAATCAGAGTGACTTCAGGTTTAGGCTCTTGATTCAAAGATCTTCATTTACAGTATTTCATTTGACATAGAGAATATTTCAGTTCTGTCAATTGCAATGACTTTTGAGGTTCCTCCACCCCCGGGATATCTCAAGATATCTCACTATTTCTCCTGAAGATTCACAGCTTCAATCTCCGTCTGACCCACTCCCAACTGAGCATACGCCCAATGAAGGGACGTGAAGTATCTCAGCTTCAGTGTGTTTCGCAGGGAAAAAACGCATCAAGTTGACACTTTAACTGTTTCAACTTGCAGTATGCAGAACTAGCCGCACATGTGTTCAGTAAATTAAGTCCTATTCTACAACACTCTTGCAAAGATTCTGGAGAACAAGGACATCCAGACATCCAGGAATCATACTTGACACAAATCATGGCCTCAATGAAGCAACTGCAACGAGACCCACTCACCACCCATCAGGAATCATTAGACCCCAACGACGTCAAAACAGTTGTCCTCAAAAGGTGACAAGCAACTGATATGCCACAGATCTATCCTTCAATTGCAAGACGTCTACCCACGAGGCGTTTGGAACCTCTTCCGTGGTGTCGCCCATAGAGCCATCATCTCCCAGCAAGAACCAGAAGCACGCAATAAGGTGGTTGGACAAGATAAGCTGAAGCAAAATTTTGAAGATGCTGTACCTGCCAAGGGGAAGCAGCTGATTCCACACACACCCTGATTTGGTTGTTGCCGAAGATCGCATGATCCATGAGGAGGTGCTGCACTTTTTGTTTGGCGATTTTTGGTTTCACGGCTTGGAAGACTTTGCCAGGAATTGGCCGAATCTTGATGTCAAGAAGAAGCCGCGATGTGTTTATCTTTCCGGGGCAGGGAGGTAGAATGGCTTGAAAGACCTGGCTGCCACATATTAAGGTGAGCTCGAAATTTAAGAGCTTATCCTCAAATGGGGATGGCGCACCAAAAGGTGCAAACCAATGAGGATGTCTTGAAGTCTTGTGGGGATCATGATGCAAAGTACATGTTGCGTGCCAAGCATTTTCAAGGAATTGCCGGGCAGTCAAGCCACTGTTTTGAACATTGATCTAAGTTGAATGCTTTGGTTCATGCGGCCGTGGAGTGTACATGACATATAGATTGTAGAGCTGTCAAATAGGTAATCATTTTCCCCTCAACCGCGTCCGACAACGAATCATCCAAAGATCTATGCATGGATTTCTCGTAAACCGAAACCTTTCAACTATACAACTCCTCGTCCAAAGGTTCGCTGGGCCCCCCTGCTGAAGGTTAGCAACTCTAGATGCAAGTTGGTCCTTTAACGCTTTGATCGTAGAGGCAAGTTTTGCCTGGAAAAATCGCGGCAAAGAAATCCATGGAACATCAGCACTTCTGGATATTGCGCCATGGGTTTCGTTGACTAGGACCATAGTCCTTCTGAAAATTTGGAGAGTTTCCCAGTTTCCCACCACAAAAACGGAGTTGTCGTTGTGGTCAATACTTGCTTGGCTCAAAAACCCATCCGAACACTTTAAAGTCACGACCAAGCTACCAAACGTCCCAAGCGAAAGAACCTGGTGCGGCAGAAAAGCACGGAGGGTGAAGCTGTGCCTTCAGAAAGGATGCTTTCCCTCAGTGTACATCTATTCGTTTCGAATCATGATCATTGTTGAACATGATGTTAAGTTATATATTACACCATTGCTGGTACAGAATCACCATTACCTACCATCAAATAGCATTACGTATCATTTTTCCCTAATAATATTGTAGACACAAACCCATCTTGATCCCACATCCAGCAACATTAATGGCTCGCTACCCCGCGTCCCAAACAAGTCGGAGTCTGGAATGATCATGCCTTAGGAAGCGTAGGGAACGTGCTGTTCGAGATAAGCGAGCGACACCTGCAGAACCATCCTCAATGGCAAGCAGGTACCAATCCAAGGTTACTAGGGCAGCATCGAAAAGAAACCAACCTCAGTAGCTTTGCAGTTGGGTATAGAAAACCATGGGTTTAACATGACCAGCCTAACTGGTTGCAACATCATCAACAAATTTGAGCGGAGAACAGCTGCTTGAAAAACACCTGTTTGGGGCAGTTGAATGACGTGAAAATAATATTGCGCCGTTACAATCGCCAAATTGCCAGCAAGGTTGGAAAACACATAACACTTTTTTCATTCTGAATAAGATTTGGGCATTTTCCAGAATTGAGGTACCCATCTACAAGAGAAATGCACCAAAACAGTATCTGTGAACTTGAGATTTTCAGGAACAGTTGCTCTCACATGATTAGAACACAGCTAGTTGCCTATAAATTTGAGTGCATATATTAGCTAAACAACTACTAACCAGAAGAACAATAGGAATAATGAACATTGAATAAGGATCACAACATTGAATAAGGATCACAATAAGGTTAAAAACGTTGATAACAATGTTAGGCAGTAGATGTTAGTAGTACTAGCAACAGCAACAGTAGTAATGGCAAGCAAAATCAAACACAATAAATCATATCGTAATAATATGCCTATGACCAAATATGACTCTATATCCCGCATTCTGGAAGGTTTTAGCATAGGGTTTTGGAGAGGAGGCTAGTTTAACTTTAGCCAGAAGGTTACCCAGGTATGAGTTGTGGTCCGATCCGGTTTTTGCAGGTTTTTGGGATGAGCTGAGGGAAGGTTCCCAGAAGGTTCGGTTGGAGATGTTTTGGGGAGAGGAAAATCCAAGATAAATTTGCGAGAAGGTTCCGGAATGCTCTGTACCCAATATATAATACGTATATTTAGTATAGAAACATCGAATAATTGCCAATTTCAATATTGGTTTCCAACATACTGCCCTCTTGGGGATATCACCTGAGCTCATATCATATGAGATATGTTCCGATATCTTCCGTGCAAACATAGAAAGGAGTGGATTCAGAGATTCCATGGGATTCTGATGAAGGTCAAGCAGCTGAAAGCGTACCTTTTGATCGTCTTCTTTAAACTGAAGATCACAATACCAGCATCTTCGTAGCCAGTGACAAAACTCACTAGAATTGCGAGTTGCCAATAGACATGGGCCACCCAAAATAGGAACTTCAATGCCACACTTTCACCAATTTCAAAAACTTGTAGTGGAATCACCACGAGGTCATATGCTAAAAGCATCATGCCAAAGCTATCCCACCATGCATGAAAGCGACTTCCAGGGTGTTGAATACCATGGAAGCAATTCTTCAACCCCGTGAGTTTGACGATTTTGTCATCCTGCACTGTCTGGGCCGAGTAGACACTGGAGCGACGTGTTGCTTTGACGTGATTCCGGAGATCAGCCTCTAAATCGTCAGCCGCATTTGCCCAAAAAGCCCTGGGGTGAAACCACTTCTCCTCTTCTTTTTCTTCACCTGAACGGCATGAAACCACTCACTGACTTTCAACAACAGTTTCAAAAAGTTGAACTTTTAGGGAAGTTTTATGATGAAACCATGTGGAAAAAACAACTCAATCAACATGACAGATCGACTGAGGTCATATCTCATATCTTTCTCATGAACTCCAACTGTGCGAATCAATTTTCGGAATTCCCGCTCCGCGTCATGGGTGAATCGTGAAGCCACCAAGTGAGCCACCTTTAAAAAAGCTTCTGATTTTTAAACCTGTTGGATTTACGGGTTTATATAGGATATAGATATCGATATTTCGTGGGCTTTTCCCACCGTGTTTTTTTGGCGGTGTTAATACTGATATATTTCAAAGACCCAAGTCTGATCAATTCTGGTGGTATTTTTTGCTCATGTCACTTCCATCAAACCCCGCCTTCGGTGGAGTCTGAGGATTTCGATGCTGTCCTGTCCCACTTCCGGCCGTCCCCTTTGGATCCTTTGGGTCCGGAGCTCTGCACTGAAGCTTGGGGCTTTGGTTGGTCAGACATTTGCGACAGAAACAGCTGCATATCACGTTTTTGGATCTTGCATGCCTCAAAGTCTGGAAAATTTTCAGGGTTTTTGTTCAACGAAGCTGCGGCTTTGCTAGATGGTCCAAAATATCTCGGACTTCACATCCAAAATTATACATCTATTACCTATCATAAGTCCTATCCGACCCCCCTAAACAATCAACAATAAAAACACACCAGCCAAAAAAAACAAAAAATCCCATTCAAACTCCCAACCGCCATTTTCAAGTGAAAATCTTCATTTTCCCTTCGGCTTCAAGTGGCTTGCAAATCCTCTTGGAAAGCTTCAGATTGCCATAATCCACCTTGGGCATTCAACTCCAAGATCTGCACCTCCTCCTCTGGCAGTGGGACCGTTTTGGGGTCCGTGAAGGATTTCGGTTGCATCACGGGAAGTCGTCCCTGCGGCGATGATTTCGGAGAAGAACTCGGCACCGCTTCCGGCGAGTTCAGCTCGGTGAGTCGGGTCACCTCTTCCTGCAGGGTGAAGGGTGACCGGGTGAAGGGTGGCGGTGGTTTTTTTTGACCCCCCCCAACGCTGAGAGAAACCTGTTTTTTTTATAGATGAATGTATTCAACTCAATACTTTTTGATATTGAAAACAACATTTTCCGGATTGAAATGCAGAATTCAGACAAGTTGTTAGGTTTCATCTTCAAACAAACTCATGAGTTCTGCTTTCACTGTGGCCCAGTGGCTTGATAGATTTCGAAAAGCACAAACATTTTTTGGGAAATGTTTGCACAGAAATCATTGACTTTTTACAGAATTCAACGAACCATTTCAATCATATGATTTCATTTCCCATTTTGTGTCCACCTCCTCAGGTAAACAAGTTGCAACAACTTAGATCTTGATTTCAGATCTGTCATGTGCATGTGTAAGCGGGAATTGAAACAGAAAGCACCCTTTCCATTGATGTAAACACCCCTCATCATTGCGTGTCGGTTCCTGCATGGCCAAGATGTCTGACTGATAACATCGTAAGAGGCGCTGGTGCAACTCATCAAAGTTGTCTCGTACACACATGGCGCAGGGTCCCAGTTACGAGTTCGCAAGTGGAACACTTGAAAAATTCGAGCTGAAAAACATGTAGCAAAATCATGCAAAGTCCACATGTGCCTGCAATGTGGACGGATACTCCGTTTCAACAAAAAAACGTCTGTTGCTGGCTATCGAGGTCTAGTGACATATGAGAACATTCCCCAAGTTGTTTGAGAGTCATTGTACTCACTTTACAAATCAACAAAACAAGGGAGAAAATTCTATGGATGAAACAAATCTGGCTTGAAGACTCGGCGGGAAAGTTCCCCCACCCTGATCTTTCGCTGAATTGGTGGCTTGCTCACATATCCTGACCTGAAGTACGGGAAACAAAGGAATGATCAGACATGAGGGTGTGAAGGAGAATCTTTTCTGCGTTGAAAAGAGGATAGAACAAAAAAAAGGTCATGAGATATGGACCATTCATGGGTTCATGAGTTTTCATGAGCAAGATTCCTTGTAATGGGTGCTTCACCAGTGGCTCACATGGCAGCAAAAAAATGTCCACAACAACAGTCATGTTATGTTGTTGGTTTCCAAAAAAATCCGTTACACCCGCAAAGTTTAACTGTTTGCCCCTGAAAAATAGTGGTTGGAAGACTACTTCCCTATTGGTAAGGTAACTTTTCAGGGGCTACGCTAAACTTCGGGAGGGTCTTGTTTTTTTTCATGTTTTTGTTTCTCCGTCAAAAATCAATTCAAGTCAATCCGTCATACTTTTTTTTTTTCGGACAACTTTCTTGAACACATCAATGATGAAAGATCCAACTGATCTTGCTGACAATCAACTTTTTGTTCCCAGCAACTCAGGTGGCTTCTCCCAAGGAATTTTTCGTTTCACTGTCGCTAACATGGATTCCTGTTGATCCCCCCCGGAAAACCACGGCAAAAAAAAACACATCCAACCCATCTTCGCCTCGGTGCCTTCACAGCAACTGCAGCCTTGAAAGATGACAACAATCAATGGAAAACAAATTGAAAGATCGATTGCATATGCATAAAATCTATTAAAATTCTTGCATAGATGGTCTAACATAGATTGATTCATGATTCATGTTTGGATGTTTATGGCATGTGTACGTTTTTAACGAACAAATTGAGCCATTAGCTAGTTGTGAAATTGACACCCCTAAGACCAAGGATCGACGGGATGATTGTTTGACTTCAATACCTCTATTGCTCGTGAAAAAACACAGACACGTATATCATATACAAATCTTGCAACAAAAATATTTACCAACAATTCTGATACTTGATACGTACACTTGACATTTTATCTACCTTTCTTAGAACTGTAGATCCTTTCTTTTCTATTCTGAATTTTTACATTTAACAACAACTACATCCGAAACCTATTTGTGCTTGTAAAACACATTGTCAAATCACTGTATGTCTAAATGGTCTTTCCTTTCTTGTCCCTCAACAACCATACTTCTAGACTACAATGTGTCTGTTAAAAGGATGCGTGTTGTCTAGTGGCTGCCACCATGGTTTTTCCCGCCAGGCCTTAGGGGCCACTTTTACCTCAACAATGGAACTGGCCTGCGGGAGGAACACTGGAGCTGCGTACATGGTGAATCCCAAACTTTTGAAGCAACAGCGAAACGGTGTGGCCAAAAGTGGAGGATTTTTGGATGTGTAAAACTGTGAAACTTGTGGCCTCTTCTTGCAGTTTCTCCGCCTTGCGTGCCTGACATGTTGAGGGAGATGGTACTGAGATGGCCCCGAGCCACTTTGGCATGAGGTCGACATTAAACATGGGAAAAATCATCTCATGATGCTTCATGCTTGGCACCTCCACTTATTTTACGATTCTCTTCATGACATCATGAACAACGATGAAAAAGCATACGGAAGTATTCAAAAAGCGTTGGCAGCTTTCATGCAATTAGTTGGTGTTTCTTTTTCTCGTGTCACATCTACAAACAGGCAAAACTTGCTTTTTATCTCCCAATTTTTAGCTTTCCATCCTCTTGTAACTATGACACTGTTGATGGAAGAAATCCTGCACCACCTGGGATGTACAAAAACCCTGTAAATGATGGGATAAACTACTTGTGAACTGGTGCAGGATTTCTTCCATCAACAGTATGACCATCCGTGGATAGGTGTTGTGCCTCTCGATCCACAAATTGTTCTTCCAAAACGTCAAAATCAAACATGGCGATTGCAAGAGCTAAATGCAAGATTTTCAAAATCTTAGCTGCATCCAAGAATGCAAGTCTCCACGCAAATCCAACCAGTTGCATCAAAGAAAGCAACTAGAAAACATGCGTTTAAAGTTTCAAAGTCTTAGGACAAGATGCAAAAAATCAAGAATCCTGAGCTAAAAAACTTGTTGCAACAAAGGCTGAAGTTCTCATTTTTGGTTACAAAAAGGTTTGTTATGAAGCTTTCTTCTTGCGCGCATGCAAAAGATACATATATTGTCAGAAATCTTTGGGATCAAATTGAGGCGTTGAACCGAAATCGTGTCGAAGCCATGAAGAAACACAACTGTTGTTGTCACAAGGGGCGACCGCTTCCCACAAAGAATGTACATACTAGCAGTCAAGAAAAGGATATATGGTTTTGCACATACATGAGCTTCGTCTTCATCTACGGAATTATTGGGGATCTTTTGATGGATCCTGCCATATCTATGCATACCTCTAAGTTTGAATGTTCGACAGATGAAAAACATACAGATTTTTCTGACGCCAGCAGCGTACAATATTTTTCATCGATTTGCATAGGGTCTTCACCCTCAGCAGTATACCATTTCCCTTCATGGCATTCAAAGTGCTTCTCCTGGAATGACTTGTAAGATTCGAGTGTCAAGGAAAAGACATCTCTAACAGCCATGGTGACCCCTTTCTGTAGGGAAAAACATCAATGCCACTACAATGAAGCTAAACCTATCAACACACTTGGATTCTTTTATTCGGAGCCCCTTCTGGCATAATACTGAAATGATATTTCACAATACACCTACAGTAAATGATGGTCCGTTTATTCCAACGAAATCTCACATCTTTCCATAGATACAGAATGGCCCTACAGAAATTTTGGATAATGGACCTCCAACAAGCTATAAACAACGATTTCAATCAAACATCATGGAGGTCGGCATTTTTTAGGTGCACTATTTGAGAACTGAACAGCAGGGTGAAAAACCCTTGCCATATTTTGAAGAATTCTTCACCCCGTCCTGGCCAAATGCAAATGGTATGGAAGGGGCATCCACATCATCAGAACCATGTAATTCCTCTGCCGAGTCGGAGACAATTTTTGGAGAATTTTTGGAGGGAATTTTTTTGACCCCCCGAAAGAATCATGAACCGTTTTAGGGCAACATCAATCTGAAGGACATACCTTAGATATCAGTAGATTGAAGGTAAGGATGGAAACGATTCTTCTTAGGCCTTCACCAATAAAGATCTTGCACATCTCCAAATCGACAAATGCCAAATCAAGCAACAGCATTTGAGAGGGACTTGTATCAAGAAACTTTCAAAGGGTAAGAGAAACATAGAGAAACTATAATGTTTCAGAAACCCCGGAAAGAAGGTCCAATGTCCCATTTCATTGCATGTATCTAATGATTTGAAGAAGCAACTGCATTTACGTTGCAACTGCTACCTTCGTCCCGCCAGCAACTGGGCATCCCTGGCCACATGAAGATGTGCCGTGGGACAAAAGCCCACGTCTCCACTCCGCGCAATCTGCTGCCCCCGTGTAACGAGGTCACCCACATCCACCACTGCGGCCTGGCATGGCATCAATGTTGCCAATCCTAGTGTTCCATTTTCAAACAAATCAACCCATCGTTTTGAGGAACTTCTGCCCCACTTTGGTTGAGATTTGAATTTTTTGGAGCCTTGCGTGTATATTAATCCCGGAAGATGATACCACCTGGTTGATCGGAATACCCTCCAAGAGCCAAAATGCACACTCTTTTTTCAGAGAACCAAATTCTCATCTCCACAAACTTCAACGGGTCTAGAAGATTCCTTTTAATTTGTTGAAAGCTATGACATGATCAAGCATTCTTGGAATTCACAAAGGTGACAAAAATGAGGCGAGGTGGACTAAAACCCCTGAAGCATATAAGGTAGGGAAACCTGAACTTCTCCATCATTTTCCGCACAGTTTTTCATTTGACACTACGACATGAAAGAAACATGTGACACAAACAGATTCATCAAACGGACTTGATTTTCCTCCATCTGAATCAGGTCTCACTGGGTCACATAGACTTCACCTGTTAAAACCCAAATATCACTCCAACTTCGCCGAAAAATCCCACCACGCCCTGGTCTATGACTTGGAGTAACCCCAGCGACTTGGTGTTGGCACCACGCCTGTAGGTGCACATACTCTGCCCACATGCCATCACTTTGATGAATCGTGAGCTGATTCCACTTGAAGAAGTTCTCCACATCAATTCCTCACAGAAAAAATCAGACGAAATTGGATGGGAGCTTCGACGATCCATGAAATGCGAATCTACAACTAGCTTTTGAGTGATTTAAGACTTTGTCTCCATTGTTATTGGGAACGTGCATCCATAAATTTATATGATATGAAACTCATTCAACTTCTATTATATATCTAAAAAGTCTGAAACTAAGAGAACCATCATATCAAGTCATAGAACATCTGGAACTATTGAAATGTCTTTCTGTTCTTTGAACACCTGAGTGCAACATCACCTCTGCCGTTACAAGCCACAGCACGGTCCTGACACCGTCTCATCATCCCGACGTTGGGTCACCTTTCCAGCCCGGTTGTCAAAGAGAAAGCATGCAAAACTTGGAGTTCTGATAAGACTATGATAAAATGAGGAAAGCAGCATACATTTTATCATTCTATATTCTTTGTTCTTTAAATGACCACACTTCCTGTGATTCATGATTTAATTTTTTTGTAAAACAACAAAAGCCAAAAGATTTGCGTTGGTTCTATCATCCAGTCTATCTCCTGAATGTCTCAGGCGAGTCATTCAAATAATTCCAAATCTTAGATTAGAGAAGATCATTTGTATCCCGAACCACCTCTTCTATCCAAGCGACAACACCATCTTGCATTGCCAAGACTGGCGTACCAACCTCATGTCATAACACAGGATTTGCTTTGGAATGCGTTGTGCGTTGTAGCAAAACTTTGAAGCACTCGAGCACTCCCAAGCTGATCTTAAGTTGATGCCTAGAGACTTTAATCTTGTGAATTCTCCAGGATGGCACTACTTGTATTTGATCTCACCTCTTCGACACTCCGTTTTTCTCAAGGCCATACCTTTCCCACCCAAAAAGCCCAGATGGCATTTTTCATTGCAAGCTGGTAGCCGGACAGTCAAAGTCTAAGGCGTAGTATGTGGAGGGGTGCGCAAAGTGCGTCAGCTTTCCACCGTGTCCTTTTTTTTACAGCGAAGCAACTTGAGAATGGAAAGACCAGCAACACATGATTCCTTTTCATAGGTATACCTGCGGTACCATACGGTTCGGTACCTAAGAATTCCAGTGTGACCAACCTTTCTGGAAGGAAAACCATGAATCTTTAGTAATGCTTTGGTGAGGGAAACCAATGGAAATCGTCCCTCAAACCTAATTCTTTTGCTCCTAAAGTAGACATGATGCTGCAACAAATCACAACTCTCGCCAGGTGAAACACAAAAAAATGCAGCTGTAACCGAGCAGTTCCATTGAAAAAATTGACTCAAGTGTTGGCACTCCTTGGGAACATTTGTAAGGACCTCCTTCCAAAGGGAAACCATAACCATAACCTCAGGGAAGCACCAAGTCTCAGAGCTGTGTCTATAAGGTTAAGTTGGTTCTTAAATTTAAACCATCCAAATCCAAGAATCTGGTTGATGAGAAGATGACTTTTGAAACATCTTCGACATCTGTACTGGTTTAACAGCGTTCACAAAAAGGTGTTTCCAAAAATAGGGGGTTTTCCCCCGAATCATCCATTTTTTTTGGGTCTTCCATTTTTTTACCATCCATTTTGGGGTAGCCCACCCCTATTCCCTATTTTTGGAAACACCCTAATATGTTTAACAAGACGTCGCAACAATCAGCTGTGGACCCATGGATCCAAGCAACGTTTCGGGTTTTCGGCGCAGGGTGAAGTTGATGGTTTCAAGACCACAATGTCTGAGTGAAGCTCCAAGGACCGCACATCCTGCGTTTGAAGGTGACGGTACATTATGTCACGTTCAAAAACACTAAATTATAGGGTACATATATATATATATATAATATCATACATACATATATAAATATCATACATACATATATATATATATATCATATATATATATATCATATATATATATATATATATCATATATCGTCATATATATTATATATAAATATCACACACATATATATCGTATATATATATATACCATATCTATATACATGCACAAATGATATCGTTTTAACATCATCCATCTATACAGCAATTCGGCAAACTGAAAAGGCTGGTCATGTTGGAAGGATTCTTTTATTTGGAATACATATTGCGGTGCTGCGACTGTTCATAGCACGTTTTCATAGCACATGTTTCACTGGGGTTTCTTGCATAATCTTCCAAACAACCCAGTATTTTGGAACATGATTTCTGTCACCTTGGTCTGGACTTTGCAAACATCCATGATGGATGTTGGAGGTACCACGAGCCTGGGGATCAGCGATGGGAATCGCAGCTCCATAGAAGACTTCACGACCAACGCTAAAAAAGACATCTAAAACCTCGACAATTTCAAACAACCGTCCTGGAAAAATCATGAACAGTTTGAAATGATTGCCAAGTTTAAAGATAATATATATATATATACATCATTACTACCATATATATATCTACACACACCTTATTTTTAGATTCAGGATTTCCTGAGGTGCCAAACACAAAGGTCGTGAGCTCTTGTATGCTTCCTCAGATCTGACCAGTGAAATTGAAGCAACCAAACAAAAAGCGTCTTTGATTTTAGTCTCAATGTTAAGAAAGTGGTTGATGTAAGCAAACCTGGCTGTGAAAACTACCCAACAAAAACCTTCATCATGGTACACTGCATGGAGTTGTTCAGCCTGCAATAAACAAATCACTCCTATCACTGTCGTTTTAGAACATCTTTTGTTTTATGGTAAGGGCATCCTAGATAAATGCTCATTTCATTCGAAGAAATCTAATATTATCAGCATCATGCATACCCGTCAAGTTGAGCGCCGGCAACCTAAACATCATTTCTTTGATCATTTCCAGCAAATTCCTCCATCTTCAAAGGTTCTGTTTCAGGTTCTTTCGCCGTTCGTCTTCAGAGAATCTATGAGACCTTTGGATTTGAAATATCTAAGTAAGTTTATTGTTAATTTCAAATCACAATCAACCAATGACCTCAACTGCTAGTCTTATTGGGAAATCCAAAGCATCAACCTATCAGTTGTTTCATACCAAAATGGTGTCAAATGTAGGTATGTGAAACATGAGTGTGATGAATACCCTCCAACAAAAACTAATATATATCCCTACCTTGGCAAAAGGAAAATCATCATCAAACATACCCAAGGGGTGCAGGATATGTTAGTTGCCAGCAAGGGTATGTATTTTGGATCTTGGTTTATTTGAACCTTTCCATCCGAGATACCATCACCTCGGCGCACCTGGCCCGAGGAAAAACGATGTGAACGTGCATAGCATGGGCAAAAGACGGAGATGTAGAAACACCTTGAGAAGCCGATCCGATGGAGGAAAAAACATCACGGCGATAAGTTGTGACACAACAACTAATATTCAAGAAAAAAATCTCCAGCAAAACACATACTGGTAGGAATTCAATTTATGTTAAACATTATTAAACGGAGGCTTTACCAAATGAAACCTCGTTTTTTTAGACCAAATAAGAGACAGGAGGTCTTTGGGACAACTTTTCTTCACGTTCCAGAAATCTGCCCTGCTGGATCACCATGGCCTGGTGTCATCCTTTGCGTTGATCACACTCAGCACCTGAAAATGTAGCCACTGGCAAGGCCCCCATCATCAAAATGCATGCTTTTTGCGGAACTCTCCCCTTGAACTCTACCTGTGAAGACAAAAAATAGAACCAAAAATAATATCTACTTCCAAACCAGCTAAATGATGGATTGACATTCAATTGTCACTGCCAACCGGGACCCATGCCTTTCTTTTGGGGTCAATGGAGAGATCGGGTAGATTGCCCCTCAAGCCGGCAGACTGCAAATCCTGGCAGGAACTGGTTTTTGGTCCATAGCCACGTCTTGGCAGATCCAACAGCCTACCAAAGTCTCAAAGTCTCAGAAAAAACATCAACCTCACGTAACACTGACATTTCGATGCAGCAGATGCATCCAAGCCAAACAGCTCGAGTTCAAACCCTTCCTTGAGGTCAAAGCAACAGCAAACAAGGATGTTTTGAACAACAATTCTATATAATCAATGTATCGAACATTACAAAATATAAACTTGTTAATAAATCAATATAACTTATATCAACAAACTGCTGCCCAAACAATCAGAACCACCACCAACCGCTTTTTCGAACACTTGTGTCATAACAAGTATTACGACTTGGCTTTTTCCTTCCCTCAAATCATAGCCCAAATCCATGGGCAGTTTTTCGCACCTGCAAACCGAGGATCCATGGTACTTTGCCATGGGCCACATGACAGCCTGGCCAATCACCTTCACAGAAACATCGAGAAAAAACATGAAAAAACAACCTCAAATCAATCCCCAACCACTTGAAGAAACCCTTTGTTTGAATAAAAAACTATGGAACAAAAATTAGGAAGATGACCTCATCATCCCCAATGCCCGAAAATGGGGTCCCCAAACTGCAACTCCACTTTTTCAGCTGGAAAGTGTGCCTTCCAGTACGTTCCTGGGAGATCGCGAGCTCTGCCGAGCCTTGGATCACAAAGTTGCTGTATTTTGTGAATTTCAAATGGCTTTTCAAAACAAGCACATTGTCATGGCCATTCCACCCTACTTGATTTTTTAGTTGCGATACATATTTTGCGAAGCATCAAACCTCTGAAGGAAACAACTTCCATCCACTGGCAACCGAACAACTACCAAGGCCAATGACACTCATCTCATCTCATCTCGGTGGAGATCAATCACCAGTCATGTTGGTAATTTGAAGTCATTGAAGGTGCTACAAAAAGAGGGGATAACAAAAACATATAACAAAACATGAAACACCAACTAACAAATATTAGAAATAAAGGTCAAATATTGCCCCATAAATTTTCATCCTTGACTATCAATTTGCAAGGCCAGGAATGTCGAAAGCTTGAAAACATGACTGTTCGTGGCAATTCGGCAGTGGCGTCCCTGAAGATATCTTTAAGGAGTTTTCTATCAACAACCTCCCAGTTTCATTCACATTTGTTTGGCTTGTTTGGCTGACAGCATGTTTGATGATATGCTGACCAATCACACCTGTTCATCTTGTGGTTTCATACTCATGTTGCCCTTGAGTAACAACTGTCACATGCCGTGCAGCTTGAGCTTTCATGGCGGATCATGGTGGGAAGATTTCCACAACAATTCCCATGTCATCTGTGTACTGCAACCAATCCAGAACATCGGTCCACTCTCGTCACCATTCCCCATGTAGCTGGAAGCTGAAGTGTGCCACGAAAAAAACATCTCAAAACGAAGAATTCCCTGGCACTGGATTTGTCTTTCACGGCAGATGCATTTTTTCCATCACACTCCTCTGGAACCAGTCAGCCCTAGGGCTGTGACCCTAGTTGCAGCAAACATGGAACTTTGACAATACTCCTATTTCCGTGGCCTTGGCACGTCCCCATCAGTTTCTTCAACAAAAAACATCAAAAACACCTATGGGAAATGGATAATACCAAGATTCAATAAGGAATACATACATCTGGGCAACTTGCAAATAATTCCTAAACCTGAATATTTGGGGTGACCTTGGCGGTTTGGTCGAAGCTGGGGAACTTCCCATCCCACAATTCCTTGGGAGTTTCATCATGGCTACGCCTGGATGAGTAGGGCCTGGTAGGGATTCGAATCTCCAATCTAAACAAATGAATTCTGAAGTTTAAATTTTCTTATGAATCTTTGACACTCCTCACTTGTCTTGCCTTGTTGCTCTGCACTCATCAAACTCACACCATTTATTTAGCTTTCAACCCAGCCAACAAAATTTTATCAATGATTTTTTTACCATTCACAGCCCACTTTTGCTGCAACCATCTTCCGAAAAAACGAAGCCTTTGAAGGTCCATTGTTTAAAATTCCATGAGACCCAATCTAAGAACTTCGCTTTGTCTGCGAACTCAGCAAAGACAAACATCCGAGAGCGGGCGAGGAAAACACCTCAACAGTTGATTAATAAAATGACTGTTGTGAAGAAACTTGGCTGTTGAAACACATCGTCAAACACCTTCCGTGTCTAGGATCCTTTGCCAGTTACCATGAGCTAAGAAAGCATGACAGGTGCGCCAGCTTTTCGGATGATGCGCCGAGCCAATTCTACTTGCAATCCTTGGTTCCAATTGATCCAAGGGACCTGGAACTCTTCAACACCTTTAGCGACCTGTTGAGGTTATGTAGACCAGGTCGAACTTACATTCCCAAAAGAGACTGAAACATCTTTGGACACCATGATCGGTTGGTCAGGTTTCAATTGTTGCATAGTTCTGTAGGGGTGTCCGATGCGGATTTGGGGATATTTTGGGATGAAAAAACACGGCCTTCTCCACAATGAGCCTTTGACGGAGATAGATGTGTTCTTTTGTAATTACATGTTTCTTAAGTGTAACAGTGTAACCATATGTAACCCTTTTGCACCTCTCCCAAGAACACATCATAGCCTTGTTGAACACCTCAAAACTTCTGTGTTGAACGTTGCGTTTTTCGGAGCGAGTTAACATCCATGAAATAGTTAGTGGGTGCAACAACGAAGTAACTGAGGGCCATTGGCTGTAAGTCCAGGTCTTTTGCAAAAAAAGCTGAGTCGACTCATTCACGCCCCAAGGCTTTGCAGGCTGCACCGCCCTCGTGCTGCTGCAACACAAGCAGCTGAATGGGCTTCCGCAGCATCTGCACTATGCTCCCTCAGTTCATTTCGCCCACATCCTGCACACATCTATCCATCATGGTGAGGGTCTTCCATGGTCTTCCCTGAGACTAGATACTGCTAGTAAGTACTTTTTATAGTTGCTATCACAGTACCACCGTATACATGTACAAGATATAACTTTCATATACTTAACATTTTCTACTGGCAATAGTATCACCATGTATCTTTTTTTGAATCCAATTGGGAACTCATCTCCAACTGACATAGCTTCCTGGTGCACCTCCCCACTAACACGCTGACCCCCGGGTCCGGACAATCACCAGGCTGAGCCACAGCCATGCTATGACACACCTCAACGGACAGGAAGGTTGCGCTATCACAACATTGAATTTATGGCTATCACAAGCATAGATGAAGATAGATGAAGTAGATACATATAGGTATATAGTATCTAGAAAATGTGAGATTTTTGAGATTCTAGAGCCTTTTAGAAATGATGGTTTGTCATGGTTTGTCTACAATTTGAGGATATCTTAGTTATACTTCCAATATGTTTTGCTTCCAATCATGGTTCAGCCGTTTCAACAACTGAAACAGACCCCGGACACAGCAGGTGTTACTCTCTTGGATCCACTGTGCGATGCATTCAAAGTGGTACCTGTCAAAAAATTGCCACCATCTTTTGGGATTTTCAGCTCCAAAGTTGCGGAAACATCTCGGTGGGTTTTTTTGGCACGGCATAGATAGATCTTTTGCTGGAAAAACAAGAAGTTTTTTTGGAAACTTCGGGAAACATCACTGGAAACATCCGATTTATTTGGATACAACATGTGCCAAACACCCGAACTTCAATGCAAGGACAGGAGTAGCAGTAGTCAGTAGACTTGTTTTTCCACTTCACACACTGGACACTGCAATTGATGTAAATCTGAAACATAAGTTTGATTGACAGTTGGGAACAGGATGGAAAGGCTAACTTGCAATCAGCGCTTTGAGTACTTGTCAGTTGGCATATCTTCTTCTTTGGGACATATGCGGAGCAACATGTTGATGCAACTTCTCCGAGAAGGGCCATGAGTGGTGGATCTCATTGGCTAGTTGTCGTGACAGATTGATGATCCATAGATATGTCGTTTTTCTGGCTGCTTCGGGGTGTCATTGGTAAAAAAACCCAAGACCTCAATGCTTCAAAATTCCCAAAGCATCGATGTTTCAGGTGAAAACGTTGCAAACGATTGAGGTTCCTACCAACCCCCCCGCATCACGAAAAAACGGGTGGCGCACTCATGCCCGCATGGCAATACTCTCACATCTTCACCCTTTTCCATAGGCTCCTCCCAGTCATGATTGGTGAGATAGAAAAATCGCCGATCACCGAGAAGTCAACATTTCCCCAACCAACATGTTTTGTGAGTTTTTGCGAATTTTAAGTCACCATAACTATAGATGTTGTTGAAATATATGATATCAAACACCTTTTTCCATGAATCTCATCACGCTTTTGAAAAGGTCGAGACTTGTTCCGCTTTTTGACAGGCCACTTTTTCAAGCCAAGCTCAAACACATTTTGGATCCACAATCCCTGCCTGATCCAACCGAGATCTTTGAGCTTAGGATTGGGTTTCATCAGAATTTTCAACTCCCATTGAAGAGATCATGAACAAACAGTAGGACATGTCCAACGAAAATACCCTTCCTCACATACCCATGGTTCAGTGAAAAATGGGTTTTCTTTTAACAGTAGTTACCCCCTTCATTTGCAAGGCATTTTCCACTGAACCATGATGGGAGCAACCTCGCTCAATTTTCCAGCTTCCACCTGGCAAACCACACAGCAGCCGCATTTGGATGCCACCTGCTGTGGATTCACACGGTCGACGTTGGTGGATACTTTGACAACAACATGTCATCTGGTCCAAAAATACGTGGTAACAAATACATCCAGCTAAAAATCAACCTTTTGATTCTTCAAACAATCTTATAACTTCACATACTTCGACCCAAATCAAGATCCCTTTTATTTTTTTTGGGAGGAGGAAAACTTGGTTCCTTTTGAATACATCAATCTGATCACACCAGCTCCAGATCTTTGGTCTCCGGTCACCAACACGCCTCACGCTTTGGGAGGGCAGCCACCAGCAACGGATCCACTCGTAACTCTGGGCCACCACGGCCCAATGCCTATGGATCCATGTATCGAATGGTAGCTCTGGTGATCTTTTTTTTGGGAAGAAGTAAGATCCGTTCAAAGGTTAAGTATGATTAAGTAACCTACTCTGGGAAAAAGTTCAATTTGGAATCATTTTGCTTTGGCTCATTTACATTCAAAAACATATTGTTTTGGCCATTTTGGGAGGATCATGTGATAAAAGGCCAAAAAATACACCCACCCGAAATCGGAGTGATCTCAGCGATTTGGTCGTTTACAACATTGGCCAGATAGGCTTGATGGGCTTAAAATGATGTGACCCAAATGGACTTACTGTTGATGGAAGAAATCAGGCTAACTACTTGGCATGTACAAGATCCTGCAAACAATGTGATATTTACATTTTAGCTGCTGCGGGATTTCTGCCATCAACAGTATTTTTGCTCTCAGTTTTTTGTTCACTCTATAATTTTGAGTGACAAACACCTGATGAGGTCTTATGCTCTATATCATTGTATCGCTCTCCCATTCAATCTTAGACTTGTGGTACTGCAAAAGTTCAACAAGAGGTTTCCAATCTCCTGGCTACCTGACTTGCAAATCTGTCCTTCTGTGCTAAGGCCCACCCTGACAAGAATGACATAGGCAAAATGTATAGCATAAAGAATAATGAAGTCAATATTTTTGATCATCAAAATTTCAGCAGCACAAACATCTTGAGAAAAGGCTTTGTATAGACCAAATTCATGAAAATGTTTGTCTAGCAATCTCTTTGAATCATCCAATTCCTTAAGACCAAAAAAACTCATATCGCATCATATCGAACCTGTATCACGTGGATTTTCATGTGTTCACCCTTAAGATATTAATTTTACTTAGTAAACTTCATGACTGACCAAGTCATATTTTTTAGTCTCCTTCAATGCTACTATGTTGTCATCCATAATGGCATCAAAATAACAACAGCTTGGTTGAAAATTCACAGAGACTACAATCACAGGGAGTTGGAGAAACTGGACGTTCTTCAAGTCAACAAGTGCCCCAAATACCAGTACCTTCCAGTACGCTAAAAAGCTGTAGGGTTGCGGGAATTTCCCCCTTTCCAATAAGGGGGACGTTTCAAATCGAAAACGTACATCTTTCAATAATTGAATTGGTTTCAGAATTGGTACTACCCTCTGGTAAACTAACATAGCAAGGAAAATATCTTCATTTTCAATAGGAAATACATCTTCAAAGGGTCCATTTTCCGTTGCTATGTTAGATTACCAGAGTGTATCTCCTTCAACCCACCAACCCACCCACAAAAATTCATGCACAGCATAGCAGTCCTGCTCAAGGTCCAACAGCGCGTCGTAACCTGAATACAAAAACATGGCGCCCATTCAATGGGTGCTGGGGAAACCATTGGGCTTTGTTTTTGTTTCAAACTCAAAGGTTTTTACGGCATTGGAACTTTTTTTTTTCAGACCACAACAATGTCACATGGTGTTTTTTGAAGTCAAGAATTCGCATTTCCACTTCTTTTCAACAGGTTCTCTGATCATGAGTCAACGTCAAGCGTTTTTGGATGTTTTTTTGGTGTTCTTTGACAAGGGGCTCTATTCTCATGCACTCTCAACAAAACTGTCAAAAACTCACTACTATGTGAATCAGCGCTGAGTCATCCAAAGTTCAGTTGGTGATATAGAGCTCTCATGTTTACGAACTTACAAATACACATCGTTGAACACCCATTTCAGGTACTTATGCTATCGAGAATGAAACGTCTCTGTTTTCCGTGAACAAAAAAACTTCCGTTTTCCTCTAGTCAGTGACCAGTGGACTGACTAGGGATAATCATAGCCAAGGCAAATCCAAGAAACTCATCTGGCTCACGTCGACGCTACAAAGGAACTCACGCAATGCCTGCGGATTTTCAGAAGTATGGAAAAAAACCTGCACTTTCTTTTAGTAACATATTTTTCAGTACGCCAATCACAGTGCCAATCACATCCACTACAGGACTTGCTGTAAATTGAGGACAATGCTTCTTGCAAATAAAGATACCCCTTTCTGGGCCATTTCAAGAACAATAGGGGGAAATACTGGAATGGAATATCAGAAATCATCCTAAATTCTATGTTGCATTACCTGAAGTGACTTGATTTTCATGTTTCATCATTTTTATATCGAAGAATGATCATCATTGAAGCTTTAACGCCCGCCTCACATTGATCCACAAAAGGGATGTATCGGAGAAGGGCCTCACAAAACGCGTGACCGGTAAAGACCGGTCAGTGCTCCCTTTGTTGCTAGTGTTCTCACCCATGGCAAAACCGAGTGTTCATGCGATGTCATGAATCTTTGATGATTTTTGTGTGGAGTCCACCAAGCTTAATTACCAACTAACATCTCCACTCCGTATATAAAGCTGTTCATCCATGAGCAGTTTTCAAGACTCTATAGAAATGTATCTTTTTACTCCAAAAGTGTATCTTGCTGTGCTGCAAGCGTTGATAGGAATTCCATGAAATTCCTATAACGGAATCATAGTCCCTTATTATGTATCTTAATGAATTTACAAATACAGTAATCAAGGTGCCAGTAAGGTACTTATCACAAAGCTCACATCCGTTTTCTCCATCCACTTGGTTTCTGACCTCAAAATACTCCTGCATCTGAAGAGCCTAAGCGTCCACAAAAATTCCCATTGCGAAGCTGAGAGGTGGAAAATAGATCTTTGGGTGGAACAAGGATCCTGGAGTCTGGGTATCAATCTTTCCTGATATTTCATCTATATGGGTGTTTCCAACAATAGGGGTACCCCAAAATGGGTGGTTTATAATGGAACACCCTATTAAAATGGATGATTTGGGGGTACCACTATTTTCGGAAACATCTATATTTAAATTCCAAAAAGAAACACTCTATTCCCATCATTTTTTTCCCGAAACATCCACTAACGTGCCACTCTAATGACTGGAAATTTTCAAAATCCCCACCTTTTATATACATCCCTTTTTACGACCTACAATCAATGCTCTCTCCTTCCCTCGGATTTTTTTTCATAACTCGCCACCATCGCTGGGAGTGAGTTGTAAGGTTCTGGTGATGTAGAAATCAGAAGAAGGTGAGCTACATCTCACTTCGTTGCTGCGGCGATCTCCCGAAGCCACCTGTTGTAAAATCGAAGGTGGGAGGGGGTGTCATGTGTGTTCTTTCGTGGTGTTTCAAGAAAGTTCCAGGAAACTAAGGAACACACAGCTCCCCAAGCAAAAAACACAAGGGATAATATAGGACAATCATGATTGATGTCAATTGAACATGAATAGAATCTCACCACCATAGGATGAAGATGCTGCAACCAAAAAGCATGTTCAACACAAAATAATAACATGAACTGGTCCCAGTTATATAGAAATGACCTCAGGACCAAAAGACTTCAAATCTTGAAGCTCCAAATATCGCTCTGAGCAAACTAAACTCATCCAAATTCACATGGTATTCTTGGGCACGATGTGTCGATCAATGACTAGAAGTCCGCAATGGTCATCTCTTCCAAAACATGAAAATTTCCCTCATTTCCCACCTGAAATCGATGGCCATGATAAGAGAGCTGAGCTAAACTTCCTTTCCTTTGAAGCGTAGGTGAGGGTTTCCAAATTCGGGGAGGCTCTTAACGGGGCAAGACCACATTCCTAAATGTCGGGGCATCAATTTGCATCTGTGAAATGGCCGATGAACAGCTTTTCTAAGCCATCAAATCAGAGTTTTAGTTTGAAAGTTTGAGGTTCAAAAAAAAGAGCCTCTGGCAAAAGGAAGGAAAGCGATGTCCTAAGGACAAACAGGTTCATGTTCAAAAACTCCAAAGCCTGAAAAACCAATTGACATCATTTAGATTTTCCAATTGTCCCACTTCCCAAGTCGTTTCCTTCCCAGTTTCTCGCTGATGGATGCTAGTTCATGATCTCCATCATGGATCCAATACAATTTCACTGGACCAGGAAATTGATTCTGGAAGGCAATGTGGCAGGCAGAGTCCTGGAAATTTCGGAGCTTCGGACGAATCCTTACATGAAAATTTGAAATTGAAACTTGTTTTCAAGCTTTCACATTTGGAACCCCAAACCCTTCTGAAGGCCGGTGGTAACATCCGTTTTTGACCTCGGAAAAAAGCAAATTCTTGAATTTTATTGATCATTATGCTCCTATAAAAGCACGAACGAAACACACTTTCTCAAGAATTTGTAGGCTAAAGACCTCGGCAGAAACCCATGGAAAATTCACCTTATATATGAACATGTAAAGGCTATAGGTTTTGTCTTTTTTTTGCGTTTCCTCGGTCATTCCCTCCTGAGAAGTCTTATCCCTCCAACCAAACCGCTTCAGTGCTGGATGACCATCAATCCATTCTCCAGGAGAGTTCCCCCATGGCTTGTTTCGCACCCACCTGAGTGAAAGCCAGTTGGGTCCCGAAGATGTGGACCTGATTTTCTTTAGCTTTAGAATGAAACAACATATTGTACGTATAGTAATTCTGGATAAATCAACCCCTTGAGTTGTTGAATTTTTGGGGTGCGCACACCCTAAAAACCGATCTATGACCCATGACATCTTTTTTATACCCGCTTATTCAAAGGGTCAGGAGGTTGGGACGACTCATATTAATATGAGGGATTCCTTGGTCAAGATGTACATCGGCACATGTATGTCGATAGGGCAACCATTTAGATCCCTTCCTATCTACGCTGTCCCGACTCACAATGTGAAGCCAACAAGTAGCAAAGACAATAAGTTTAGATTATGTCAAAGCGTACCTGCATGGGACCCACATCTTGATTCGTGACATGAGGTTTGTTCGTTATCTTACCTTACCAAGCCGTTAGAGTATCTCTATGAAACTATACCTTCCTGCAAGTAAAAATGCTCCGGAACCAAACGGTCAGTTGATGGCTGGCCGGTTGGTGTAGCCTGGGAAAGAAACGAGAAAATCCAAGGTACCCTCCGAGAAACTAACATAGGCTGACTGAAAATTCCCGCATACAAAAGTTGCAATATGAACTCATCAGCATCTATCTTCATAGCGTATTTTTCAGCCATGTTAGTATCGCAGGGTCATTCCAAAAACCCACTCTGAGTTGCTTGTTCACAGACCACTTGGTCTCATTCTTTCCCACTGGACATGCTGCGTGAAGGGCATTGCGATCACCACGCCCTGTAGCCAAGAAATTGTACCACAAAATCGCACTACCAGACCGTGGCTTCACCTGCACCGATGTGATTGTTTTGGGGTTGATACCTGACCACTTTTTATGATGAGATTGGCTCAAACAACTATCAAAATACTGGGTCTTCAACAGGATACATGGCGATTGATCGCAACATATCGCAACATTTTGATCGTGTAGGCTATAGGCTGGGCACCCGATGTATAGAACCCCCAATGAGAAAGGCCGCCTTTCAAACTGGAAAGTCGTCAATGTTGCAAATCTTCGTGTTTTTGGCAACACCACTCTCATGTTTTTAGGGCTCCATCTAAGTGGGAGACTTTTCTGCGTAAGTTTCCAAACAAATGATAAACAATGAGTTAGAGATGATGATGAAATAATGAAATTCTTAGTCTTCCTGAATGGTAATGGGATGTCCCTCAGCCACCTCACCAGTCACGGAGTCTGAACGAGACATTGTTTCCCTTAGAAACTTGGGTCCTATTTCCACATTTTCCAGGGTGCATAATTGCAACACCTCCCAAAAACTAAAAACTATATACGAATTTTTAATAGTTTTTAGGGAACTGCCTCAGGAGACTGTTCCAAAAAAAGGAGACTCTTAGGGAAAAAACCCTAAGTGTTTCAAAGGGAAAGTCGAAATAATATCAAAATATACCTCCCCAAGATTAACATGGAACCTGAGAATACACCCCTGGAAAAGGAGATTTCTTTTGGAAACCATCATTTTCAGGTTCTATGTTAAACTTCGGGGGTGTATTCGTTTTTGAAATCCTTTTTTGCTCACCTTCAATCCATGGTCACAAGAACTTGTCTCCGGATCCCAGGAACTGCGACATGATCGCGAGGTTGGGCCACCCATAGACCCTGGATTGCAAATAGGTTGTTGGTGTTTAGGGAAGATCGTCTCTCCACCATTCTCCACGTCATTCAAATACCTGAACAAAAAAAACACACAAAAAGGGGGGCAAGACAACCTGAAGCTGCATGACCTTGGAAAAAAACAATCACTGGGACTTGTATGTAGCAAATGAAGAAACAGTACATAACATCAGCGTTGTATATCATACTTAGTTAGTTGACTGAATGGTATCGCACTGACAAGCACTGTTCACTACTCCAAACATTTTGCATCTTTAACAACCTGACCAAAACAAATCCATTATTTACTCCCGTCCGTCAGCAATTTCGACCAATTTACCAAAAGACTGTGGCCAAGCGGTCATAATGGCCAAAATGCGAATCCATCCAGATGTCTCTTTGATCTGGATAGTAATCCTTGACAACTTCACATTGTTTTTAAAGATTTTTTTTGTTGATCTGAATAAAATTCTCCAAAACCCCGGCAACGGTTTGTTGTCTGATTATCTTTTTTGATGAATTCTCATGTTCACACGATCTGGATAGTTATGAGAATCACTTCCCGTGATTCTTGATTTATTGCAAGCAACTTTAGGGTTTTTGGTCCCATCTTTTTTGGTGCCTCAAACCAACTGGGAGACTTGCAAGGCAACAAAACCTCGTCTGATAAAGGAATCTGTGAAGATATTGCATTACTACTGTTGATGGAAGAAATCCTGCACCACCTGGGACGTAAAAAACCACGCAAATAATGCGATAAACTACTAACCTCAAGTGGTTAGCCTGTGAAACATCAAAAAATGCATATTGATTTCACAAAAGGGAACAAAAATCTATCCCCTGGAAATACGTCTCTGCACACCAGTATCACCAACCTCTGGCCTTTCAATCAAGATTCGTCCAACTGTTCCAGATGTTTAGCACCAATTTCCAAGCTCAAAAAGTATGGGTTTGCGCCAGAATTGTGGGGAAAGTGAGAGATTCTACCACACTTCAAAGGTTGTTTCTCTGATAAGTATTTGATAAAGTTCATGGAAAGACCTACTTCCCGCCAGCTTTTGGTCATTTACGAAGACTTTCTGGATCCAAAGATTCATTGGAACCTGTGGAAACCCATGAAGTAAAAGACAACACATCTTAACAACCAACCCAGTCAAGTGGCTAATTCAGTCCAATCCACGTGCATGTGGTAATAGTTGCCAGCATCCTTGGAGCTTGGAATATGACTTTCTATACCAAGTTGTTGAATCTCGTGGAGCTTTTAGAAAATTGGAAACTCCAATTTTTTGGGGTTTTGTCGTCAAGAAGCATACTTTCACCACACTACCATCGCAGATTTTTTTTCTGGATCTCAATGCGACTCAATTCTGATATCTGAGTCTACAATATCTGCAATTCTTATCCGCTTTATACCATGCATCTACAACTGCAGAAAGAAGTGTCATATCTGAGTAGCTGCGCTGCCTCATTGTGAGACTTGGGGATGCGAGTCAGCATGGCTGTCCCTTAGGTGCAAGCAAATTTGAATGTCAATCATTTCCTCGCAGGTGGTGGTGGTGGTGGTGCTGCTGCTGGTGCTGGTGTTAGTGGTGCTCAAAATCAGGCTAAGTAGTTGGAGATTGGGATGATGAAAATTTCAGTGTGTGGTGATTTTCGACGACATTACCAGGTATCAAATGGTTTGACCCACCTTGTGCAACCGTATGATGCATGTATGTCAATGCACCAAGGCTGAGTACCATGATTTGGTTTGTTTTACCAACTTCGGAGGATTCACTTGGGGGATTTCCCTCACCTGACACTGCTACACCATTGCTCTTCACCCGCATGCCTCACTAAGGAAAAACCTACTGACCCTCCGTGTGCAACAAGTTTTTTGAAAACTAGAGACACACTGTGGGGCCATCTCAAATTCAACCACCCGCCCAAAATGCATTGGAAAAAAAATGCATTGGCATACATATGCGTATTTTTCCTCATGCCATTTATAGCTGCCGCAAATATATGGAAGTTGAAATAATTTGTCTTTATTATTGTCTTTGTTTTATTGAAAAAACATCTGTGCGAAAATTGACAATATCTATCTTTTGCGGGGACCTTAACATGAACCGCCACACCAAGCATCTCAAAAAACGAAGACCGAGGTACTTTCATCCAACGCAGCAATGATTGGTGACAACTCATTGTCCAACCATGCTTGCCTCACCCCAAACAAAACCAACAAAAACTCAAGTGAATTCCCCCAAGTGTCAAAACCAATTGTAACAACAAAAACTGAAAAATGCCTCACATTCCTTGAGATTTCATGCATCTTTTTAAAGGATACGCTTTTTCCCGATCTTTTTAAAGCTACAAATCACGGGCCTCCCATCGGCCCGCGTTTTCCCGCCACACCTCGAGGTACGAAAGGAGGCATGCGACGTGCCAAGTTTCAGGTCGTTGCTTTGCATCTGACCCTCACGGTCCGATGGACTTTCTGCAGAATCACATCAAATCAACCAACCAACCAATCCAATCCAATCCAATCCATCAATCAGATCAATCAGATCAACCAACCAAGCAGATCAATCAAATCAAATCAAATCAAATCAAATCAAATCAAATCAAATCAAATCAAAGCAATCCATCAATCGGATCAATCAACCAATCAATCAATGAAATCCAATCCAATCCATCAATCGATCAGTGAGTCAATCAATCCATCAAGATGAAAATCCATCAAGATGAATCAATTTTTGAATCAAACTCAGTCAAGATGAATCAGTCATGACAAACATCACAATATGCATCATTCCGAAATCATTTCTCAAAAATAGGTTATCACTCACCTTCTATCTTCAATCCTCATCCACCCTGATTCGCTTGAACGGATCAAAACACCCGATTCGCTCAGTCAAGGTTGAATGGAAGTTTGGGATCCAAAACATCATAGTCTTTTCCCGTATTTGATTCATCGAACACATGGAATAGATAGGGGACATTTTGATGTCATACCCCTTTCCAAAAAGAGAGAGAGTGTAAAAAAGCAAAGACAAGTCTAAATCATGTGGAACTAAAAATCCAAAGATCCTCCAGTTCCTTGCAACACATCTACCAGACACAACAGCAATAGCTCAAAATCTAAGAGCTTCAAACAAACAAAACCTGCACCAGGTTGGGATAATCAAAAACATATCTGCAACTATTTTTTTTTGGATTGATATGTGACATTTTTTTATAGGATGTTTTTCTCTATCAAATCGCAAGTTGGAGATGTAAACCCACAGCGATTTCAAGGCACTAGGCACCTTGGAGTCTTCAAGAACTTGCTTTTGGCCCAAAGCAACGATCTCTGCAGCTTCCTGGAGCCATGTTTGGCTTTTTAAAAAGTTACGCACATCTATTCTGTAGCCAGGTTCTAACATTGGATTATAAAAGTGTATAATATATATATATATATATATACACACATATATAAATGTAATTAGTATACATATCTTTAAGTAATTCTCAAAATGTACAAACTGCAAACATATGAATCTCTTTCCATCTCATGAGACATGTCAATATTCACATTCATAATGTTCAATTCGAATTTTTCCAAGGTCGAATGCTACCGGTTTGGGACAGCTGGATGCCAATCATTCAGGATTGCATACAATTCCCCCAAAAAAGGTCGATGGATAGAAATTGGTGTTGTATGTATATAAGTAACTATCTAATGTAGGTTCATGCAAAAAGTATACAACATATTACACATGTACAGTTACGCAACAATTCTTTCCAGATTGCTTCCCCCATTACCTACATCTACAACATTCCACTTTCTTTTTCAAACATTTTTCAACGGGGCGTCACCTGATGGGTCATGAAATTCTGAACTTCGAAGATCACAGGTCGAAGTGCTAATGTCTTCAAGCTCACACCGGGCAGTTCCGTAACATTTTGTTGAAAGCCAACGCGCACCGCAGGCCACATCCATTGTCCAGCTTCAATGAGAAAGATCACGGGATTTTTTTCGAAACCTCGAGCAGTGAAAGCTGGGTGGAGAGAAGAACAAAATACATTTTTGAATCACAGCCATTGGAGTTCATTGAATTCGGGCTACATAATAAGTCCCTTGCGATTGCCTTTTTGGGTTGAATTTTAAAATTACATCCAATCCTAACACAACAACACTTCATGAACTCTATGGCAAAGCTACTGATTTGACTTGGATTCAATACAAGTTCCAGGTATGTGCATTTCTCTCCTCCCAACTAAAACATCAATTTTTCAAGTGAAAACAAGGAAAACCTCTCTCTCTCACCTTGTAAATCTTCGATCCTTTGACCATCAGAAGTAAAGAACGCACAGGGTGGTTGTAGAAGTTCCCGTGGTCGAACCTTCAACAAAGATTCCACTCCTCACAGGGGGCAAATGGCAAAAGGAATCATTTTTCATTGTTGCTGATTTGGACAATACACATACATAAATTAAATAGAAATCAGTAATAATAAGAATATCAAATAATAAGAAGAACAATGATGATCTTACCATTATTTGGGGCCTGCCCAAACCTTGTAACAGTGAGAAATGGTCATCATTATTAAAAGAAGGGACTATAATCAATCTTTTCTTTTCACTGTTACAGTATTTGGCAGAACCCAAATTATGATCATTTTCATCTTTCTTATAATCATTGTTTTTGTTGTTGTTATCATTATCATCCTTGTGCACAGTATTTACATATATATATATATTATTATATTTGAATAATTTTATGGGAAGGATAAAAAAACGGGGGGTCAACATCGTGGCAAATAGTTGATTCTTGGCTCTTCAGAGTCTGTGGAAAGGTCTTTGGGGTTGAAAACAGATGTGACGTTTCGAAGATCTTCCAAATACACGATGTATCAACTGCTGTTCTCAGTCTGAGATTTCGATTTTTTTTGGCTGCTACACCTGATCTTTGATGTATATCATATATTCCTGCTACCTTGTTTTGGGATTGTGTATATCAAAAACAAAGAACCGCCTTGCAGCTTCACCCCCTCTTTCAAATCATTGTCGCCATTTTGATGTCTGATGGACACTTGGGACAAGTAGGGGACATCACAACATTCCACTACATCCAAGAGACGCGCTTGTGCAGCAGCGAACGTCAGATTTTGCAGATCGACCACAGCTGGAGTATTGGACTTCTGCCCTTAGCAGGGGATTTTTTAGGGGAACATTTTGGGGCTCAAATTTTTCCAACAATTTTGTTCATCCCTCTTTGGCTGGATTTCTCCAAGGATCTTTGGCTCAAACAAATGGCTGGGTTCTTTGGGAATCGATGTACTGAGAGTTACACGTAACGTCCGGGAATGTGTCAGGAAGATACAACCCATCCGCGACAAGACACTTGAATGATTGAACATTATGGAAACACAAATAGTCTCAATCCCGGAACAAAAATCCTATGAACTGTGAAACTCCAACAAAACAATCTTGCGGACATGACTCCTCTAGCATAGATGTGGAAGCGAGTTTCATCCAAGGATTCCAAAATGTGAAAACCTGGAAAAAAGTCTTCAGATAAATACCTCAGGAACAGTGGCCAATTTCAAAGTGTTTCCAAGCACTTTGAATTTTGTGGTACCTTTTCTTCACCTCGACCCAATTTTTTCTTCGTTTTTTGTCTTCTCCATTGTTTTAAAGGTCCGAGTTCCAAACAGGTTAAAGGGTTGGATCTTGGGACGTTAGAAAACAACAAAAATCAAACACAATGCATGAGAAAAGTGTTGGTAACATTAGGTAGTAGAGACTGGTCCACAGTTGGAAAACTTACATCTACATATTGTGTATACGACAGATACATTGCCGGATCAATCTTCAAGTATCTTACCTTTTCCTGCACTCAGTCTGAAAGATCAAGCAAACATTCTCTTGGCTTTTGGATGTGCTAAACGTGTGCAGCAAGGCATTTCTGGGAATCTCCATTTTTTTGTCGGTTCGTGCCTAGTTACTCTGCTGCCGGCCCCGCTACAGCCAGCTGAAAACCAACCAGCAACTTGCAACGGAGCAAAGCCGGCAATGGCATAAGGCCCCAATGGGATTTCTATACGTCAAAGCTTGCTGTTTCATCCTTTGAAGTACGCAACTTTGAGATACTCTCAGCAGAATGTATGAAAACATGACTACATGGCCACCACCATTCTTTGTAATTTCTTTGTTGCACCAGTGCATGTACTAAGGGCCTTTCCAAACAAAAAGAATCAGCAAACATCCAAAAATTCAATCAACAATCACCCCAAAGCACGTCTCTTCACAAAAACCAGTTGAACTGGATATGATTAGTCTTCCAATCCACCTATTCACTTGGCCATCTGAAAATAACATCAAAAAAAGGCTAAGAACGGATGAACTGAATAGTCTATCAAATGCATCAGCTGCAAAAAAGGTGTTTCCTTGAGCCGAATCCAAAAAACAACTTCCGATTCTACTAAGTACCTTTACCTTTTAAATCCAAATTTCGGTTTCACTTTTTTGTGGGTGAACACCCGGTGAAAAGCCGGAAAAACTCCCAGGTTAAAGTTAGTAGTAGGAGTTCAATATCATCACCTTTGCTTTCGAAGAGTTGAAATCATGTTGCGGATTGCCACGATATGGTTGAAGTTTTGAAATCCATCTCAGTTGATTAAAATATGCCAGGACCGTGACCTGAGAGTGAGTGCAGTCAAAAAAGACTTCATGACCAAATGCATTTTGGTCCGGTTGTTATCAGTTTCAACTTTGACGCAGGGAGAATGGCAACTTCATGCTTTTTCTATGCGTGACTAGCAGGGAGAATGTCAAGCCAAAACCACGTATTGGGTACATCCAATATCATCCAATCATATTCTCATCAGCCTTGGTCAATGTCAACCCATTCAGGTCCCATCTTTTTGGGGGCTCCAAACTCTCATCTGCAAGAATTGCTGATCTTGCTGTCCGAAAAAAAGCGATCTGCAGACGAGGAAGGTGGGGGACGAGATACATCAAACGTTCGTCCTCAACTATTTGAATGTGGAAATCCTGAGAAATGTGGCTTGAAAATATAAAGTAAAGGCTAGAGTCATTCCAAACCGAAGGCTTTCGATGCTGAGAGAATTTGCAACAAATAAATTACGACATTGGGATCGATAGGAAGGCGGGACGTGGTAACGAAATGCCATCCTGGTGCTCACTGCTAGTGAGCGAGTGAGTATTCCATTTGCAATATGCGCATCATGATCATCATGTAGATGTATTCGTATCTATACACGAACGTAAATACATAGACCACGTGCCATGATATTACCCAACAGTTTTCCAACCATACTACTTGAGTACTTGAGTTACCTTTCTTGATACCATCACATCGAATCACTCAGGTCTCAAAGAGCATCCATCCCATTTTTTCCTCAACAGCGTTGTTTTTTGTTTGATACTGTTGACATGAATCAGAAATCTGGTTAACCAGCCGAGCCTACACGTGACCTTTGGTGGGAGCCGCGGCAATCCGGCCTTCATCGAGGACCTGCATCCATTGTTTGATGGAAACACACTTCATTTTGAGGAATGGTGGAAGATGTGGAAGTTCTCATGACTTGCTGGTTCCATTTGATGACCCGAGCCCCCCCCGTCTTTCCCTCCAAACTCGGGTCCCGAGTTGTTGGCACCTACCGAAGCCCACGAGCAGCTGTTCGTGCAACTTCGCCACCTTGGCCGGCAAGTTGCAGCGACGTCGAAAAGGCGGAGATCGCTGCGCAGTCTGAAGTTTGTTTCAACACCCCCCGGCCTGTCGGAATCGCCTTCTAATCGGCCAGTGTGCATTACCTCTTCTGATGGTCAAGGTATATATAACCTCAGCAGAAACATCGTGAATCGGGGCCAAAAAGAAGCAAACCATGGCACAACAACATCCAACAAAAACCACACCAAAAATTGATGCCCTAAATCCAAACAACAACAACAACAACAACAACAACAACAACAACAACAACAACAACAACAACAACCACCACAACCACAACAACCACAACAACCACAACCACCACAAC